>OX579640.1:14087361-14277629 GCA_951230915.1 Antitrichia curtipendula
TGAGAACCAAAGTAAGAATTGTGATACTTGAGTCTAATCAACACATTGTTTTGAAAAATCAACTTACACAATCCCCAAGAGATCTAAAGTAAGAGCTATGATATCTAAGTCAAAAGAACCCATTTTTTTGAACAATTAACTTAAACAAACTCTAAGATAATTAAACAAAAAAATTGTGATATCCAAGACAAATCAACCCATTTTTTTTAACAATCAATTTATACAAACCCTAAGAGAACCAAACCAAAGAGTTGTGATATTTAAGACAAATCAACTCATTTTTTTAAGCAATCAACTTATACAAACTCTAAAAGAATAAAAGTAAAGAGTTATAATACTCAACACAGATCAATTCATTTTTTTGAACAATCAACTTACACAAGCCCTAAGAGAACAAAAACAAAAGTTGTGATACCCATGAGAACCAAATTATTGTTTTGAACAATTAACTTATACAAATTCTAAAAAAATAAAGTAAGAATTGTAATACCTAAGATGGATCAACTCACTTCTTTGCAAGGATGGAGCAACGATGGTGAGATGTAGCAAACACAACAATGGAAAACAACAAACATGGTTGTAACATGCAACAAACATGGCGGCCCTAAACAACAAATGCGGCGATAAAAAGCAATGAATACGGTGGTGAAAGCAACAAGCACAAAAGTATAGTGGCAACTCTATGGAAATGTAGGGTTTTGCTCATACTGAGGAGAGAGGCGAAATCTAAGCCGTTCATGTCATATAAGGATTAGATTGAATGACAGGATGCCACATGGCAACCCTAACTTAGTGTCAGTAAGACTATTCTATGACAAATCTATGATTAATGTATAATTGGTCTATAACTAATGAATGAATATTTTTTAACTAATCTATAGCTTTATGATGACATATAATGAGTATTCATATACAGTCTTTTGCAACAATGTATTCACTCTTTTTATATACTCATTGTATGTTGGATTTACTTATTTGCTATACATTGAATATTATGCATTACAAAATGAACCCGACAAATCATTTTTTGAAGACCATAATTGGAAAAAAGACATAGTTGCAAGTTAAACAAGAATTAGCCAAGAATTAGCCACATGTGATGATTCACGCATTAGAAGACCTTCCATACCAATATGTGCTAAAATATGTACCATTTTTGCAACAATGGCATGTGTATGTTGTCGAGTAGAGAGGCCTTGCCTTGGAAAAGCATCGGGCTTCTGGCTGCAACTAAACTTGGCCAAAAAACAAAGGGCCCCGTGATTTAGTAAAATATATGTACATGCTCATAAAACCTCCATAATCCACCATAAAGTCCCTATAAAATAGCACATGTTGTATAAAATAGCTAATGTTGCTCATAAATTGTATAAGTTCTCTTTTAGGAAGGTCTCGCCACTAATATGAGTGCCACAGCCGCTTCAAGACTCCAAATTGAGAATAAAACATCTCTTTGGAAAGCTAACAATAATACCTACAAACACTCAAAAATTCAACTCAAAATATCATAATGTCCGATTTTTATAGTTAGTCAAAGTTCACTCTCTCCAATTCAAAGGCAACTCATCACTACTCTTCTTCTAAGCCCATAACTCTCACATACAAACTCCAAACTGATTGTGTGATATCTCTATAGAAATCTAGCATAATAATCTATACATCTTCTAAATTTCATCACAAAATAAGATATTGTCTGACTTTTATAGCTGGTCGAAGTTCTCTTTCTTCAAATCAAAGGCAGCCTCTCACTACTTCACCTCTAAGCCTATAACTCTTGCATCCTAACTCCAAACTAAGAAAATGAAATCTTTTTAAAAATCTAACATCTAAATACACACACTCATAAAATATCAAAGACAAAAAACTTTTCATCCAAAAGTTATAAGCCTTCAAACTTCTGCCCTCTCACTCCATGACAATTATCTCTCTCTCACTCCATCAAGCATAACTTTCACATAAAAACTTCAAATTGAGCGAATGATAGGTTTATGAAAACCTCAAAAAAAAATGAACAAGTTCACAAAATTTCATTGCAAAAACTCTCCTATACAATCTGATATGTCTCTCTCAGGTCTCGGTTTCCCTTAAACAAACTATAAGGAGGAAGAAGAAAACCCTCCATCTTATCTTCCACTTCATCCTCCATCCCTTCCACCTAAGCAAATGAATTTGGCCTTTAAAATGCCACATGGACCACAATTCATTTATTGGCCACCCTTTTCTCCTCATAACTCTATCCTTATCTCCTACATGGCAACTACGTGGCCTTTATCCTTTTTAAAATTCAAAAAAAAGATAAAACAAACTTCACCTTCTCATTTAACAACTTCAAATCTACAAATAAAGTTTAAAATGCTTTCAACTAAAGAAATAAAAGAACTAATGTCTAATGGCTGTCTAATAGAGGTCAAAAAGGTAGAATCTTCTCTATGTGGATCTTTAGACTCTCCAAAAAACCCTCTAGTTTGACAACAATTAATTGTTTTTACATAGTGTATGTAAATTCAATGTGACAATGTGACAAAGTTGAACCTTTTCATGTCCCCATTTGCAGTATTGAAGGTGGAGATCTGCATATGTATATTTTTTTATTCTTTTCAATGGAGCAATTATGTGTTGGAAAATGGAAAGAAGTAGGATAACCATAAAATGTTAATTGTGGTATGTGCAGTTATATTGAAGATGGCGTTTAGTCATTGTCTTATTACCACATGTATTTAGAACTAAACTACAAATAAAGAATGACTAGTCTGAGTGATATGTCTATCATTATCTGTCAACCACTTAAAGGTGTATTTGATCTATATGTATAGGAATTAGAATCATAAATCCTTTGAAGTAAGATGCTTTGTAGTGCAATTACTAATATGAATGTATACTTGTAGGATTTGGAAGAATAACAAAGATGATAATTAAAGCATTTTGTCATTTGAAGAATTAATATTACAATGTTGTAGGAAGCTCAATACTAGATGTGGCAAATCCAAATGATAGGGGCAAATTGCTGCTTTGCAAAAAATTTCCACAATAAGCAATCCGGTATTCAAAGATGAAAACATATAGGATCCACTTCCGAGTGGACAATGCAATGATTGCTCAATTGCAAATGGAAAGAAGATTGAGTTAAGAAGGAGGTAGTAGACACATCAAATGTATTCATTACCACTACAATAAAAAGTAGCGGTCTTATTGCTCTTAAAGTTGTGCCAACTCCATTAGAATTGGCTTCTCTAGTTGAGACCATTGAATTGTTTGCAGAGGAGAATTTACTAGCAAAAATAATAGTATAAGAATTTAATGCTAAGGCAAAATATTGGACATTTGTATGTTCTACTATGTTTCTATAATACATATAAACTACTTTTTAAGTATTTGAGCACAAAAAACCAAATATGTACATAATGATTTGAAAACAACTAAATATATGAATAAAAATAGTTATTAAATAGTCACAATAAAGGTACAACTACATATTGACTACTATATGACAAAATTTACTTTCTCATAGTCATTTTGTAGTTGAGCATATAATAAGAAGTCCTCTTAAAACAATCAACAAGTGACCTTATAAAAAAGAAACTTGAAATTTTTCAAAAGGAGTGCATTAGGGAACGTGCATGTTATTCATAAGTCATTTCATAGTCATACAAGGCAAAGAATTATATTGCAATCTACAAATCTATAACTACATCCATTCCAACTCAAATTAATAAATTTCCATATGATAGGTTCAATTGCTTTCTTGAATGAAATGGCACAGATGCACCTAGTATTTGCTCAATTTTCATAAACTCTTCATCTTGTAGTCATTTCCACAACTGAATAATATTGCAATATTGTACAGAGCTAGTGTAATTGCAAAGTCATAGTTGTTTTGTAGTCATTTAGGACAATATGTCATTGTTCAATTGGTTGTGAAAGACCCCTTTTTCTTGTAGTGCACCAAGCTTCTCACCACCAATGCTAGCCATTTTACTTGCCGCTAATGAAATATATATCACCCATTGTACTACTTGGTACTCACCAATGTTTGCCATGATTCTAAAACTTTGTAATTTTTCAAGGTTTGAGAAATCCATGTTATAAAAAGGCTTTCAACACAATCCAGAAGTGGTAGAAAGATTGGTTTTGAGATTTCTTCAATCCTAGTGGCAATTAGGTAGATGCAATGAATTAGAAAAACTACAAATTTTTTGTAAGATTTTGAGAAGTTTTGAGGGATTGGAACTTGTTCTAAGATGGATTAGGCTAATTTTTGTTCTAGGACATTGATTAAGTTGCCTTTGATCTTATTCAATGTCATGACCCTTGTCACAACCTCTAATGGATGAATGCACTGATAGATGAAAGAATTGATGATGATTGTGTCATGACCTTTGTCATGACCATTGATGGATGAATGCATTGATGGATAACTAATTCATGGTATAATGTGAATTAGTGGATAAGCAGAGATTGCTGGAAGATAGATATCTCCGGATGATGGATTTGTGCAGTGGAGTTAGACAACTCCACTTGGATGACAAGTGCACTAGATGATGAACTTGGAATTAGACAACTCCAAGTGGAAGATCAAGATTGGATAAGAGATGAATTTATACTTAGAATATTTCTAAGTATAATCAAGACTTTTACGTTAGTGGATGATTTTAGATAGAACCAAGGATAGAAAGCTAAAAGTAGAAAAAAAATTCTAGTCTATCTAAAGGACTAGTAGTCTTTGGATAGATATATAAGACATAGCTTGGTGATGAGGAGACTCTCTTTTGTTTTGGAGATTGATCTTTCTCTATGGTTGGGTTTGAGCTCTTGAGAAATAAACAAATTTTGTATTTTCATTTGTTTTATTATTGTTGGAAGTTATAGACTGTAGGAGGTCTGTAACACTCAATTCTCTATCATTGATGCAAATTTATGGCATACTATTTTCTTCTCATTTGACAATCAACAAACAATTTTGCATACTTTCTTTGCATTATTGCATACTCCTTAATGCCACAATATTTGAGTTTCCATTTTGATTTTGCAAACTTGATTGTGTTCCATGAACGAGTCCATGAACTGAAATTGTAATGGACAAGGATGGATTTGGTAGTTTTTTGCAATTGCCTTCAATGAAATTGTGGCTCAACAAGTAAATGGGCAATTTCAAAGATCCACAACACACATCCTTAGCCTACTAAAATTTTGTCTATATGATCAGCAATAGTTGGGATCCCGGCCGACCTACCGCCAAGACCCCCTCAAGCCCCCTTTGCTCCATCAAAAAACCCGAGCCCCACCAAGTCCCTCAATCCCAATGGCCTCGGCATGTCTTCTAAGTCCCCAACTCCTATCTTCTTCCCCTCTCTTACCACCCGATTGCTTGAAATTTTTTCAAGCTTTTGCTCATCCCTTACTTCCCGTAGCACTTGCAACCTTAATGAATCAATCCTCATGTTGTTTGAGCGTTGAATATTTCAGGCTACAAAATTCTCAACCTTAAGGGAAGACTCAGGTTTTTTGAATTTTTGCAAAGGTATCTAAACTGTTCTACTCCCTAAATATTTTAAAAAAGAATGTTCAAAATTTGCACCAACAAACTTTGCTTAGGGTTTTCAAAAGCACTACGAGAGCCTAAAGAACTTTAGGGGTTAAACATGATTTGCCAAAGGCCCTATCATTTTTGTCTTTCAACTTGTTTTCAATTGAGTATATTGTGGTTGTACTAAATCTAAATCCAAATATTTTTGTTTCTATTTTAAGTGATTTATGATGCGCTTCCAATGATTGCACTCTCATTTACTAATTCAATAAAAATTGCTAATGTGTTTATTTGGCTAGAATGAAAGGTGCATTAATTGAGAATGTTTTACATATAATATAAAATGAATAGAGATCTTGATGGTTTACTACTAGACATAATGCACTTGGAAAGATTTCTCTTTATTAATATATGCTCCTCCCATAGTGGAATCTCACTATTGACAAGGGAAGGCATTCACTTAGGTGGAATGCACTTTTCAACACAGTGGAATGCACCATAAAAATTTCTTTATCTTTATGTCTTCAATGTTTCTTTTTTGTTGCAATCCATTGCCATAGCATTTCCACTTTCATGTTCCAATGCCAAAAAGGCAAAAACGTTCTCAAACCCTAAGAGTTACAAACATGGACAAAGTTTGTGCAATTTTCAATTTGCAGCTTCACCATCAACTTCAAAGACACTCAAAACACCAACAATATTGAAGACTAACTTTAATTGACTTCAATGTCTGCAAAATATTGAATATATAGATGCTTAGCCTCACTTGCATTCCAGTGAAACAATCCTAAGATCTCTCCATGCGCCAAACTGAAGAAAACATAATCATGTCCAAATGTAGGACAAACACTCAAAAATGCACATCATACAGTTCCTTCTCTCCATGACAATTTTACACCTTCAAATTGAGACATAGCAACTCACCCAAGTGCTTTGAATTAAAATCATATGCATTCTTTGAGAAATTCAACTCAAAGGCAACCCCAACATTCAAATGACTGAGAAATTGCTCAACTATTATAGCACTAACAATGAAACAAAATGATCAATGAAATGAATCATTTATTGAAGACCTAGATATAGCCAGATTCAAGAATCTATATGACAATTGTTGTTAACAACTCTAATGAAAGCTTTAAAGAAACCTAAACTACTTGGCTATATGTTTGCTCAATGAAAACCTCTAATTATTCATGGTAGACTCAAACAATTTTTTTGAAGATAAAGTAGCCTTCAACAATCATGCCGCATCATCATTCAAAACAATTTGAAGAATAATACAATTGTGTAGATTGTTAAGGGAATGGCCAAACACGTTGTTTGTAGAACCATGAACTTGATAGTTACAACGTTGTTTGTTTTGGGCAATTCTTTTGCATCATCATCTATTTTGCTTCGAGGAATATAGAATCCGGAAGATCAAAATCTGTGGAAACTTTAGATCTCTCTGTCTTTGATTGAAGCATTGTAGGCCCCTTTTCTAAAATAGAAAGTAGAAATGTTGCAAGTATTGTAGCTACAACATTCATTGAATGTGTAACTGATGGAATATTCAAAAGAATATCACCAAGAATAGTACAATCAATAATGGAGGCACCAGACATGTGACGCTCTTGTAATTTTGCATAGGCATTGAGCTCATGTCTGTGAGCATCTTGGAATGTTAAAGGGCGACCAAGAAATTTCTCACCACTAATAATCCGTTGAATAGCACGATCTCTTAGCATTTTATCCACAAGATTATATTTCTTGTAACTTTCTACATCCTTATGGACGGTGATGTCCATTCCATATCTTGTAGGTACAGAACCTTCTTGCATCTGAGTAATTTCTGTGGTCCTTCCACTCTTGTTTGTAAGAATCTTTTCAGCCAAGCCAGGTAAACCTATGGTCATTTTCTTTGTAACTGTTGAAAGAGTATTTCTACCTATAGGACCTTTCGAGTATCAAATAGCATCTATAGCCTTCCACTTTGAAAGTGTTGTCAAGAACAGTGGATGAGGATTGGATTCTCTAGGTGGCCAAGAAGGCCTTTGAGTATTTATTTTTTCGTAAGTCTCAATAACGTCTGCAACTTAACAATTGACAGTTTTCCGAATGTTGTTTACTCCACATCGTGCAACATTAACCTTCACAGTCTTTGAAATACTAAGGCTATACCCCTCAAAACCTTTCCCATGACAGTGTGCTCAATGAAAAAATCTTCAACAATTGTTGCTCTCATTTCAAAAGCTGCTCTAATAAAGAAATTTCTTATACAATACCAAACAAATATGTATGTCAAACCTGAAGGTGAATTAGGTTGACACATAGCTTGAGCCAATACAAGAACTTCCTCTTCAAGCGTAAGACAATTAGATTTCCTCACTTTTTTTTCAAGGCCAACCTTAAATGATCTTGCCATAGCTTCATCACTGGCTAATTTAGCTCGTTGGTATCTCACATCAATGAGTATAAAGAATTTTTCACAAGGTTTGCTAGATTCAATAGAATGCTTATTGCAACGTGCACAAATAATTCTACCAATACCACGTAAGAGGGAATTGATACTCCCTAGAGGATATAGTGAGCCGTCACGCTTCCTGGCATCAAGTATAAAGCGAGCCAAAAGATCAACAAAAGGTGTGAGGTCCTTTTCTTCAAAAAGTTCCTCAATCGACAATGAGGTGTCAATCTTTTGTTCCACACGCCATTCATCAAAAGTGTTCCGTGACCAATTTTTGCCATGTTTACTTCTACAATGTCCTCTTTCATTTACAACCCGCATTTAATTGTGAGAATGAGGTACAAACGACGTCGACAAGCTTCTGTTGTACAATCTTTGTCATAATCAGTGTCACTTTCTATTGAAGATTGAAAAGAACCTACAAAGAGGGAGCAATTTGGAAGCACAATTTTGGATGCACCAAAATCAGTAATGCTATCATCGTGCAAGGCTTCTTGCATCTCTTTGGAAAGCTCAATTGCAGGAACAATGCGAGAAATTTGAAGAAAATTTAAGATAGAAGGGGAATCAAACTCTGAACCTGTGGAACCACAATATTTGCAACACACAAGCGCTAGCAACAACATTGTCATCCTCTCCACTCCGAACCCTAAGAAAAGCCATCACAATGCTTTGACGCACCTTTGCGTGCAAGAAGAAGAAAACAAAAAGAGTCAGAATCAAAAGAAGTTGAAAAGAAATATTTCCCGCGCATTATGCAGAAGAAGCCCTCTCATGCCAAGGGTCCCTACATTTTCGAGCACAACCTCGGGCTAATGTCCTCGGTCTAGTGCCCTTAAATGCAAGAACCCCCTCCCCTCAAGGCCTTCCCCTATACATTTTATATCAATTGTCAAATGTAAATATTATTTTTTGTCATTTAATGTAAAACACTAGAATTTTTTCTGTGAAAATTTAATTTATTAATAATTATAATATCATTAAAAAAATCTAATATTTTATTACTAAAAAATTAAACTTCAATAATTTTTGTATTGAATTGTATTAATGAAGATTATATATATATAAATTGATTGATATTTGAATTCAATTCTTTAAAAAATATTGATTAAAAATGAAAAATTTGATGATCTTTTATAAAGTCATAATTTATAAATATACCAAGCAAACATTTAAATATAAAGTATGTCTTTAGTAGAATCACATCATAAGTTTATTAAGAGTATAAAATTTGTTACTACAACATTTTAGAATACACGTATAATAAAGTCTCACACTCTAACAAAAATAATTTATGGATTCAAAATTTATAATTGCATATATTCTACCTCAATTATTCCTTTTATTTTAAAATCAAATTAATGGTAAAAAAAATTATCTATGTAAATGACAAAAAGATTGATGATCAATCTTGAATCTATTTTGCAAGAAATTTATTATTATTAATGAGAATACCAATACTAAGTTACTTCAAGCTATGATAACAAATAATCTTATACAAAATGTCTTAAATTTGATAACGGAAATTTTTAACATATAAAAAAAATTGCAAATTGCAAAAGTTAGCTTTCACTTTTTTAGAATGAAATCTTACTAACAAAAAAATTACCAGTTTCAATTTAGAATAAAAGTAAATCTAATTAGAAAAAAATTTGTTCCTTCAATCAAAATCACAATAGAAATTGGTATTGTAAATTCACTAAATTGTAGCTACATGTATAAGAAAAATACAAAGCAACATAGAATAAAATGATCATCCTGAATATGCTCATTTTTTTAATTTTATATTGGTATTTTTGTAGTATTCAATTCCATATTTTTGAGACTCAAAAGCTCAAATATCATTTCTACCTTATTTTTTAATTTTTCAATAGTTGTCACATTAATCAATCATTCAATCTTATATTACAATAGGAACACTATTTTTTCTTCTAATGTTTGACGGAACATCTTTAGATTTCTTATTAAACTCAAATATTCCATTACCATGAATACCATTATTGGTAATATGGCAATTCAACCTTTGATCCTTATATTCTTCACCATTGATAATTGGAGTTGATGTATGTCTCCAATTTAACAAGCTTTCACCTCCTTCAATCAATTCACCATGGTCATTCTCCTCACTACTACCATTACCATTTGCAACAATATTTTTACCCAAAGAATTTGTAAAGATGGACTTTGAACTTCTATTTAAAAATCCAGAGAAGAACAATGGCTTTGTAGCATGCTTCTTGACTTTAGTGTCTAAAGCAAATACATTGATTTTATTTTGAGCCTCCTTGAGTGGTTCAACATTATCGGTACTACCAACAGTAAAAATCTCTCCATTTGTGCATTCTACAATGGCATTTTTCATTTCAGTAGTACATAATTTTTTTGATTGGTAAAGCTCATCTTTTTGTTGTATAAAATTTTCTTTGGAGATTTGAGGAATGGTAGAAAGGGGTTTAACAATCACATATGGAATATCATCTTCTAAAGGTCTTACATCATAAGATTCTTCATATATCTCTATACCACTTTGAGTTACTTTTGTTGTTAATGTTTCTTTTTTACTATTTATTATCAATGGTGGAAGTTCATCTATGAGAATTTTACATTCATGACAAGGTTCTTGGATCCAAGAATCTTTTTGTAAAAGCTTCATTTGATATGTAGGTCCAAATTCCACTTCTTGATTATTTTGAGATGTTATCAAATTGTGCCGTTGCAAATTATATTTGTCAATAAGAATATTGCCTTCTTCGCAAGGTTGCTGAATCCAAGAATTTTCTTGTAGTGCAATAGGTTGATGTTTTTGATCCACGTGTCCAAAGTTTGCCTCATGAATACTTGATACTGATTTCAATGCACACCTTTCTACATCTAAAACTCTTTCAGAGCAATGAGATCCCTTTGAGCTTAGTACATCATTTGATGATTGCAATATATCTAGATTATCACAAATTTTGTCAATCTTCAACAAATCAGATGAAACACTTGCATCATGATTAGATGGCATATTTAAAGGTCTATTTGACTCTATTGATTCATCCATATTAGATGTGTCCTTGCTATCAATATCCATATCTTGAGATTCTCTATTTGAACTTATACTTGAAGATAAATCCTCTTTTTCAGAAGTATCTTCAATATGTTGTTGTTTTGTTCTTTCAAAGTCAACATCATTCCATATGTTTGCTTCATTTAAGCTAGAACTTTCCATCTCAACAAATTTATTAGATGGATTGCAAAGTGTAGGATGGTTTTGAGGCGTAAAAGCATGATTGAAATTTAATAAATCTCCCACACTATTGATGGATCCTTTTGTAGTTGTAGGGATTTCTTCAATTTTTTTAGAATTATACCTTAATGAAAAATTATCCATTTCTTCTATTTGAAAATCTTCTAATTCATCCATATCTGAGCATCTTGATAATGAACTACATTGGTGTGTTGATTTTATATTGTTTATATTATAATCATTGTTATTTGTATTCAATGGCAATTCATATTTATCAGTGTTTGTATTACATAAAAAATTGCAATTCAAAGTTTGTGAAGCAAAAGAGTCATTTTTTGTTCTACAAAATGTTGAATTTGTTAGTGGCATAAAATTATTACAAGAATTTGACTCTTTCACAATGTCTTTATAATATGCAATGTTGCTTGTAGGGTTTAGTGGCGCTTCCATTCTTTCTTCTATTCCAATATTTTGAGCATCTTTGCTAACAATATTTGTGGAACTTTGAGAATCCTCTGTTGTAAAATGTTTATTGATTAGACAAAAATACTATGCATATTAAAAAAATTATATTTACTAATTATTTTATAAATTATTTTACTCCATTTTATAAAATTAAAAAAATTACAATTTAGAAATATTGATTAGAATCCTTTATATCTAATTATCTGGAAAAAAATTATTAACTTTTATCAATTGATAAATACCAACATGAAAAATGACAAAAGTCCTAACAATATATACACTAAATTCTTCAAAAGAATGAAGGTGAAATTTAAGTTTAAGCAAATTACATATAATTTTTCTTAGATTGCAAAAGTTATTGCTTTTAGAAACTTACTTTCATAAGAAAATATTGCTTCATTGGATGAATTAAATTGTAATGATTTTTCTTCATTACTCAAGGGTGGAAAAGTTGAACTTCTTAAAGATTCAATACATGAGGTATTGGTCAATTTTGAGGCAAGATATGATGCTAAAGTTGTAGAAGAAAATCCTTCTGTTAATGGTTCTTTACGTGCTTCAAATCTGTATTATACAGATTAAATAAATAAATAAAAATTTAAAATAATTCAAAAATAATAATAAATTATTCATTTTAAAAATATTTTTTATAATAATTATGTTTTCAAATTTTAGTCCTACCATTAAATTCTTGGCTATGATTTAATACAAGCATTTTTCAATATGCTTAATATTACATTACAACTTATGAATACATTGATACAAAAAAATGTTATATTGTTTTTTGATATAGTGCCTATGAATAAAAAACTATGTTATTAAATAAAAAATTAAATTAATTATTACAAATAAATTTTGTAATAATGATAAAAAACCATTTTTTTTTAAAATTAAATTTTCTTTTAATCCAAGCACATATATATAAAATTACCTACAATAGAATAACATGTAAGCTCTTTGGACCAAAACCTTTTCCAATTCTACTTCTTTAACCTATGTATATAATACAAGTTAGTTTTGAAACAAATATAATATTCTTTTTGGTGAATAATTTTATAAAGTTTTATGATTAAATTGATTAACAAATTTTTACGATGCAATATATGGATTCTAATATTGAAAATAAAGATAGATCTAATACTACATGAAAATAAATTATACTTTATCACATCTTTTTGAAATTAATAAAAATACAATTTTCATTTAATTTCTATTTTTATTATTATTATTTAAAATATTTTAAAATAATTATAATGAACTTAAATTGAAACTCATTATTATATATGGGATTATAAAAGATTCCTTAAAAAAAATGTACCTTATTATCATCAATTTTGTACCACATATCATTTGAATCCTTTACATAGCAAATGTAATGTCCAAAAAATGAAGCATTCAACATATCAACATGGACGACCACAGCATAAAGTTTGTAAAGAAGAAGCTTGGTTTGCTTTTCACTCGTATATGGAGACATATCCAACACCTCAGGAAATATAATTCTTTTGTTTAATTTTCCAAATTTTCCACTCTAAAATATATAGATTTTAAAATTGATAAGAATAGATCTCAATGATAATTTTATTAGTCAATGCAAAATTTTCTATATAGTAAATAAATATTTATTAATATTCACTATTTAGTCAATTATCATAATTTTATAAAGATAAATAAATTTATTATATTAATATACACATAAGTTAAAAGATCATTCATGAATATCATGACAATATGTCTTTTTATATGTAAGACCTGAAAACGTTTAAGCGCGATGGTAAGAATATTGGGTGCTTCATGCAAAGTTAATTGTTTTTGAGCCTTTACATATGCATTACAACTGTGTAAACACAAATAAACAAAAGTCTAGTTTAGATCACAACAAGTATGTTTTTACTAGATTGAAGTTTACAACATTTTTGGACATTTACAAATAATTTAAATTTTTTTTTAAATGTCAATTTAATTAAACATAATTTTGTTTGAGATTTTTGCAAGATAGTAATTGTCAATTCAAAAATATAATATATGGTGCAAATTTGTAGGTGTAGCGTTAATTATTTTCAATGATATTCAATAAAAAATAAATCAACTTCAAAAATTAGAAGTACCAAAAATTTAGAAAATACACACATGTCACATTTGTATTTATTATCACCATCTAGCATTTCAATGGTTGTAAATTGAGTTATTGCATCTTCCAGTGATTCAACAAGACCATGTATTTCTACAGCAAGATCCATCATACTTTCGTAGCGATTTGATTCATGTTTGCATTGCATGCACTTTACCTAGAGTTCAATAGTTAATTATAATTTTCTTAAAACAAATCAATAATAATACTCTATACAAATACCATAGTTTCCTAGCACCTTGGTTAGAAAATAAATAATTAAAAGGGTGCATTAATTTTTGAGAAATTAGTGCCCTAGTTTCCCCCAAAAAATATCTATTTCTATATCTTTCTGTACATAAGAATTGCCTAATTCATATAAATTCAACTTGCTCAATACAATTTTGCATCTCTTCTTCAATAACTGTAAACATACATTGTAAAGTTTTTGCCTTCCTATTTTGACCATTCTTACAAAGTCTCTTGATTTTAATATATATTATTTTTAGGTTGTCTAAATATTTTTGCAATTTAATTAATTATTAGGCAAAAAGTTGTCCAGACTGCTAGGAAGCTACAATAACAAAAATTTGTAAGATATATATTTCATGTAGAATAAAAAAAATATATAAAAAAATCCTTAAGCATTTGAAAAATTAGTACATTAGAAAAATAAAGACTACCTGCGATTGCAAATGACCACCAAATATATGATGTATGAGGGTAGTTTCTTGAGTAGGAAGATCAATAATTTTTTCTCCTCCAACTTCATCCAAACAAATTGATTGCATAGAATCAATGGCAAATCTGCCATATTATTTTTTTCAAGGTCTATGTCATTATGCTATAAAAATACAAGTAAATCAAAATAATTTACATTTAAAATATTATAATGTACTAATATATGAAAATTTTAAATCTATCTTGAGATGATTGCAATATCAATTGAACATAAAGAATTAATTTTTAAAATAAATTTATTAAATTTTTTATGCACTTTTTAGGAAACATTGAAGCTTGACCATGAGCATTATTTTACCTCATGAATTCATGAGCATCTTCTTGCCTTCCATAACCTAAATTGTTGCTAATATAACGAATTCGAGAAAGAATTCGAAGTGGTGAAAATGGATTTTGACTATGTCTTACTTTGTAAACATGGTTTTGAAGCTCACACATAAAGCACCAATCATTTCTTCTACCTAATATGCAAATTAATTAAAAAAATTCTTAAGCACAAGAGACTTCTTATTGATTTATTTTGATATAAGTTGAATCCAAATTATGACAAAGCATAAAACATTATAAGCAATTTCTGAAAAATAATGGAACTTACAATCTTCTCCATGACAACCATCAAGAAGGTATGCGGTAAGAGGCCGTGTATAGGTAAGACATTGAAGAACTACATTTGCAAAGCAACTGCACAAGACTTTAAAATATTAGAGTATAATTTTTTTAAAATTTAAAATATAGATTATTAATACTTTTAAACTATTTTTTAAGTCAATATGTATAAATCTACAAATTGCTTGTTTTATGCATTATTGATATCAATTGTAGTATATAAAGCAAATAACTATCATATAACTCTACATTGTTATTTTATGGAAGTTCAAGGTGTTTTTATGCAATATTGTATCAATTTTCTATCATAGTCATAGTCATAGTAATAAGTATTGTCTATACATAGTATTCATTATTATACTTATAAGAAATTTTCTAAGTATTGTTTTAAGAACCATGAAACTTCATGTTATTTTGGGAATTCAACATAGTATTCATTATTATACTGAATTTTTTTGTAGAGTCTTGTTGGTAGTCAAAAGGGATTCTAAATTCTCTTAAAATGCATTTTTTGAATACTATATGAGTAAACAAAAAAAATTCAAAGTGCTGAAAATAGTTATTTGTAAAACCATATACTCTCATAAATAGTGAGTATATTTTAGGCAAAAATCTGTAGTGGTCGATTTTTAAAAGTGGTCAAAATTAAAAATAGTTACCTTAATGCAAGTTGAATTTGAAGTAGAAGCAAGTTTTTTACAATCTGGATCTATCCAAGATATATAATTATATTGAAAAAAACAATGACAAAGTCTCTACATGGACTAGATGTGGAAATTTACACTAAAAGAATCTTTTGCCTTAATGCATTGTGCACACTAAATGTAGAGATCTCATTGATAAAAGTTGAAAAAAATTGAATTTTTAATATTGATGTTCACTTTTACAAAAATGTATATTTCATATTCATACTATTTAAGGATTTTTACATTTTTAAACTTTGATGTTCAGAAACTTAAATTGATTTTTTAAGGATATTAGAATGCATATTTTTCATTTTTTTTTTCCAATGTACTACACAAATTATAAGGTGGAAAATTCTCCAAATTTTCAATAAATTTTGTAAAGTTGTGGAAAAATGGAATATAATTTTTAACTCAAGTTTTGGTGCAAAGATGTGTCACTTAAGACAAAACTTTTGCTAATCAAGTGCTTCATACACACAATGGTGCATGATGGGAATTGGTACCATGTAGTGTGAAATTATCATATATTGTGTATCAAATTAACCCCTAAAGGACCAAACACCGTTTTTTGACAACATAGCGATTTTGGGCAGCTCACTATGACCGGAATTTTTCTTTTTTTTCTTTGAAATTTTCACATAAGATGTGCCCGAGGAGTAGCTATAAGGTCCAACAATTTTCGTAACTTTTGACTACATGGTTAAAAAGTTATTGCATGATATGTCATTTTCATTGTTCGGCGGGCAGCCGGGGCAACAAAAAAAACTTCTTTAAAAATCACTTTTAAAAAAAAACTAAAATTTGAAATTGGTTCTTTAGATTTATATGTACGTGGGAGGCTTTGAATCATTCCATTCCGATCAATGAGTCAAAAGTTATGAGGAATCTTAGTTTGAGGGTAGTTATGGAATCTCTACTCTAAAATAAACTTTGAAGTCCTTTATTTAACTCAATTTTCAATATTTTTGAAAAAAAATAAAAACATTGGGTGTAGATTGTTTATTACAACATTACAATCGTTGGGATTGGCATTTTTCAATTTCATAAATAAATTCTTGACAATTTAGTGCTTTGAATCATTCTCTACCTCTTCCTACTTACTATTTTTTTCCTATATGTTGTACAATTCCAAATGATCTGAAAATTTTCAAGCATGTAGCCAACTTGCCTTGAAGAATAAATCCAAAGAGTAACCATCATTTTGGACATTTTTTCATACAAATAAGACCTTGTGGAGGGCAGCTGCCCGTTTTTTCGCAGGGACAAAAAAAGGGTTTTTGTCAATTCAAACGCTATTATCTTGCAATCCACTTGGCGGAAAATTCTGAAATTTTTTCCACATCTTCTTAAACAAGTTTACTACAAGATCCTACGGCTACAAGTGTTCAAAAATGTTTTTTTTCTAAAATTTGGCACTAGTGTTAGAAATGGCAGTTCTAGAGCGGTTTTGGTGAAAACATAGTCAAAAACCTTTAGGGGTTAAAATACGTCAAACACAAATAATTTTTTATTTTATAAGATAAATAAAGTATTAAAAAATTTAAAATTATGCTTAAAGTAATTTGTAATATATATATATATATATATATATATATATATATATATATATTATACATACCTTTTCTTTCCTTTTTTTTCTACATAAATATAACAAAATAGATAGGAAAGTCTTCAAAGGTTAGAAAACTACCTATTTCCGCAATTGATTAAACCACAAGGTTCATTTAATCCTTCCCATTTAAATAGCTTTGTAAAGTATTTGTAGGGGAACAATAGCTGCACAATAATCATTAAAAACAACCATTGATTATAATAAAGATTTAGATAAAATTTGAAAACTATAATTTTTTAATAGCCATAAAAAATTTATAACTATCTTTGAATCTCAATCAAGAAAGACATCACACAAATTCATCAATGCATTTAATTCTTATACACATATATAATCAAATATTTTGTAAAAACATGGATATAATACCACCAATGAAATTATATATATCAATTAAAATAAATAAATGTAAAGAATGTAAAAAATCACCGTTTTAGGTCTTGGAAAACTTCTTACTAGTACATGGGCATTAGTAGGAGCATTTACAAAATGACTTTCCAATTGTTCTTTTTCTTTCTTGATTTTCTTATTATGACTTTTAAAAAATCCCAAGCTTATTGGATTTAATATTGTTGTACAATCTGCACTCTTTGATGTTTTTAATTGCATTCCGTTGCACATGTTTTCACCTTTATTTACTTCACTTTCAAAACTTTTTTGTTTTGGTGTACGACATTCATTTTTGTGACTTCCTTTCCAATGAACCACTTGACATTCTGGAGAACTGTACATTAAAATATTTCGAACAATAATAACATTTCATATTGAATAATTCAAGAAGAAAGATAAAAAAAAATTTAATATAATATATTAATTACATCAATATAATTTAAAGCTATAATATAAAATAATTAATGAAAACATACTAGCAAGCCTTCAATACATTGAGAAGTTTATCCTTCAGTGAAGTAAATACCATAGTTATTAATTATTTCAAAAGATGATATAAAATAAAATATCTCTAATCAAAGTCTTTGTAACTACAAATTATTTGTATTTTTACACTATTCAATTCAATATCAAGATTCCATAATCTAAATAAAAATTTCAATTACAAAAGATGCATTAAGTCTAATTAAAATTATAATGAATTGTGGTCTATTTAAAACAACAGGATTTTGGTTCCAATTCATAATTGTACCATAAAGTTGTTATACTAAAAATTATCTTTATTTTTTATTTGTTTTTGATTCTAATAATTCTATCGACAAAATATTGAAAAATATTTCATCAATAATTTCAAAAATATTGTATTATAATATGAAATGATAAATTTTTTTTTCTATAATATAACATTAGTATGAAGTACTTTGTAAAAATAAAAAATTTATAAACATTATAGATAGAAAGATAGAATTAAAATCATGGAATATATTATTGTCTACTTAACTACTATTTGAAGATGACAATTATGAGAAATCTTGCTCAAGTATTTTATTTACAACTATCGTATTTTCTTAATGCTAAGAAAAAGAAGATAATAAAAGATATGAAAAATATAAAAAATAATCTAGAAAATTTTGCAGCTAATTAAACAATATTTTCATGTTGAATTGTTAATCAAATAATTAAAAGATACACCATTCATTGTTGTTTTGTCATTGTTATATGAGTTGTTGAAGAATTTATTAAAATAAATAAATAAAATACCAATATTTTGTTGTTTTGCATCTTGAACACCTTCGAGTGGTAGGGTTTTGGCATATGACACAATTGCTATGAGTGACCAACATTGACTTGTAATATACTTCAACTTGTTCTCCTCTTTCAATAAGAGCTCCAAAACTAGTTTCAAACTTATGGCTCTTCTTAGATCTTTGATTAGATTTTAAAGTCACGTGATGTGCAAAAGCCAATGATACAATTACTATAACAATCAATGCAAATAAAATAGCAGATATCTCTGAATCTATCCATCCATGCATCTAACCTTCAAAACTCTTTGTGCCCTAGCGGCATGAACCTCAATTTTATAAATAGACACACTTAGGATTTTAAAACTACTCATTAAATCTTAGTCAACATTTTGACACCTTGCATCCTTTTTTAACACTAATATTAACTTCTACAAGACGCAAAAGAAAATAAAAAATATCTAATTCTTAACAATGTTTTTTGTTTGTCAAATTCTTTGATTCTCACTCAAAAAATACTAATTGAAATTATATCTAATACTACCTTTTAATTGCATGACAATATTTTTTTTTTTGTTTAGATATTAAAACTTCAAACAAAAGAATTTAGACATACAAAAGAGGCAAACTCCCTTCCACTTTTTAAGATTGATGTAATTAGAAACCTATATATTTTCTATAGACAATTTTGTGTGCTCATAATTTGTAATTTATTTTGAATCAATTTGTATACTTTTGTTGTTGTATAGATGCTTTCACTACACAATGCTAAGTTCTACAAGTTGACAATATAATACATGATTGATCTAGTGGTTGAAACCCTATTTTCATGGGAGCTTTCACTTTTGAAAAAAATGATAACTTGGTGCTAAATATATCAAATAGATCTATTGACTTGTATATAAATTGAACATCACATGTCTCAAAAATACAAATGGAACAAACTCTTTGAAGCAATTAAGTCACTTAATTGCATTTATATCATAGTTGCTTAGAAAAATATAATTAATGCCTTATGTGATCTAATACCAACACTGTGACAATAAAAAAAATACTAACACCTTCATTTGGGCCATAAAAGTACCAATTATTATATTTGAAATTATAACTTCCCACAATTGTATCATGATTTTTTTAGTAGCTAAATTTTGTGGACAAATAGAACCTTCACTAAGCCCTCACATTAGCTTTGTTAGGGCCTTTGCATGTCTTTACAAAAACTTCATTCATCCAAATATTCAAGGCTCCATTCACAAGTGTATTCAAACCTCCATCTTCAAATCTATTACTCTACAATACAATACCTCAGACACCTTGAATCACTTACAAATTTATGAAAAAGAAAGCACACGCATTAGAGGCAATAGATAATAAGAATTTAGAACTACCAATGAAGGTTTGTTTAGTCACGGTCACAAACATTTTTCTTCAAAGATTCCTTAAAGCACTTGCAATAATCTCTCTGACTTGAATTATCTCAACAACTCTTGTTTTATGTTCATCATCTTTTTTTTGTCTTTTTTTTGTTTTAGCTTTTAATTTTGGGTAATTTTCTTCATCTTGAGTCACTTCTTTGGTTGCAACTCATGTTTTCAAAAAATAAAGAAGTCATCAAAAGTAAATAGAATAGATTTTGTCCACTAAATTAATTAGAATTTTTTATTAAAATATTATTTTATGCTACTAAAACTTTAATAATTTACTAAATTTAAAAAAAATTAAATATATATATACATATATACAATTTATTTTTTACAAGTAAGAAATGATGGACATTTTTCAACATCTATTATAGACATGATAAATGGAACAATCACTAAAGGTATACCCATCTAGTCACTGGATTATATGGAAATAAAATAATAGGTGATTTTTGGTCAAATTTGAGGCTTTGTCACATTCAAAGCCACTACTACCTCCACTTGGTAATCCACTTCTTTGGCACCTTTGGCCTTGGTTCAATGGTTTTCATTGGCTTTGGCACAACAGTAAGGTGGTTATGAGTTTAAACCTAAGCAATGGAGGGGTGCTTACTACCATAGTCCACCCAACTATGATGACCGTTGTCGTGAGTTTTTTGTTGCCTATCCGGAAAAGCACGGGGCTCTTAGCTATAGTAAAGGTTTGTGAAAGGGAGAAAAAGTAACAAAACCCTAAAGTAAATACAACCAAACAACTAATCCAAACTAGGGAACCCAAAAGTATCTAAATCCCTCAAATGTATTGTAAATCTTCTATTATAGTAGTAAATAATGCTTCATCTATAGTCCAACTTAAGAATACAACTCACAAGACGTGCAAGACATGTACAATAGCACCTGAATCCTCTCAAGTTTGACTATTGAGTATCTTCTCAAGCTCATAAAGTATAAACCTACAAAAGTAAAAACAACGCTCAACTACAACTCTCACATAAACACAACTCACAAAAGAATGTGATTTCCAAATAGAAATGAAGTATAAATTAACCTCAGCTCCTTTTAATTTAGACCAAATCTAAGGAAAATCCAAAAGCAAAATATAAGAGAATTCCAAAGAAGGAAGGCCAACCTTTAATTACCCGACGAAGGGACTCAAGGCGACAAACGATATGGGACAAATGCTCAATCCAACTCAACCTTTTACTTTCTTCCAACGAACCTAACCACCCTTCTATTTGGAACCAATAAAGATGGTGTAACATGCCTATCTTTTAACTAGTAAATGGCCCACATCACGACACCGCCAGTGCAAAACTACCTTATTGTTATTTGAGACATTATAATTTCTGAAGGGAAGGAACATGTTGGTTCTTTATTATAGGATCTACCTCCTAAAGGAAGCATCAAGGAGACAGTTTGCCATATAAGTCCATGAGGCTTAAATAGTTTAGTCACTCTCAACAAACATTTCATTCATGCTAATCTTTCAGATCAAAGTTATCTTTCTTCTTCCTTCTTCCTTCTACTTTTTCACACATATATTTTGACTTTAAATACCATATACAGCTTCACTATCATTGATGGGCTCCTAAATTGATGACATTTTATACCAAATTAGTGGTACCTTAGTGATGGAAACATCTCCATAACACTCTCATGGCTCTATTTTGCCTTCTATGACCTCAGGATTGAATGCCCAAATTTCAAATACACAACTAACATATTATAGAAATCCATATCCGGTAGTAAAGCCTCTTGTAAATCGACATTGAATAAAAATAAAGGTAAGAAATTGATTGGTTGAACTATCTAGTCTTGTCTAAGACACCAAATTCATTATACATTTATATAAATATCCCCTTCCTATATAAATCTTGAACTTTAGAAAATAAAATAATAAAAATAAAAATCATTATATCATTGTCTTTGTAATTTAATGTTTTTTATAAATTAATATACAATTGAAAAACCTAAAAAAGTTGGCTCAATGAAACCATTTTAAATAACCCTTAATTGGGGTTCTTCTAAAAAAATTTTCATTAAAAAATTTCTTTTGTCTTATAAAAAGATGATTAGGGGATTTTTATCACAAAACTATAAGCTTTTGTTAAGCAAAAACAATTTATACCACTTGACATTGCATTAAATTGCATTATAAGAAATTAAAATTAGAACATACAAAAACAAGAGTCGTGTATAGGGGGACAAATACTTGTGGCTTATATAACCTCATGCCAATAAATGTCCCATTCATTATTAACCCGTAAAGCCCCGAGGGTGTTTTCTACCAAAATCCACTCAAAACTACCACTTCTGTTGTATTCACTTAAAGAAACCAATTTTTTTTTTTTTTTTTTTTTTGAATTTAATCATAGGATCTTGTACTTAACTTGTCTGAGTTCATGTAGTAAAAATTTCATCAAATTTCACCGTAAGGATTGGAAGATATTAGCATTCAAAGTTGAACAAATTTTATTTTTTCAAGAAGATGCTTAAATTGCCTGAAAAACTAAGATTGTCCATAACTTTTTCATCCCTAGTCCAAATATAATGAATCAAAGCTTCACGTATAGGTAAAAACATAATATTTTAGGGAAAAAATTCAAAAAAAATTATTTTGAATTTTTGTAATTTTTTTTGGGGGCCCCCTAATCTCCATTTCTTGCTCATTGTGCCATAACTTTTTCATCTGGAATCCGATTGAAACAAAAATTATATATCCACAAAACTCTTGCAAAGCTATACAACCTCAAAAAATCTCAAAAAATTTCACTTCAAATTGAGACAATAGGAACCCACCCGGACCCAAATTGTCCCTTGAGGAGACAGGCGGGGCTTTAAGGGTTAAGGAGGATTATTTTTCATGTTAATCCTCTCCTCGAGCGTGAATGCGACACAATCAACGATTATGAATTTTTCTTTCATTCTCACACATTTCATCCATTTTTAAATGGACATTTATATTGGACAATCTCCTTATTGTCAGAAATTCTGAAAATGCATTCCTTGTCAGACTTCATCCTCCTCATCAAAGGGTTTATTTCCAAAATTTCCTCTGCCTCAATGATTGCCCTAAACAAAACATTTTATTATGTTCTAATCTGATAGTGTTATTTCAGAATACCCATTTGTTTGAAATCCGCTTGTTGGCACCACAAGATCCGTTTCCAAGTATCCAAACATTGAGATTTCAAACAAAATGTTTGCTTGAATGGTTTGAACAAAGAGATATCCACTGGTTGCATGGCATGAAATGATGCAAAAACAAGGAGAAAGAGAGAAGGTTTAGACCTACATATTTGCAAATTTCAGCAGACTCATAGTCATGTGGATACATGGTCATCAATGCAAAACATTAAGATACAGTAAGTGCAATAAGTGCACTTGTAATTGATACAAAAATACTTTACAAATTTTCAAAGTTGAAAATATACAATATAGTAAGACCACCCATTTCTAACCAGGGACCAATTCCCAACCGGTAGTGCACCTATTTCCAATCAAGGCTTGTAATGTGTTTTTTATTCTTTTTTAACTTTGGAACTAGTAAGATCATGACATATGTCCTAAAGTATGCAAAAAATAACAAGAAAATAGATCGTAGGAAGCTAGTTCTTTAGTGATCGGAATTGGAAGACTCTAGTGATTGGGAATTGGTTCAGAACACTTTTTGGCTCCCAAAATTCACAGAAATTTCAGTTTTGCAAAAAAAATTCTGAAAATTTCACAATCTTAGTATTTTCTATCTTCCTACACGGGAAAAAACTCCATTGCATTCAATTGCTCACCATCTGCACCACAGGAGCTTAAGTGATTAGGTATAGGTGGTCTTACCATAGTCTATGCACATCAATAGATAAACTCACCCTGGATGTACACCCTTGAAGCACGAAATGTCCCAACTCTCATTGGTTGCTTTCCAAAAGTTATGGTGGTTTTGCATCAGGAAAGTGTTCATTAAATATGGCCATTTCTAGGTGTCAGAACAAAAAGTGTTGCAATTAGGTGCTTCTACCTTACCTGAAGAGGGACCACAGTTGTCTTCTCCATTCATGGCCTTCACTTGATTGAGCATTAGAGAGAAAGAAATCTGCATGGAGAGCGTGCCACCCAACTTGCCAACCCTCCATTCATTCTGTCAAGGGAATGGGCATGAAAGTGGATACTGTAATTCAACAATTTCACTGAAATCACTGAGACTCTCCAAAGTGTAGAATAGATTGTAGGTCAAGGATAGAAGCCCCTCAGTATGTTCGACATGAATGAAATCACTATATAGCAAAGGAAATATTAGAGGCATCACGCTCATAAGTATGAAGCTCTATTGCAAAATTGCAGGGCGCTGGTGAAGAGCGCCCACAAGAGCTGTTTGCAGCCTAGTACAAGGCATTGTATCCAAAAGAACTAACGCAATCATTCTCAGACCAGATTCTCTAAATGATGGATTGATAGTCACCAAAAACTTGATTAAGGTTCAGGAACTTTGAACTTGGTAAGCTGATACGTATATTCTGAAGCACGGATGAAATGCCGTAGAAATTGCCATGGGTGGCGGAGACAATCCCTTGAATTCATATCAGGATGCAGCAAAAGAGTGAAATGACATCAACTTCTAAGAGTTGATGATTTCATGAATGATGTCACTGACTGCAGGATCTTCAGACCGGACTGCGAGTTTCATAGCAACCTGCTTCTGCGAATCTATGCCAAGTGATAGGCGAACCAGCACTTGAATGTCGCCTAGAAATTTGCCAGCTAACAAGGAAGTATGGGACCTTGCATTGCTTGGTACAACATCTGTTGCCTGCAAGTAAAAACTTTCTCAAAGTAAATGAATATTTCTGAAAATGAAATGGGGAAAAATGGACATCACAAGCATTGATAGGGGTGTATCTAAGGTCAATTCAACATACATACCTCACACGTTTGCATCCCAAGGATTGCAGAAACAGCTTGTACAGCATCTTGCAAACTCTCCCTCATACCAAGACTATACTCATCAACCCGTTCCAGCTCTGCGTCTAGAGAATCCCAGGCATTTCTGAAGTTCGACACTCCTGCCTTCAGGATATAATCCGCAGCAGTAACCTGTGCACAACAATTGAGATGACTGAAACCCTTCGTCACAGAACCTTGTGCCCAAATATCGGTATGCTGTCTTCATATGTTGTACTAAAGGTATTGTTGGTCCAGCTATAGTCAATGAAATTATTCTACTAGGATAAATGGCCAAATCGGAGAGAACAGGGGAGCGATTCCTATGGTCCAACCTCTTAAAATTAGAGAGTAAGTCAAACATGTAAAGAGATAAACGCTGATAAATACAAAAGATGCCCCACCTCCGAATCTTCTAGTTGATATTCATCCTCGTACCCTTCTTCATCTGCGTCACCTGTACTGGGATCCACCTGAGATGCATACTCGCAGGCTCACATTAGGCTATGCCTTACGATTGGATTTGAGATTTGTAGCTCATAATTGAAGCGCAGTAACCACAATCCAAATAACTCGTCATCGGAAAACAACCAAAGACAAAAGTGCATACCTCTTTGACATAGAACCTCAGTGTATTGGAAAACTTTCCAAGCGAGCAGGCACCCTCCGGTTTCTCAAAAGCAACAAAAGCCTGACCAAGTACTCCGCATGGCATCGATGCTAAAGGTTTCGTGGCCACCTGATTAAAATCTTCCCCCTCTATGAATTCCATGACAACACTTACCTGTATGCAAACAGAATAAATGGTTTCTTGTCAAAGTCGGTTCGAGCAACCCATCCTTGACGAGTTTGGGAAACACATGAGACATGGAAAACCAACAACTCGCTTCTGGTACTATTTGGAAGTTTCTTACATTTTCTAGAAGCTGCTCTGCAATCGTGTTGGTACAGTTGAACTGAAAGACGACGTGACCAGGGTACACATGCTTGACCACGCTCACAGCATATTCCGTTTCTGCTTCGGTTAGCTCCACAGGAGCAGATGACTGAGCAAAGCTCAGAAATCGGAGTCAGCTTACAACTAGTGAAGACATATGGAATCTTCCGAATCATAAAATATTAAACCTAAGTAAACACAAGAGCATAATGTGCGAAAGAAATGAACTGTAACTAAAATGAGAACCAATTACGTAAAAAATCGGACTGATAGATGTACATCACTACCTCCATAATAGTTTCATCTACTAAAACGGCACCAAGAAGGAAGGGTGTAGCACCTTAAAAAGTTTTCCAAAGGCTGCAAACTGGGGGATTGAGTTCAATAGTTTCTCGTAAGCCTCAAATGCATTTGAGGCTCCACCATTGGCTGCTGCCTTTTGACTAGCGTCCTTGGCAGCCTTCTTTTCCCTACTTGTAGGAGCCTTCTTCTCCGCCTGTGGATGAGATTTCACATCCTTAGGAACTGCTGCCAAGTCAAACGGCCTTTCACTTGGTTCCTGCAACACCACTTGAAAAATTAGCAGACAGGGTAGCAAATGTCATCCGCATTAAGATGAATAGAAGTATATATGTCTCAAACAAGATCGAAAATGTAATTCGATGCTAGCGGGCGATAGAATTCGCTTACATATGATTGTAAACTCGCTTCCAAATTTGCCAAGGGCACATCCAATCCCTGAGACAAGAATGCTTGAGGATCATCCTGAATGGCTTCTGGTCCATCTGAAAGAAGGCTTAAATAGAGAGTAGCTCTATCTCGCACCTGTCAGAAAATTCCATTGCATCCCTGAGAAAAAAACCCTCCTTATCTGCATTTCAAAGGACTCGCAAAGACTACAATACTAGATAGATCGAATCTTTATTGACTCCCTGGCTTAAAAATGCGTTACAAAACGAAGCATTTGGAACCTTTTTGTAACAGCACCAAATATTCTACGATCGATTCACAGTAAATTGAACAGTTGAAGAGAATAATAATACGATATTTAAATCGTCAAATAGTACTGCCGGCAGAGAGTCCATTCTCATCTCTAAGATAAACACAAGCACGAAAAGGTACCTCATCATCATTGTCGTACAAACATCTCCGCAACAGTATAAGAATGCGTGGCCTCAATTCCTCAACTACTACCCCAAACTTTGCCAAAGCACTGACAGCACTTGCACGCACTGTTGCATTCTCCAAAATAACACGGTTGTACACATAGCGGATATACTTGCTTGGGTCAGCAGTTTTAGGCCCCTCGTTACCAAGGAGATGAAGGATCTGATACACTCAAAGGAAACAGTCAAAAGGGCGTTGCTGACTAGAAAAATATATTATAATAACAAGATCGTCTTTAGTTTGAGAGGAAAACAACAAATGAGAAGTGCTCCTCTCTTGAATTCACTCAACGAACAAATTTCTCACGGTATGCAGCAGCATATCACAACACTAACCTGGGTAGATAGGTAGGTGAATTCGCAATCTTCTATAAATTCACAGAGATGAGAAAGTCCGCCCTCCTTCGCATCTGGAATTTCACGAATGAGGATAAGGATAGAGTCAACAATTGCTTTCTTGTAGTCGAATCCTCCTTCCTCCCTCAAGATATTGCTTAAGAAATTCATCCTGCAAAAAAAGAAATGTGGTCATTCCACTTGCGTTCACATAAAAAACTACCAGTAGTATCAAGCATGCGTGATACTACCTTACGGAACAAGCAGTTACAAGATTTAAGGCATCGTCAATCAGCGAGTTATCCAAGTAGAGCTCCAAATAACAAGAAGTGTCTTAGGAACTAGAAGTCCGAGTGCTCGAATTATAGAACGAGGCGGTAAAATACGTCACATGGTAGATTTAGTGATTTACAACCAAAAAAACAGTCAAGGCGAAAACTCTGAGAAATAATTAAACGAGGAAATTGAGAAGAAAATGTACAAGACTAAAACAACGGCCAAGCTGAAACAGGTATATATCAACATGATACTCACAACGAGCGGTATTTTTGAGGGAACTTCAGACACAAAGAGCGGATGGCTTCCACCACCACAATCTTGAACTCATCAGCAATATCAGACATAAAGTTCGTAATCTGCTTCATCAGCCGATCAACACTTGATTCATTGCCGGTCTTCAGCAAGGTAGTGATGGCAAGAGTAGCAATGCTGCGGTTCTGGTCTGAAATGAGACTTTCCATGTCAATGTTACAGCTAGTGACCGCCAATGGTTGAGTCATTGCAACCTGAGAAGACATATTCAATGAAACGATAGGCTTAGTAGACGCAATTGACAACTACATATGAGAAATATGAGAAATTTTTGCCAATTCCCATCTGCAGTAATATTCATCTTTTGAAGATTGTAGATATTAAAATTATTCAGGAAACATAATAAGGCACTCAGCAATCACTGGGCCTTGCCGGAACCTTCCTACCAAGAAAGCATCTGTCAAAACTTCCATGCTCTTGAGAATGAAAGATTGATCCTCATTAACATTCAAGGAAACAGCCATGTCAGATACGAGTAGTAGCACAATTTGCAAACGAAATAATATACCTGATTACACACATAATTTCTAGCGAGAACAAGACTCACCTTGTTAAGAGTTCGCACAGCCGCAAAGCGCAAAACTGGCTTGGATGAGCTCAGAAACAATTGCAGTACAGTAATCGCTGGCGTAAGCTCTCGACTAGTAACACCGCTTAACTCAGTGATAGCACGAGCAGCCTCAAAGATGACCATATCTGTTTTGTGCCTCAGACAGCTCTCCAGAAAATCATAGAATGGTCTGTCTCCAGTTTGAGCATTCGGACCTGACTCTGAAATGACCTGGAAACATTCGACGAGTATTTCAAAGGACTCATCAAAGATAAGGTAGTGACTGGTAAGTCCACCCAATATTGAAATCCAAGAGAGGCATTCTCCTATAGTACATTAATGAGCCACATTAGTGTACCTGGCATGTGTAGCGGATGAGCAGGCATTGAGCCAAGGGCGACCGAACATTTCCCCTCGTAAGATTGCTCACTAGCTTGCTCAGAGCCAATCGATCATTTTGACGGATCTGCAAAACAAAAAATAGTATCATGAGTGCACCTCTAATGCAAGATCAGCACCTAGCGGTGTTGGTACATATTGAATGGAAACCAGGGAACATACGATAAGAAAAAAACCTATATACGATAAGAAAAAAACTAGAAGCAGTCCGAGCACCATATTTCTAAAGTATACAATTACTTGCGAAGAGAAATCTTAAAGATAGACTGGGGAAGAGACCCAGACCTGATGAAGCAATGCCAAACCGTGGAACTGGACGAGTGGCGCCTTAGACTGAACAGCTTCTTGGACTTCATTACTCCATCTCTTTACGATTTCGGGATTGCTCTAAAAAATTACATATTCAAAAAGGTATTGCTCAAAGCATGTTAACCAGAGACGACTCACTGACTCCTAAGTTTGGAGAGTACCGCTTAATAATAAAACCACAAATGGAGGTTCAAATATAGAAGCTTGTGCTCGATACTAACTGTCCAAGCTGCTCTACAAGATAAAATACCCTCACAATGGGCCGCAAGTGCCAAACCAGATAGTAGATTCATGAAAGTAGTAATTTTTCATAAACACTACCTGAAGAAGATGGATACCGCTGACAAGAGCTGCGCTCGAAACAACGGGATTCTTGTCAACCACAGCCTGCTTAAGATACCGCTCGATTTGACCCAGTAACCCACCGTCGGTGATTCTACACAGCACCCGAATGGCATTCGCGCGATAAAGGTCTGTCTTGCTGTTCATATCCTTCATTAAAGAGCTAGTCACAATAATTACCTGCAACGACTTGTGTTGGTCAATCTGCCACAGGGTCTTAACTGAACAAACGAAGATTCTAATGCATTTGAGAAGTTGAGAGGACAGTTTGGTAGCTTATCATCCTCTGATTTCATCGTCGGACAATTAAATAATACAAGATCCAATCGCTACTGAACAGTATGTCACCGCACCTGCAACCATATGGTAAGGCCTTTCTAAAAGAAGAATATAGTCAAGATTGTTCGATACACGTGAGCTATATTCCTTCACATGATCTATGGTACAAATGACTTCCAGTCAAGCAAGTGAAGATTGTTATCGGTTTTGCTCCTTTTAAATTTTCAGTGGTAACGACAGTAAAATCTGCTATATCAGTTCTTCCCTGTGCAAAGTTCAATAGAAGAATCTTACAATTTGAACATAACGCAATACGTGGGTAAGTTAACCACGAAACAGTTATCACTAGTAAATGTACAATACGAACAGAAGCACGTTAATCAGGATGTCCTCAAGTATTTGCTCCAAGTAGTGGCCTCAGTTGGTTGCACCATGTATAAACTTCGATTCTCAAAAATCGCCACTAATTGACAAAGAAAATCGTATGCTCATAAACAGAAACGAAGAAGTTTTGCCTACCTCGTCACTGGAAGGAGAAATCTCTTTGATCATAAGATATACCATCCGTCGTAAGCCAATGTCCTTCGACTGGAATAGTTTCGTAGTAGCGAAAAAGACCTCAGTCGCCTCATTCTGATTCCCAGAACTCAAAGTTTAATAATAACGTCACTAAACCCTATGTCCTAGAATAGTACTACACAAGCATTCCTACATCAGATAACCTGATTGCGCTACAGCATTTTGCAATTTCACTAGAAATCCCAACCACAGTATTACACTAGAAACAGGCAGATCGTTTGAACCTTTGTAAAAGTTTCACCCTGATTGATGAGGTATAGCAGCTTCGTGATGACCTAGCAATGCCACACCACAAAAATAAGAAAGCGACTTTACATCACAATAATGTCGAGAAAAGAGTTCCTCCGCGACATTTCTTGATTAGATCAAAACTCGCAATCGATGGAATCAAAACACAAAACGGCCAAACCAAAGCATCCGCAACCAAAACTCACCTGCGCACACCGGCGCGCATCCAGCTCGCGATCGTTGAAGCAGCGCGCTTCCTGCAGCACGGCGCTCTTCTCAATGCCGTAAAACGGTGAGTATTCGGCTGCAAAATCCAGACAGAAAATGAGTGACACGGATTCTACGCCCCTATGCTCGGTCTCTCTCAGATCTCGCTCATTTCGGGTCAGATCTAGCTCGTTTTCGAAGCAAAAGAAACTCACAGTCATCGTCTATGTCGTCGTCCTTCTTGAGAGCCGGCTGGACGAGCGCCATGGCGATGGCAGAGGGGAAAGATCGGAATCCTGCGAGGAAACACTAAGTGTGCTATGGCGGAAACAAGAGAGGGCAAAAGGGCAAACAGGGAAGAGGGCAGGGTCGGGAGCGCACCAAGAGCAAAGGAGTCTCTGCCCCAGTCTGACAGAATGGATGAACAGAATTCGCTACTCACACGTTTCATCCAGTTTGTTGGGTCCCTTTATTATTGCAAAGCTCTGGTGATCCCTGAGTGAACCAATAAGTTTTATGTGGGAACACCCTTTCCTTGGAGTTGGATTTTTTGTGCATGAGAAAAATATTATACCCTTAAAAGCACAAAATCATTTTTTAAGGGTACAATATTTTTCTCATGCACCACATTGGTATACCTTATATTAAGAAGCCATTTTTAAGGGTACAATTTCTTTTATTGGAAAATCATTTTTTAAGCCATACTAGTGTCGTTGCCATAGTATAATAAAATAAAAAAAGTAAAGATAAAATTTTTAATTTTTAATTCAAAAAAACTTCAAAAATCAATATTTTTTCTGTTGTGAGTTGAAAAAACACGAAATAAAGTTTGTGCATTTCCTCAGATATAGATTTATTTGAATTTGTTACTTTGTAAATTAAATTTTTGTATATTAATATTTTACTTCACTTATTTCACTTTTTTAAACTAGTGGAGTTTTTATGAATGTGCTTGAAAACAAAATTCTTTTGGTACAAATTTTGATGAATTTTCAAACCTAAAATCAAATATAGAAAAATTTTACAATAAAAAAAATTGGAGAAAAATTGGTATACTTTATATTAAATTGAAATTTTTGAATTTAAAATCATTAAGATAAATTTATTTTTACAAATTGGAATTTTACTCTATAATAGATGCAAAGTTGATAGGTTTACATGGTTTGTTTCATTTTCCATTGTGCCAATGCAATATATTATTAACCCTTAAAGGTTCAAAGTTTATGAATGGGTGTTTTAGGACTTTAGAAAGGTTAGAGAATGTATGATCTTTATCAAAATGTGATTTTTATTTCATTTGGTGCATGAGAAAAAAATTATACCCTTAAAAGCACAAAATGTTTGACTCCAAGTAGCAAAAAAATGCAAAAAGTCAAGTTCAAGTTTAATTTTTTTCTTATAATATATATTTATGTCTTTGTAAAAATATTTTATTCATTCTATTTGGATAAGTGATGTAAAAATATGAAGTACCTTGTATTTTGGGAAATTAGGGAAGCTTTCCAAAAAATAACATCTAAGATTAATTTTCAAACTCAATTTTCACGTTTTTTTAAAAACTAAAACATCCCTAGCTAAGTGTAGATTACTTGCTACATCAAATTGATCATTTGGATTGACATATTTCAATTCCATTTTAGAACTATTATCAACATAATTTTCCTTCAATCTTACACCTACTTCTACATAATAATATGTTTGAGAATGAAGATTATTAAAAAAAAATTGGAATTTTTTTCTACATTTTCAATTGAATTCCTCACAATATAGATTTAAACCTCAACACTTTGTAGTAAAAAATAATAAAATTACATGGATTCAAAGTCTAAAATCCTTGTTATGTAAGGTGGAATTTCTTTTTCTCTTTGAACACAGATATCTTACAATCTACATGGTCAAAATGTATGAAATTTATTCCACATATACTCATATATGTCTTGTGTAAGATTTCATAGCTCAATTTACAAAAAAAAATATTTTTTCAATGTAGTTTGCATTAGAAATGGAAGCTTTGAAGTGTTTTTTGGTGAACACAATCGTAACTTTTGAAGGTGAAAATTGGTATATAAATAAGTATTTTAACAAAGTGCACTAGTTTTTGTAGATTCTCTTGGACAAAGTAGGTTGACAATACTATGCATTTGCTCCAATAATTTGAGAATCAAATTGACAAAGATTTATAGGCATTCTTCAAAATATTATTATATAGATAATATATAATTATAATTATTAACAATCTACTTTTATGCAAATTTCGACAAAATTCAAAATTTTCATAAATGTGCCATTATTCATGATCCCTTAGACTTTTTAACATTAAGAATAATATTGCAACTTTTAAATAATTGTTTTGATCCAAAACAATTCAATTATTAGGTATTACTTGTAAAGGACCAAACTGCGTTTTTTAGCAATATAACAATTTGGGGCAGCTTGCTATAAATGGAATTTTTATTTTCTTTCTTTGAAATGTTCACACAACATGTGGACAAGGTTTTTCTTTATAGTCCAACAATTTTCATAACTCTTGCTATATGATTAAAAATTATTGTATGATATGTAGTTCTTTTTCTAAACCTAGCAATCTGAGCAAATTTTTAAAAAATCACTTTTTTCAAAATAATTTTTTTTTTCTAGATTTATATACATGTGGAAAGCTCTGAATCATTTTATTGAATTAATGAGATGAAAGTTATGAGGAGTTCTAGTTTGGAGATAGTTATAGAATCTCTACTCTAAAATAAACTTTGCAGTCCTTTATTTAACTCAATTTTCAATATTTTTTGAAAAGAATAAAATCATAAGATGTAGATTGTTTATTACAACATTACAAGCATTGGATGGACATTTTTTTATTCCATGATTAAATTCTTAACAATTTAGTCTTGAATCATTCTCTACTTCTTTATAATTATTATATTTTTCCTATACGTTGTACAATTCCAAATGATCTGAAAGTTTTCAAGCATAGAGTCAACTTGCCTTGAAGAATGAATCCAAAGAAGCACCACCATTTGGGACAATTTTTTAATACAAATGTGACCTTTTGAAGTGTAGTTGCCGTGTTTTTTCACGGGGCAAACGCTAATATCTTGCAATCCGCAACGTGGAAATTTTTTCCACATCTTCTCAAGCTAGATTACTAGAAGATTACATGTGTCTAAAATGTGTGTTTTTCTAAAATTTGGTACTTGTACTTGAAATGGCAATTTTGGAGTGTTGCTCATAAAACACAGTCAAAGAAATTTTGGAATTAACTTTTGATAATTTAGTAAATTCTCTTACAAGTACAAATGTACACTAAGTTATAATACACGATTTATATTCTAAAATAGACTACAATACTTGCACTTTTCAATATAGTTGTAAAGTTAAAGTAATACGTTCTTAAAGCGATCATTTAAGGGTTTTCATAGGCTTCCATAGACAAAAATATTTTTAGATCAATTTTTAGAGAAAGAAAAATAGATGTGGAATCTAACACAAGTGGTTTAATTTGTATTTTTCCAAGCATTTTTGAATTACTTATAAATTTTCAAAGATTTAGGGAATAGGAACCTATTTGTGAACATAGGTCTTCTAAAATCAGTCCACTTACAACTTGTAAAGAGATATGCTGAAATCAGAGATAATGGTTGGCTCTTGCAATAGAAAAACATTTTTTCCTCAATGCATTCAATTGCTAAACTGGTCCATTTAAGGATCACCTCCTCTCCATTCTCCACCTAAAAATAGGGGCGGTTTGAAGAAGATGGGCGCTTTTAGAGCACACTATCTTGGTGGTGTTAATTCACTCCACTTCAAATCTACAAAAAGTTTCTAGCTATATATGTAATTATGCATCATGTTTCATAAACTCTTCAAAGATGTACAATAGACAATACAATTGTCATATATATATTTGGTCTAAAGTAATAGAGGCTTATGGTGTTTCTCGAAGAAATGGCCCCAATTTTTGATAGGTTTGTATGTTATAAAACATTTGAAGTCATATTTATTCTAAACCTTAAATGACGAGCTAGTCACCGTGGAAATCATCTATTTTGGTAAAGTGTGAATTGTTGACTCAAAAAATGCAAAAGTATTCATTAAAAGACAAACTATTGTAGAAGACCTTCCCTTTTTACACAAAATTTGGAGGATGAATAGTTAGACTTCTGTCCTGCATGGAGAGATTCTTTGTCATTCATTGGCCAAAAAATGTCTTTTGCATTGCTTATGGGTTAAAGCTTAGAGGTATTGCATTTAACTTAGTTCTCTTCATTTTTGGCACTTACAATGAAATATTCATCATGGACACATTAAAAATTGAATATCTTGCCATACTAATAGAAGATACTTTTAGAATTGGGGAGTTTTTATTTTTTAATAAGCTCTATGTTAGTATTTCACTATTTTGCATACATGATATTTATACTTAGATAAGTAGTGAGGGAGTTAATTCTACTCCTTTTATTTCAAATTGTGTGAAATACACAAATTCAAAAGCATATCATTGCTCTAAAATTAATGTGGACTATGGTGTCTAAAATTCAACAAAAAATTTGCTAACAAATAATTAGTGTGTATGAAATGAAAATCCAATTCCTTTTTGGACTTTTGAGATTTTTATGAATTATGAAGTTGCTCATAGAGAATTTTTGTGCTGTTCCTGAAAGGAACATAGTAGAAGAAATGTGCCTACATTGGTGGATATTTTGAAAACTTGTTTACTATGTTCCTTGCAATCTACCAATTTTAAAAACATTATTTTTATAGTTAATTCATTTACATGCATAATCCTGCATACAACCAGTCAATTCTCTCAGAAAGCACAATCCATTCATTTTCACAATGATGGGAATTCTCTTACCACAATACCTCATTAATTTATTAAACAATTACTTTGCCATTACATCTAGATAGCAAGCAAAAAACTATACTATAAAGTGAAATAAAAAATGTCATGATGAAGTTATTAAGTATAATTATAAAATTGATTGCTTTTGAAATTATGTTCCTAATGACCTTTTATTACAACCCAAAAAATAGTGTAATTTCTCAACAATCAAAACTAGGTTGTGTTTTGTTTATAGAAAGTAATAGATGTGTGAGGAAAACCCATGCCTATAAAAAGTAAATATAAACTCAATTGATATTCTTTAGTGGTTTCACCTATTGAATACACTTTCTTCCCACTAAAGTGTTTCATTGTGAAGAATATAAAAAATTACACAAATGTTTGGTGTATCTTAAACTCTTTCTTGTTGAATAGAGTATTCAAGTGCATTGGAAAAAAAAGTATGCAAGATTTTTTTAATTTACAATTTGATGGTTTGATCAAATCCTTTAATAGTCAATTATCTTCACAAGTAAAATCATTGACTTGGAGAATTCTACCAATACCAACTTTGTACTATTATCAATTCACTAACCATCAACACCATAATTTATCAATATTGATATTTTAACATCCTATCCACTTTATTGTGACCTATTCAAAGATTCATAGTTGCCTTTATATATCTAACATGAAATGTATCAAAATTGTGCTTGTTTGATAACACCAAGAGAGACATCCAACTTTGACACCTGCAAAATTTGTAATGGTAGAGCAAAATGATCTACTTTGAATAGTAAGGTGAAGTATTATTTAAAGTCAAGATTAGAAAGATTAAAAGTTGTATATTATCAATTGAAAACAAAAAATGCAAATACCATTAAAACTAAAAATCAAATATATTCTACACACAAAGTGAAGACATAGAGGCCTCTATTAGAACATTGTGAGTATAGGGAGACTTCATCAAGAATCATTAGAGAAGGTTTTTATGATATTGTCTAAAAGTTTTTGAAATAATCTAATTTTATTCAAAATTATTCATTTAAATTCAAAAATAAATTCAAAAAATGATATGCAAAAAAAACATTAAAAGAAGTCTCAACAATAGACCTTAATATGGGTTATTCCATAGATGGGTGAAGGTGTCGTATTGAATTAAGTGTTGGCAAGTCCATACCACTTGCCAAGAGCTTCAACAAAAGGTGCCTTAGAGTGTTTTTCATGGGCACTACCTCAATGCATTCTTTCTCCAACAATATTTTCTTGTTTTGATTTGGAATATTTAATGTCTTAGGCAATACTAATGGTTTGGTATCCACTTCATAAGATTTGTTTGTAATAGTATTCATACCTTTGAGACTAGGCAATACTACAAATGTAGATGCTTGCTTTCCAAAGACATCCATGCCATTATTTTTCTTTTTAGTATCCAACTCCAATAGAATTGAAGTGGTTTCCAATTCATTTATAGTGTCTTCTGGAACAATATTTCTAGTAGAGTTGAAGAGACTAGGTACAAATAGTAGACTCCAATTCTAAACCTCCTATTGCTTGTAACTTCATTGCAAGTATTTCAAGTGAAGAAAGTATAGCTAAACCATTGGGGCTTGTATTTTCATGTGATTTAGGGGATTCCATTTTAGATTCTTTACCATCAATGTCTAGATTTGTAAACCCAGCCTTCCTCCAAGCACTTTCGTTAAGAGGAAATCCATGAGGAAATCTTTTGCCCCCTTCAACATCAATAGAATGATCTATCTGACAAGAATGTTGTTTATGAAGTGAAGTGATCATCAAGTAAATGATATTCAGTTGAAGAATGGTCATGCTCAAAGTTCTCTAGGATATTTTCTTCTTTTGAATGTTTTCTATTGATTTTTTTGAGGTCTCTTGTCTCTAAACTAGGTAAAATAGTTTTGTCTAATTGTGAAGAACACATCAAATTTGGTACCCTTGGTGCATGCTCCATAAGTGGAATGCATATTAGAGTACAAACTTCTATAAAAGACATCAATTTTTCTTTGTCAACATTGAGTTGTGCATCCTTTCCTTTGATTTGTGCTCCACAAAACACCCCCTTGACACCTTTTGGCTCATTTGTTAAGCTAGAACAACAAGAAGTGGGCATGTTGAAATCAACATGTTTTGAAGTAATACTTGGATAATCTAGTAACTTGTTTTTATCCAATTTATTGAGGTTGTTGTGATGAGAATGTCCATAACACTTTTTCAACCAAGAAAATTTGTTTCTACGAGCATGAATGAATGGACCCATGTTCAAGGTTTCATCACAAAGATCCACCAACCGACCTTCAACATTAATCATATTCAAAACAGGTTTAGAGCAACATTTGTCTTCTTTTCCATGACCTAAAAGATAATGGATGGTTGCATTCTTCAACTTTTTTATTGCAGTAGAACATTGGTGATTACATGACTTGTGTTTGAGAAGTCGCATGGAGTTACATCTGCCATAATCGCGGTCCAAAGTGATGCATAACCACTAGCTGCAAGCCCAATAATTGCAATCTTTGTCACAAAAGACATAATCACATTCTAGCCAATTATGCCAATTATGCCCCAACTGCACAACAATGGCCAGATTATGAAGGTCACTAGTTATAAGGGCCACATTGGCTGTTTCCATTGCCATTGTCGACCTTGCAACTCCCATCGCAATTCTAACATTTGCAGCGGCTAGAGCAGGAGCGTCATTTATACCGTCTTCTACCATGGCTGTTGTCCCTGACTTTTTAAGTTCTTGTAGGATGTGCACTTTGTCTTTCGGAAGCAATTGAGCATGTACTTCAATGTCTCCAATCTATGAGTAATTAATTGCATCATTAGTAAAAAAATATTCATTGTAAATGTATAATAACTTATCTCAGAGCAACTAGTTTTCAAAAAAAAAATGAAAATTGTTTTAGTATAGGACCAAAATGGTCCATAGTTTATTTCAATTTTGAACAATATATTATAAATTTTTTTTGAGTAAGCCCATCCCTAGCATTCATCTTTTATTTTAATTTTGAATTCTACGATTAAGTGTACATATGCTTAAAATTGCATTTAATGACATTAAAAGCTCAAGCATATGTTATTTGATTACATTTAGTTTCATCCAACTTTCAGTGTTATTTAAAAAATAAAATGAAATTTACTCACCAAATTAATTGCAATCTTGCAAATCAAATTGAACATTCAATCTTGAAACTCTTAAGTCAATTGTTTGTATAGCTATTTTTACTTATTTTTTAATAATTCAAAAAAGGGTGAAATTCAAATTTGATTCATTTGATTAGAGTTTTGGGTCATAATCCAACAACACTAAAAAATGATAATATTTGATAATCATATTTGACAAATTACCAATAGAACAAATCAATAACCTTTTCATATCGCCTTTTTATGCACAAACGAGACTGCAGATGCGCTATTGCCTGTCAGCATAACAACTCTAATTCCTAGTTTTTGTCAAAAATGCAAGATATCTACAAATTCATAAATTTTGAAAACACACAATTCAAATTAGAAAGCTCATTTAGTTGTTTGATATGTTGCTTTCGTATTTGTTGTAGAGATAGATAGTATTAGAAGATCAAGAAAAAAAACTTATCCAGTTTTTTAAAGGTCTAGATTGATGTTCTAATAAATAGTGACTTTATAAAATTTATGAATTGATTGATAGTTGATAATAACCTTTAAGTTGTGAATAGCTTCAATAACCTCAACTCGAAGTTGATCATCAACACTATAGATACCAACAGCCACTTTATCTACCCCAATCCAACCTACTGTTGCACCTTGTCATTTGTTGTACAACATGAAGTTATGCACCCAACCATACCATATTAACCAATATAACATCTATATTACTTACAAAAAAATCTCATGACATTTATGTCTAATAGATTACCAAATTTTGATATCATCTTAAGCTTAGCATTTAACAATCAAGATAGAAGGTCAACTTGGGGATCGATCCTAATATAAACTCTAATATACTATCCATGGCTTTATCTTTGCTTATTCCTTAATCCTTTATAGGTCATGGATAGTCCAAATTTTCAAAATTGATAAGATTTTTTTACAAAATAAAACTTGGAATATTTAGTTTAAAGAAAATTTCCAATTTTATTTTGTAATAGATGATTAATATATTTTATTCATTCAATTATAACTTAAATTGCTATACTCAATCATTGACCAATATTTTTCTATAAAGTTTGAATCAATGATTGAAATTTCTTTTTGACTTTGATTGTAAAATAAACTTTTGAAATTTGTAGAAGAATTTTTTTTCTTAAAGTTCAAAATATTGAGGTCTATTTATGATGATTTAAAAGATAAAATAAAATAATCCAAGTCATTTTTTGAACTTGAAACAAAACTTTTTGTAGTCCACATACTTGTAACATTTGAGTTGTCAAATTTTTGCAAAGAAAGTTCTAAATATTTGTATCAAACAAGTATAAAAGAACTAATACAAGAATCTACAAACATTTAGATGGATAAAAAAAAAGACTTTGTATACACAAAACATGTTTGACTTCATAGATTTTTCAAAATTTGAATGCTTGGTCCTTACGGGCTTAGTATAATCTGATCAAATTGATTGAATGAAGAAAACCATCTAGTACATTTAAAAAGATGAATATAAAGAAACTTAATTTGAACCATGTATTCAAAACTCTTCACAATTGCAATATTACTCAAAATAATATTGAACAAGAATGGAAAGAGTGGACCAATTTTATTTCGATTTTTTAAGTTAATATTCTAGCCTACAACATAAAATGACCAAATATCTTTCTTCCATCCAAGACGATTGGCCATGCAAGCATTCCCTATATGAATGGTGTGGCCATGTACATTTGTTGCAACTCCTTCACCTACAAGCACCTCAAAATTTGTCACCTATTCCGCAGGCTTTACACCATGGAGTTTGGCAAAATTTACCAAAGCTAATGCCATTGGATGGCTTGCTTTATTTTCCACAGATGCAACCCTGCATTGCAATTAATCCCAAAAATAAAAAAATTTACTGAAGATAAAGCTACACTGTTATATTGCTTCCAACTAAAGATCACTGTAAAATGTTTTTTTAAGTCTTTTAGATTTCAAACATCTAGTATGGTTATGTCTACATTGTCTAAATTTATTTGAGTTTGAGACACAAAATTGCAATATGCATTTATGAGCTTGTTGGGTTTGATTTATTGCCAATAATGTACATATAATTTTTTTGAAAAGAAAAAAGATCAATGTGCAATATATATACCAATATAAGATATGATGGATATCTGAACCATTATCCAATCCTAATACATTTATAACGCAAAAATGACCTTCAGATAATCTCCCAGTCTTATCTAAAGCCACAACTTTAAGCCTTCCAAGAACCTCTAGGAAGTTTCCACCTTTTACAAGCAATCCTAACCTTGCGGCTTGTGCAATGCCACAAGTTGTAACTACAGGAGTTGATATAACTAGTGCACAAGGGCATGCAACTACAAGTAGCACTAGAGCAAAGTAAAGCTAATGTCGATGTTGATGAATATGAAGTGTCCAAGGCACCACAACTATGATTATAGTTGCTATAACAATTCCTACGTACAATAGATATTAAAGCTATTAGATTTTCAAGTTGAAGATGAAGTAGGCAATAATGTATCATATATGCAACATTTTGAAAGAAATGTCATCATTAATTTTGATTTGAGACTCCAAAGGATAAAAATCTATAAGAATGATTTGAACCAACACTTCATAGTTATCATTTAATATTGATCCTCTAAATAATTATAAATTGTGGAGGTGACTCATTGCATCAATGTGATTCATACCTGGAGTGTAATATTTGGCTATTTTCTCCACAATAGTCATGTGCCCTACACATGTCCATTATATTTTGTTATTTATTTATACATTTAGCTCTTCAAAACACAACAAAAGAACTTATAATTATAATGTTTTCTTTTGTTCATTACTATTAATTTGGACTAAGAATTGTCAAAGTTTTATTTGAAATTTTACTACAATGGGTGAATGCAAGAAAGACTAGTACTATTTTTTGTCACACTTGACGTGTCGGACTTGTTATCGGCTATAACTTTTGAAGAATGAATCCAATTAACTTGAAATTTTTTTTGGAGATGGCCAACATGATCTTGTTTAGATCCCTTATTTTTCAAAAATATTTAAAAATAATTTTATATTTAAATTTAAATTTAGCTAATTTGTCACACTTTGCAGTTTAGGGGTTTTTAGTACTGGGGAGAATCCAAACTTAATGATCTAGATCTGAAATTTCTATGGTCTATTCCCATAGTAGGAAGTCATGTATCTACCAAAGTAAATTTAAAAATATTTTATTTTATGCCCTCCACATATGTGCAAACAGGGCTCCCTTGCACGCGCAGTTCTGAACATTCAAAATTGTTTCAAAATCATTTTTTTGGTGAAATGTCTTTCCTATAAATTCCTCCCAAATGGACAATTTTTAATTTCCTTAAAAATTGTTTTTCCTATTTTTTACAAATTAAAATGTGAAAGTACCTATTTTCATGAGATTTTGCACTTTTTCAGTTCTCCTACTTAGAGAATTTTTCTATGGTTTTCCTTCCTAGGGTAACTTCTTCTTAAAGGTGTATACATTGAACAGATTTTTCAGATTTTTTAAAAATTGTTTTTCTAATTATACAGTACTCCCAAAAAAAACATGAGTACTGTGGAAAACGCTACGCAAAGTGGACGGTCTTTCTTGCATTCACCCCAATGAAGGAAGTGTAAGTCCACAAATTCTAGATGCAAGTATGCTCCTATAAATATGTAAGTATGCTCCTATAAATTCTACCATAAAGTATGTAAGTATGTAAGTAAGTATGCTCCTATAAATTCTACCATAACATTATATATACCAATCTTGAAGGGGATAGTTTTGTTTTTTCCTATAGCTTCTAACTTTTAACAACCTCTTAAATTTTTTAGAGACAAAGCTTATTGATGCATAATAATTGTTCATGAGTCCATTTATCTCAATCATTTAGTATAAATTGGGGACTTGGACATCTTAGAGAAGCAAATTCATCATAACCAAGTTTTCAAGAAGGGAATGACAGACTCCAATTCATTCTCTTATGTACTATTAACTTAGCTAAATAAAATTCATTTACAAGTGCTTAGAATCTTGAATACATGTATGTAGAGCAAAAATACTGTATCTTTTAAGTAAGAAAAAAGACTACGAAGAGTTTTTTAAAAACAAAAAGATTATCATGAAAATGAAGTATAACAAAACCAAGAAAAATTAAATTTTACATACCTGATATGTTGATAGTTCCCGCCCACACATTTGTGCCTTCATCTTTTTCAATTGGCATAGATTCTCCAATCAAACTACTTTTATCTACACTACATTTTTCGGATGTTACAATTCCATCAATTGGAACCATTTTCTCCAGCTTTTACAGCTAAAAAAGTTCCAACTTTTACCTCTTCTAAATGCACACGCATTCCACTACTAAAAAGAGTTGCACATTGAGGAGCAAGGTCTACCACAACAGCTATTGCAGCTTGAGCCTACATCAAACTAAAATAATTAATTTATAACATACCTTCAAATTTATAATTTAAGATTTCATGCCTTTACAATAGTAGAGTTTTTTTATTCACAATAAAATGAATGTGTTGTCAACATTATGCATACAATAATACTATGAAATGTCATATCACTAGTAGGACATTTTGGTTTGAAGATTCAAAATAAAATACCTTATCAATCACTTGAACTAGACTCAAGCCAATTTGCTAGAGTGAATAAAAATGAAATGGATCCAATTTCTAAGTAATCGCCCAAACCAATAGCACTTTAAACTATAGCAAGATGTTCAAACTATAAATCTCTAATAAAATCTTAATTTTGATGATAACAATAAACCAAGATACTTAATTTTTAGTTAAGTGATGAGATGATACAAAAAATTTAAACTTACATCTATTTTTATTACTCATAGGTGAGCTTGATGTACAAGTTTAAAGAAGGAATTATGAACATTTTACGTAAATTACCAAGCAACAATAAGCACTTCACTAAACAATGACAATATCATTAAAGAAAATTTGGGGCCTCTATACATATGGCCATTTAACTTTTGGTAGTAGTGCAATATAGGGAATTAAAAAATTAATTTTTTGTTGAAAAAAAATTAAAATATTAAAAATTGTCAATTTGACATAGCACCTAAAGCAATTATGTGGTACGTGATTTTAAATATTTCTTTGTATTTCTTTTTGTATTTGTACTGCTACCAAAAGTCCAATGTTCCTATAGAGGCTCTAAATTTTCTCTAATGATTATATCTTTAGGACGTATGATTCAAAAAAATGATATTTAGAAAACAATCAATCTAATCACCTGCTATAAGCACTAGAATGTTGATATCAAGGATGAAGCTTTGCATTGTTGCTATACTTTGAAGGACCAAGGGAGGTATGCCAACACCCACTGATCTTAAAGCCATCCATCTTACTTGATAATAAAGGTATTAAAAGAATGACACTCCCAAAAGGATGCCTAAGATAATGGTCCACGGAGATGGCCACTTTCTACTAGCCTTCCATTGTCCCCTTTGGTGTACATTTGCAACCATCCTTGCATCATTCAATGCCTTCACTATTGTACACATATTAATATGAACAAATTAGCACCACGTAAGATAATTTATGACCATCTTCAAAGGACAAAGGAGTATCTATGCAATCATTCAAATCAATTGTTGTTCAAACATAGTATCATGAATATATAAAAGCTGCATATAATGTAATGAACACTAACTAAGTTGGATAGATGAGGCCAAAGGTTGATCATGTAGGATAGTCATAGTCTTAGAGGTGACATTTACATATACTTCCTCCACTCCAGGAATGGACTCTAGTAGTTTTTAATGAGAGAAACTTCAATAAGGCAACAAATACCCATAACATCAGTAGTGGTCTTGCCCAGCCCTGTGTTTATAGAGGCTTTTGGAATTATTACTTTAGTATCATGGTAGAAAGTTTTATCTTTTTTAGAACAACATTCAGAGCCTGGATTAGATATGTTGTTGGCTTACATTTAGATTTGTAAAAATGATGATTTGTTGCTTTCTTTTTGGATTTTTTTTCATTATAATTTACTTGGGGTGATGCCTCTAAACTTAGTAAACTCTCATATCCTTGTCGTTTGGGGCTCTCATAACTGAAAATGTCAAGTAATTGCTTGGGGCGGCGTATGAGCTTGCCAAGGGTTTCACCAACCTTAACTAGACGCCCATGCTCAATAAACTTCTCTAATCCTCCAATTTCATTCTTTTGTGCATGGCTAAGCATATATGAGCCATCCCTAAGAGGAACAAGGCAATCAAAGTGGTCTCCATGTGCAATTAGGTCATGGTCACAAGTCTTAGTGTCATTGTGATGGTCAATTTCATTTTGTACAAGCTTGCAAAAAGACCCTGACACATCTCAAAGAATTGGCAATGTGCAACCAACATCTTCCAAACACTACAAAATCATACAAATGTTGTTTTTTGGTCACTTTAAAATCTTACAAGTACTATTTAACATTCAATGTTCAACAAACATGTTTACAATAATATAAAAAAACTACTTTTGATTGTGATGCAATTATCAATTTTTTATTATTAATCATTTTTTATCAAATGCAATTGACACAATCATCTAAATTGATGTGCCCTATAAGAGCATGTGACACTAGTTATACTATTTGTAATAAACTTGAACTATTACATACTTAAATACTACTATATCATACAAAAATTTCAAAAAATAAGTTTGTAGCAATTCTAAATTGACAACTTCATCAATTAGACAATCAATGGAATCAATTGTCTATTATTCTATAAGTAAATAGTATTCTTTGGAAATGAATGTTGACTAATTTAAACCATAATTACATACATTAGCAAGTTCTAAAGAACTATTATATTAAACAAATCTACTTTGCAATTTTATTGCGATGGTACTAATTTATGAATTGTTTTTTAAGCTAAATATTGAATAAATACATACCTGCTCTAAGAAGATGTCTTAAGTGGTTTCTCTATGATGTACATGTACATGTACATGGTCAATCTCTTGAAGGCAACAAAGAGCAAGGGGGTCCAAGCTAGCTTGGAGATCTTTTCGATGATCAAGTACACATAGCTTGGCAACCATAGTGATAGTGCTAAACTGAGGCGGCATTGATAAGTATACAAAGCGTCCATTCTCCAAACCATGTATTGGTCTCCAACACTATGTTTCTATTTCACAATTTCAACCACCAAAACCAATATCATTGCAGTTTGATATCAATGTCATTATCTTGCACCTGATTGCATTTGATTTTTTGACAAAGAATAGAGACTCAAATACAAAACATGATTAAATTGATCCTCACAGCTCCTGGGTTATACTTTGTTGACAATGTTGTTTTTTCAATTTAGATGTTCACTCCATATAATAATTAGGGTTATAACTTTTGAATATATTATTTCTTTACCAACCATATTGGCAACTAAATTGATATTCTATACTACTATGGCAATTCAACCTCATGACTATGTTATCACCACATTTAGACATAATTATACAACTATGTACTAATTATTTAACTAAGAAAAACAATCTTTCATACTATTCAAGTTTTATAAAAAATGGAGACTCTCATTTCTTGAAATGACCGCCTCATGATATCACATACCTAGCACTTAGATGGCAAAGAACTTGCTTCCAACATAGGCAAAGGCACTGGAGTCATGACTTCAACCCTTGGCATGATTCAAAAGTCTTCTTCCTAACAAACCTTCCTTTTTATTTCTCCAAACCAATCCACCAACATCCTCATGTTCCTTTGAATAAAAAACAAACTTCTGCTATAACACAGCTTTGATGTCGTATTTCTTCAACAAAGACTTCAATATAGAAATTGATACCAATTACAAGAAGAACAAATGAATTGTGAACATCCAATTATTCACTCTCTAAAATGATAGTGAAACATCATTCAATATGGCCTAAAAAAAATTGATCTCTAAAAAATTGTTGCCTTGTGGCAACATTACGAGGGTTGTTAGAGGATGAACCAATAACATATTTGTCAAGATAAATCACAAAGGTTTACATCTCCTCTATGACATCATCTATACAAGTATCCTTACTGATGAATTCAAAATTTTGCCTTGAATTGTGAAGCCTGAACTTGCTATGTCTACAAAAAATGCATCAATAAGTATGCTAATATCATTAAGAAAAAACCAACTATATTTGTTTTTTTGGAACTCAATCAAATATTTATCAATTCCATCACGTTGTCTTCAACACATAGGATACAACCTCAAGAAGTAGGATATATAGCACAAAAATAATGAAATCAATTAGCTATTTAGAAGTCTTATGTACTATGGAACATGATACTTTTACTTGGGCTCTTTCTACCACTATTATGCCATGTTGAAACAATGGGATCCTCTTTGTAATGTAAGCACCATTGATCAATCAAAGTCTTAGGATTTATAAGAGGATCATTGGTTGTGCAAATACAGCTACTATGTATAAGCACACTTTGCAATACATAAACTTATTACCTCTCCAATTCCTTATAGATTTCGGTGGCAATGATTCCATTAAGGATTGTGTATTAAAGCAACATCACAATTGCAATATAAAACTTAAACCTAAAGTTGTGTATTACAAAAGATTTCATTTCTTGATCTAAAAATCCTACCATACGTAGAGCTTTACTATAATATCCACACAATTGGTAGTAATATTTGTTAACATTAGATAAAGCACTCCAAACAATAGCTAAAGGCTTTAATACCATGAAATTACATAATGTGAGAAATTTCTCAACTTGTTGAGAACATGACATGTGGAGTTATCTCAATTATTTCTTTATGAGTTGCGTGCTTGCAATTGATTGTCATTTTAACATTTGATGTATAATTCAAGTTGTCTATTCATTTGCTTCAATTATTAATATTTGGATTTTTTTCTTTGACTTTTTGGTTTAAAGCTCATAGTTGCATTTAGGATTGGATTTTGGTATATATTCTTGGAGTTGTGTTGGCTACGTAATTAACACCAATGTTCTCATTTGTGTTTTTACTATTATTATTTTTAACTAATTTTATTTTTCATGATTCTTATAAAGTATTCTTAGTTGGGTATAATTGTAGATTATTTTTATATGCAAACATTCTACAAGTTTTTTCTTTCATATATTTTAGAGTTTCTATTTTTTTTTCCAAATTTGCATTAAAAATTTAAAACATCTAAAATTTTAGACTATCCACATTTGAATGTTTATAATTAAATGTTGAAATGTAATTTAATTTTAACTTTCACTACTATTTCAAAGTTTCATTGAATATTTTGAGCATTTTGAGGTAATTTCATTAGTTCATGTAAAAGTTGATATGATTGTCATTATTTGAAGTTTCAATCATCTTAAACTAGTTATAATGACAAAGAATTAATTACGTGCATTTTTAGATGAAAATGTTTTGATTTAAAGTTCTTCTTTATCAGTATCCCAATGAATAATCTTTGGTTTGTTTATTTGTTTATTTGGCTTCATCTAAAGTTGTTTTAATTTGAATGGTTGACATTGATTTTATGTTAAGACCTATGACCTATCTTAGTTGTAGGTTTTATTTTTAAATATTTATGTCACTTTATTCTAGCACTATTTTTTTGAGTTAATTCTTGGTCGTTTTGTATATTTTGTTCAAAAGGTCTCTTGATTTAGTGACATTGTGGGATTCTTTTCTAGCAAGAGTGCATTTTTCCCCTTAACTTTTTGCTAATTGGAAATTGATGCTTGTCTTCTTTGTCTTTAGAAATGATTTAATTGTTTGTTTGTACATTTTTAAGCTCAAGAGTTTGAAAGTGTCTTCACCTATATCTCTTGGTGTTTTGGTAGAGATCATTAACATTTATAGTTGTTTGGTTTAATTGTACCAAACAACTATCTCTTGTTTTTGTCTTTTTAAATATGTCTTTTTAGAGATGTTTATCTCTTATTGTATTCTTTATCTTATGGATATTTTTTCATCATTTTAATTTTGATGGAGTGCAATTTTTTTAATAGTTAAATTATTTGTTCAAATAATTTATTTATTGACTTCTTCATGAAATTATTTATTAATTTTTTTGTAGTAAGCTCTAATTTATTTTATTCTAAGCTAATTAAGCCCTAAACTCTTAAGGCCTATTTTAAGTTATATAGAATTTGCTCAAAACTAAACAAAAAGCTCAAGTTTTGATTAATTCCATCAATTTATAAAAAATTATAACCTTATGAGTTCAAACCTAATGTCTTATAGATCACATAGGAAAGAAAACTCAAACAATATTACTTATGAATTTAACAATTAGAATGTTTGATAAAAAAAAAAGATGCTAAAACTATGAAAGTGATTTGCAGCCTTTCAATTCATTTTTTATATGTCAAATCTAAAATTGAGACTATAAAAAAATATGAGGCTAAAGGATATAACATGCATAACTATAGTCAATTTGCATTTTTTCAAAATCTATTCTACAATTCTTTTAAACAAATTTTCAATATGGTTTTGTCTTTAAGATATATGTATTTGAGGCTCATCTTTAACACTAATTAACATTAAAAAATCAAGATTTGCAATGGAACCCTTATACAAAATTGTCAATAGAATAATCATAAACATATTTCTCAAAATCAAATTTTTGAAGCTTCTAGTAGACTTAAAGGATAATCAACTAGGAAAAAATTGCTAAAAATAATACTTTAGTTAGATTTTACATGTCTTTAATTGGCGGATACTTCAATTTGATATTTTTATACTCAAAGAAGCTACAATTTGGGGACTTTTTCAATGTATTATATTGTTACTCTATGTTCCTGTCTTTTGAACACATAGTCACTCACATTGTATTAACATTTGCATTAATTTGTTTGTTTTTTATATGAATAACAATTGTTGATTTAAAAAAAACTACCCCCCTACCCCTATTTGTAATTTTCAGGGGAGTCCTTAGATACAAACCATATAAGATATATTGCTGAATTCATATCTATATTTGTATCCGTATCCATCTATTGTAATTTGTATTCATATTTTGTATAAATATTTGTATTCATACGTGAATTTTGATAGTTATACCCGTATCCGTATCCGTATTCATATTTGTATTTTGTATTAAATTGGATCAACGGTGATCAAGAGGGGGAAGGACAATTTTTTTTATAAAAAATCAACGGCTCTGGATTTTTTACAAAAAGAGTGTGTGTGTTAATTGAACAAAAAAGGGTGTTCGCACCTTTTCAAGGGATAGTTACACTACTTGAGTCTAGCTTGGATTTTGAGCTTGCATTTAAATATTTGAAATTCATCCCATATGTTGTTAATCGAGTTATTAACAATATATATTAAATATTTGATTTGACCATTTCTTGATGTCAAAAACAAAATTGCAAACTGATTTGTATTTCTTATAATTCATCCATTAAGATAGATTGTTTGTTTTGTTTGATATGGTGAGATGTCTTAGATCATGTGTATCCCAGTTGCATGTTTGGTATCGTCAGAAAGCCCTTAGAGAGGAGGGGTGCACGGACTTTGTTTTGTGGCATTTGGATCTATGATAGAAAAGATGTTGAATTTCGAAGTTTTTACGAGTAAGAAAATTTAAATTTAATTTTACTTTCTTTTGATTGTGGCAATGGTATAGGGCACATGGCACACTTGTCTACTGTGAAATCACATTGTAAGATTTTAATTTTATTTAATTATGAATGTTATCTATTTTCTTAATTTAAAATTGAAATTATAGTTGATGATCTATTTTAGAATATCAAAGAAGCCAATAATATCATAAATAGATTTTTCATCATTGCAGGAAGATTCCTTCTAATTCTCATACAATTGATTTCAATATTTTACAAACCATGTCACAACTATGTGCACTCACCATCAATTACAAATTTAGTACACTTCTCATTTCTTCATTGGAAGAAAAACATTTGAATCAAACTCAACATTGTACATCCATGTACAACCCCCACTCCCCCATCACTTCTAATATGAAACTTTCAATAGTGACAATCAACTAAAATCCAATATGAATTTAAAAACAAATACACGTGTCATTTTTTCATCTGATGAAAACTTTTAAAATAAAAAACTCAAATGGGTAAACTAGTTTGTTTTTTTAAATAACTTCAAAAATTATCCCCATAGTCATCATAATTACATGTGTTCTGAAATGCAAATTAAAAGAATAATTTCATGATGGCTTTAAAACAAGAGTTGTTAAATATGATCTATGGATTATATCCATATGATTAGATCTTCTACCACATTAACCAAATTTTTCCAATAAAATTTGAAACCCTTAAATTTGAATTTCCTTCAAAAATTGATTGTAGATTGAGAATGTGAAATTTCCATAAGAAGTTTTTTTCTACACATTCAAAATGTTAAATTCTAATTATAAAAGCTTTGAAATCTTTTTAATTTACAAATTTATTGAAGATGCTTTTAACAAATCAAATTTTCAACCATAAAAGTTATTTTTGAGGTCAAACATTCTTATCCCCCTTTAAACTATAGAATATTTGTAAAAAGAAGTCTTGAGAATCTATATTGTACAAATATACTAGAGAACTATTACAAGAATTCTACAACAAGTATATAAATGAATGAAAAAATAAAGATACTGTGTGAATGTTTGCATTATTTCATTGTTCAAAAATTTGACTTCTGCAATTATTTTAAGAGATTAACTTTTAATGTAGTTACAATACATCTCATTGAAGACTTAAACTAAATTATTCAATTATAATTGCATTAGGTTAAATGCATGACTATATTAGGCCCATTTCTAGTTTTTTGGAATGATCAATACCTCTTAAATGGACCTTCCAACCATAAGACAACTTATTACCATAAAAATAAGCTTCAAAATCCTTTTATTACATATATTATCATTTTGTGATTACTTTTTATTGATTTTTCTAGAGATGAAATAACATATCTCCTTTAAATCATTAAATCATAAAAAAAATTAGGTTTTTTGTGACAATTGAAATGATTGTGATTTTTTAAAGGAAAAAATGAAGAAAATTCATATCAAATAGTTCAAAAAATCTGAAAATTTCTCTAAGGGTATACATAATAGTGTAAAATACTATCAAGTACTTGCTATGTGTTTTTATAATTAGAAGGTCATGAGACCACATACAAACCCAAAGTTCAAATTGTAATAAAATACTAAATTCTAGGATTCTTCCAAATATTCAAGTTAGAGTAGAAACTAGACTTCATTCATTTTACTTCATTAATTGGGCCTAAATTAAAATAAGATTGTTTTTATGATTCAATTTCACATTAAGAATGAGGACCTTAAAGATTTCTAAGTACACTACACAATGATCCATGGATTGAACATCTTTTTGTGTAGAAGAGTTAAAATTACCACAATGAAGAAATATCAAATTCCTTTCATTTAAAATGAATTCAAGCAATTATCTCAATTTTTTTTTTAAAAACAGATACATAATGTCATCCAAAGAACACATAATGTCTTCTTAAGCATTCAAGATTAACCCTTCAAGATTTGGGAAGCCAGAATCTAAACACAACATAGTGTTTTTGTATTTTTGTCATAGAAGGTGTGTGCATTGGAGTACACAATATGCACAAACATTCATAATCATATTGAGCTAGACCCAATGACACATAGCACTGCCAATTCCAATCATTATTGCACCTCTTTCATGTCTTAAAAGCTATAAAAACGGCCATACATTCTTTGAGTACGGTGTTTAATTTGAACATGCCAAGGTTTAGGTGCTAAAATGACATCCACATGTTTTCAAATTGTCAACCGGTTATTTTCCAATTCCACCGGCTAACTTTGAGCCAGCCACCGGATTTTCCCGAACACTCTTGCTACAACCTGCAGATTTATATTACCATCTACGACTGCCAGGACAATCATTACAGCATGTTGATGAATCAGCAAATCTATTCTAAAAACAGGAACACAACAGACCGCCAAGTCATGTGACGATTACGTAAATCAGCATAAATCACAGCAGCGCAATGCAATCAAAGTCTCAAAATATAGACAAATATTTACACGCAACTTCCTCAAAGTGGGGATTACAATGTTATAGCCCCAAAGTAAAGTTTCAGACCTCCAGCATCATAGTGCATGTAGAGAACAGGATTACGCAAACGATGAAATCCAACTGCTCCAGAATGTGAGTACACAAAACAGATAAGCACTCATCTGGGTGTACATTGAGAAGAACATCAACCAGTCTACATGAGCCACACCAAGACTTTTAGCATATTATATCTGATCCAAACTCAACCACCACATACACAGTGGTCAGCACCCTCCACGCAGGGCAAGCACCAAGTGCAGCACAGATCCTCCCTCGATGTTGTAATCTCGAGCTGTTTTGTCATCGTTCATCTGCTTGCCGGCAAATATGAGCCTGTCCTCACATCACCAGCAACACGTCAGACGCCAAATATAATTAACGCAATAGCAAAATCGCAATATCAACATTCACAAGTTAGTAACGTAGTCAATCTTCAATTCACGATTACAAACAAGACCATCAATAATCCTCTTCGAAACCTAATACTCGTCATCTACTCCAACCCTAAGTGGACAGCGACAAAGAAAAGCAGCAGATGCACCGTACCTTTGCTGTACAGGAGGAATTCCCTCCTTCTCCTCCACACGTTCCTTAATGCGCTCAATAGAGTCATTAGGCTCGATGTCAATTTCGATTTCCTTTCCAGTCAGGGTCTTCACCTTGATCATTGTCCCGCCTCGGAGCCGGAGAACCAGGTGCAGAGTTGATTCCTTCTGAATATTGTAGTCAGCCAGTGTGCGCTCATCCTCCAATTGCTTACCGGCAAAGATGAGTCGCTGCTGATCGGGTGGAATCCCTTCCTTATCCTGCACCACACGTTATCACTTCACACAATTAGTTGCAGCTCTCCGACATACAAACTTCATCAAACACAGAATCGCTTCTATTCAAAATCCAAACACGATTCTACACAAAGATTCCTACCACGAACCCAAAGATATTTCACTCACAGGTGAACCACAGTCGAGTCTAAGGCTACTTGAACACCGACAGTAAAGCAACCAAAAAAATTACCAATATTAATTGCAAGCACAAGTACCTGAATCTTGGTCTTAACATTTTGGATAGAATCACTGCCCTCGACCTCAAGAGTGATAGTCTTCCCTGTCAACGTCTTCACAAATATCTGCATCTTGCCGACAAAACCGACGTTCCTTTGGATTTAAACCCCGAGAACTTCACCCTACGAGTCCAAACCACGAGCAAACAATAAGAAACGTTCTCACAAACTCCAAGACTCCAAGACCTTCGGAATTGTCACGAAAATCCGCAAAAGCACACACGCACTTAGGGTTTCGGAGTGTGAAGTCAATAAATAGGGGACGGAAAAGAATGGAAATAAGCTCTCTCCGAAAGCAAAGAAAATATGCAGCAGCAACAGATTAGTGTCGATTACACGCAACAAGAAGTCGAGCTGCGGGAATACCTTGGCGGAGCCAGTTGAATGCGATCACTGAGACAACGGTGAAATGGAGAAGGTGGGGTGTACAATACGACTGCGAAGAAAGACAGACAGACAGACAGACAGGTGATGCGGTTCACCCCTTTTAGCTTTATATAGCTCTGGCTCTCATTTGCCTTCTTTAGAGCATCGCCACCGGGGCTCAGTATAAGTCACGGCCCAGTGACCCCGCCTCACTGCGGATGGGTGGGGATGGTGCCATCCGTCCCCAACCGGACCTCCTCCGCTCCGACCTACCTGCGACCTCTTCCTTGCGACCTTCCTTCCCCCCCTGCGACCTTCTCAATTTCAAACTCCAGCGTGGAATTTCGTGTTCTCACGTCACGTTTAATTCGATTGGTCCAATGTTTCCCTTGAGAACGAGCACGAGGATTGGTTGGACAGTGCCGGTCATCAATCAGGTATCAAATAGAATGGTTATCAATGTCAGCTTTAATTTACTGTACACCTCTGGTAGTTTCGAAACTTGTTTGTAGACATAGATTAACCCTTTTAAAGGACGAGTGGAAATCATTTGCTTTGATACCCTATGAATTGTTGGCTTCAAAAAAATGCAAAAGCACTCATTGGAAGCCAAAATAGTGTAGAAAATCTTCCCTTTTCACACAAAATTGGGAAGATGAATAGTTGCACTTTTCTTCTGCATGGATAGATTCTTTGTCATTCATTAGCCGGAAAATGTCCTCAACGTCATTTATGGATTAATTTAGAAAATGTCAATTTCAATTTTTTTCAATTTTGATAAATTACTAGTTATGGAATTTTGGATGTTAATAGAGAGCTATTATTTCTTTTTTCTTTATCCGTTTGGTTCTTATTTCATTTTCTTTTTCCAATTTGAATTTGAATTCTAATTTACTTTTTTTTTTTTTAGAATAACAATTAGGTATGATTGTTCAAACATTAATTGCATTGGCATGTCCTATTTCTAATTTTACATTAAGCATTTGGCTAGCATTATGCTAAATAAACCCATTATGGCAAATTTTGATGAAAAGTGTGCAATTAATGCTATAACCTGCGTAGAGATGCACTATGGCATGAAAAAATTGCATTTTTGTTTGGGTTTGGCAACTCCACCAAACCTTTTTTTTATAAATAGTTTATGAGAGTAGTAATTGGATGAAGATCCTTTTTGCTTTTGCACACAATGACATTTGCAATTGGTTGAAAGCCAAATTAGAATATTGTACCGGCAACGCAAACAAGTAATTCATCATTCAAATTTATGACCCTCTTTAGCCATGCTCTTAGTGCATCTATAATCTACATAACGTAATGGCCACACAAATACATTACTAACTTTTGGTTGATGTAGAATTAATATTTGGAAATATCATCATTAGAAGTACATCCAAAATCACTTAAATTAGGTACATGTATTTTCAAGCAAAAACTACTCCAAAGATAGAGTCACAAATACAACAATTTCAAAACTTTGCTATTTCCTTGTGACTTACAGGCTTCATGAAGAAATTATTCCTTGTGGTTTCTCTTCATACCAATTTTTAAATTTTTAAACTAACAAATCTATTAAATTGAGTCCTTCATGGCATGACATGTTGCATACAAATGTACAAGCATAATAAGAAACCATACTTGCTTTCATATATTAGTGATAGAAATTCATTCATTTTTAGTTGAAGGAAAAAAAAGTTGTCTTTAAATTCAAAATTTAAAATAAAGTTTTAATATTTTTTAATATAATTAAAACTTCTAATTTTTCAAACAATCTTTTTGCACTTTGAGTGCATAATTAGATTCTTCAAAAAATCATATCTATAAAAAAAATTGGATAAAAACTAACAATGGAAGTATTTGGATGTTAAAAAATTCATTTTATAATCATTTTTATTTATTTATTTGTCACTTAATTCACACTCAAATTTTAGCCGAATGTTATTTTGGAATATTTTGAAATATGGATTTTTATCCCCTAAAGATCATATGGTAGTCCAAGTTTTTTTATATTACAGAGATCCATTGAGTAGAAGTAGTTATAACTTCTTTTGAGGTAATAGTGATAGTATAAAACTATTTACAAACCCAATAGAAGGGTAGCCATGAAATCATTTTTGTACACATGGCATGCAGCCATTGGACTAAAATCACTTCAATTTCCTAAGCTGAAACACTTAATCTCCAAATTTACTTTCCTTCCTTTTCAATTCCTTTCTTTGCACAACAAACCCTAAATCACATTTAAAAAAATGAAATTCCGCATTTATCCATTTAATGTACAACTATTATATTAAATCCTAAATCCTAATCTCTTCAACATTTTCTTTCTTTATCCCCTTTCGGCTTTTGAAATTGTCCACATATGAAGAAGGAAAAGCATTCAAAAATACACAAATATGTGAATTACAAAGCATTAATTAACAACAAAAATAACAAAGACCATCCAAATAATAATTACACACCTATCATAAAATTTGAGCATTTAAAATCTAAAACACACTCTAATACTAAATTCCTTACTCAAAATTCATGAGCATCCCATTCCACAGCAATCCAAAGCATCAATACCCTCACAAGTCGGCATACAAATTGACAAATCAACTCTTACTTTTGTATGCCTCATTACTATCAATCAATAAGTCAATGACCTAAATTATCATCCTTTGGGTAAGAAGATAAACTTTGAAATAGAAATCAATGATTCTCAAAAAGCAAGCTCCGAAATATCAACTACAAATTTCAATTTTCAAAACTTGAACATTGCCCACAACAGTCAAAACCACCGTAGTCAAAATTTTCTTTGAATTCTTGTGACAATGGCAAAATTGTATAGGCTTGTCAAAATTGTGACAAAGGCGATCAAATATGCTCTAAGGCACCAAATTTTTCTACAAATTTGCTTGCAGGCAAGCTGAATCTGCTTCAAGTTCCAACTCTCTTTAATTTGCTAAACTTTCAAACTTCTTGAAATTCTGAATCTACTTCAAGGTGCCCAAATTTTCCATAGACTTGCTTGATGGCAAGGCAAATCCACTTCAACTCCCACCTTCATTCAATTCATTGAACTTCCAAGTTTTTGCTTCACGATTCAAATTTTGAATTCCCTTGAGAGACCTCACTTCACAATATCTTCAAAAACATTTCAATTGTTTAAACTTATTTATCAACTCCACGCACCATTCTTGAGTAGTAAGGGCTCCATCAACAATGAAGTGCAGGCGAAGTTGCAGGCACCACTTTGGCTTCAATTACTTCTCTCATTGCACGGCAAAGAAAGGTCTTGTGGATTTGTTTTTTTAACTCATTGGATGGCATCAAAAGGATCTTGTGGATTTGGGTTTTAACTCATTGCACAGATGTGGATTTTTGAAATGGGGGTGGGAAGCGGAGGGTTGCTTGATTATTTTCAAGAGATAGAGATGTATTATAAAATTCAATTTAGAATAATAATTTGATGCAGACTTCTAAACAAAAGTTGTAAAATACAATTCAATGTGGTCAATTGCTACACTAATTGATATTTTTAATAAAATTTGAAACCAAAAATTGATTATAGATTGAATATTTGTGATTTTCACAAGATAATTTTGCTTAAATTCAATATTCTAAGTTTTAATTATGGTGATTTTTTAAGATTTTGTTTTACTTGTTTATATAAATCATTTTTGAAGGGTCATTTTTGAATTGAGAAAAATATTTTTTGAGTTTAAATATAATTAAAATTGTTGAACTCTAGAAGTTTTGCAAAGTATAGTTGTGAACATCTATAAAAAATAAAAGTAGGAACCCCACAAAGGAAGGTACAATTATTTAGAAGGCTGAAAAAAGAATGATTTTGTTCACTCAAAATATGTTTGTATTCAACCTTTTTTCAAAATTTGAACACATGGTCTTTTTAGGGGTTTAGTCCCTAAATCTTTGCAATACAATACTTTTGAAATTAAAAAAATTATAGCTTATGTACACATTAAAGTGTCTACTTTTATTTTATATGTTCTTAATTTTATTGTAAAGATTCATAACAAATCCTGATTCAAAATGATCATTTAAATAGTAATAGTTGTATGAGCATCAAGTACACTAAAATAAAATGTTTCTTCCAAATTCATTGAACTCAGTTTGTGGTCTAAACTTTAGACCAGTTTTTCAAAAATGCAAATAATTTTTTTTCCTATTTTCCAATTTGCATTTTGAGGATGTTTGTCCAAAGTCCAATGGCCTTGCAGATGCCCCAGTTTTTCTCTAATGAAAGAATTGACATATATTTATTTAGGTAATGAAGAAGGAATTTTTTTATTTAATATTCAAAAAAGCATGTACTTCATGAAATGCCAAATTTAAATGATAATCTTTTGTCACTTATGTAGGACCACACTGATTTTCTACAATTTTGAATAGCCTTTTGATTATGTGAATAATGGAAATACAATAGAATGAGAAAAATGGAAAGAAGTTGCATATGTGAACCATACTTTGAGCTTCCTAGTCATTACATTGCAATAAATTGTAAAAAATTCTTCATTCTATTGATCTTTGGATTCACTCCAATACAATACTTCATTGTAAGTGCAAGAAAATGCAAATGGGAATCAACAAAAATCATGTATGATGTCATATTTAACTACTTTTGGACTTTTGAAAGTCCAAAATTAATAATGGTCATTGGAAGATCCCACAATGGTCATTAGAAGATCTATACAAACATTAGGAGATCTCACAATGTTATTATTATGTGATTTTTGGATGTTTAGTTCATAATTCATTGAGTAGTCTAGAAGTAATTAAATGTGGCATTATCCAACCAATGTGTTCATAGAAATGTATTATAGTCTTAAGTTTGCCGTAGAGATGATAGGGTTTGATACATCACTAACCAGTTAAAGCTTTTTGGTTGCTAAGTTGGATGTTGAATTTAGTATAAACAAAATCATGAGTGTATCATACCCACACCTTTCTCAAAGACTACAATGACCTACATTAACATTTCACTCGTTGATACATCTTCCTTTTAAACTTGGCCGTGATTGGACAGATGGAAATATAAACAATCACAAGAATACACAAACATACCAAAATATTGCTTGCACTGCAAAGAGTGGAGACATAGAGAAGGACATCTTATTTTCCCATATGAAGCCACATACTTTATTCAAATTGGTAGCAAACACCACTTAGTTCTTGCCCTTCCTTCCTCAGCATTTGGGTACTGTAAGTTAAGGCCCGTTTCACAGATGGATGTCTGCTTGCAGTGGACAAAACCCCTTGTCCACTTGATTGTCCGGCTTGGTGTGGAGGGAAGTTGCCATGTCACCGTTGGTTTTGTTCGTGCGGTGAGTGGTTTCACACATGGAACCGGACGTCCATTGAAGAGTCCAATTAAATTATATTTCTTTTACAAATAACATTAACTTCCACAAAGAAACTGCAAGCGCGGAGAGCACCGCGGTGAAAAACTAGCTCCATCAGAGCTCTTCACGAAGGTTTTGTCCGCTACAAGTCCAAGTTCCTCGAAAATTTTGGCGGGAGCAGTGCTGACGTGGATTTCTTGTCATTCGGCCGTCCCTCATCTGTGAAACCCCAACCGGACGAAACATACAAAGGGACCAATGAAAAAGAAGTACGCTTTGTCCACAGCGTCCATCTGTGAAACGGGCCTAAACTTGTTCATTTTCCATCCAAAAGTAGGGCTCAAGTCAATTTCAGGTATTGTTTGCATAGGAGTTAAATCAATGGCACGCATATCCTAAGAGCACCTCCACAGTACAGTGGTACTCAACAGGGTTGCCTGAATCCTACGCAACCCTTCGTAACAGTAGTATTGTACTCCATAGATCCCATCCACCTGGTTCCTTTCATAGTTTCATAACAATCCTGAACAGTTATCCATATGACAAAGGCATAGATCAACTAATTTGCATTCAAAATTTCATTCAACAGACCGGGTATTGGGAAAAAGGGTTACACAGCCAGAATCCAATTTTTGAGTGAGAATGGAGAATTTGGAAGAACTGAGAAGCCAGTTTCCTCAAGCAAGAAAAGAGGGGATATATTAACTTGCAACAGAAATTTCTTCACCCATACAGACACGAGTGCTTCCCAAAACCAAATTTGCGGAAGAGCGTGGCGTCGCAGGTAATTGGAAAGGACTGAGAAGCCAGTGTCCTCAAACCTCGCCATCGCTAGAATGGAGGGGATTAACTTGCAGCAGAAATTTCTGCACCCATACAGACACGAGAGCTTCCGAAAACGAAATTTGCGGATGAGCGTGACGTCGCAGGTGATTGGATTGAGCCAACTGACCATCAAAAAGATCAGTCATGGTTGGCGGCAGCGGCAGCAGTCAGCTCTTCAATAAACTACTTCTTGGGAAGAGGTTAGCTTCTTCTAACGTTGATGACACTACACATAATTAGTGCCAGCTAAGTGCAATACATCAACTTCAACTCTGTTACACATATCTTTCAGATCCTCAACTGAAAATTTAAATCAAATCCCTTCTTCATGTAAAATCACATGACGGCCGTTGTGTGCAGCGTAAAATTTAATCATTGTAGAAGTGCTGCCGTAATGATGTTGAGTTGAGCTGGAATTATGACACGATTATCTCATCGATGTAACTCGAGGTTGCAAATATCATCTACTTGCAAATACCAACCGGAGCATTAGTTCTAGCACCTCGATCACACAATTGCTACAAAGAGTGTTCGTGCCCATGACAAACGATCGAAGACTCAACCTTGGAAGTGTACAGGTGCTGAGGAGCATATATATCTATAGCAAGTTAGTGTACTTCCTTCGACTAGACAGCATACCTTGAACATAGCGCTCACAGGCCAGGAGATTTGAGACTTACAAGGGAGTATCGAGATGGTGTACAATCGAAGTTTCAGCCAGAGACCAGCTTGAGGTGCATGCATGTCCTGCAGATGCTGTGAGTTTTAATCGAAACGCCACAATGCCAATTGCTAGGAAGAACTTCTCGTATGTGAACGAGTGGAAGAGATTGTGGGAGTCAGATTTGGAAGCCATCGGAACAAACAATGGTCTGACCACAGATCCCACGAGAGTGGATCCCAAAGTACTGCAATGGGTAAAGGAACATTGCGTGCACACGCCGCACTTCATCAAAATCATCAATCCGAATGCTGCACATGGTCGCCCAGGGCTCTCGTCAGGAAATACTAGCACGCTGGTAAGGGATATCGATGAGCTCACTTGAATTAGCACACGATTGATGAGGAAACTATTATGTATGAGGACCCTACGGTTGCATGAAGGACTAATTTTTAAGACCTGCGTTGCATGATTCCGCAGAATGTACCTGGGCCTTTCGTGAAACAACACTTCCGGAGTCTCGAGAGGGTGATCACTTTGGAGCAGGACGATGGAAGAAATTGGAAAGTTGCATTCGCTTCCCCCGGAAAATACCCGACATGGAACCAAGGATGGGACCGATTTGCCAGGGATAAGAACCTCAAATCTGGCGATGTCGTGGTGTTCGTGCTGGTGCGAGACTCCTGCTTCCACTTCACACTTTTTGACGCAGCCGGCAACATCAACGAGAAGAGCACATCGACGGTGAACAACAACGACCCCACCGTGTACTGCAAGAAAGAATTTTCCAGTAGACCTTCTCATTATCAACCTTTCGTAAGCAATCCAGAAACAGAGCAGCCTCGAAAGACGAAGAAGCGCCTGGTTGCAGACCTTCTCAGTGCAGAACGGTTACCTAATTACAAGGAATTTGATGGCGCTGCCACCGATACTTTTCCTTGCCACGGATATTTGGAAACAACTCCAGCGAAAGGGCAAACTGCAAAAGCTACGTGTAAGGTAAGAAAGCTTCAAAAGTTCGGAGAGGAGTTCAGAAACGACAACATCAGCGAGAAGAGCACGTCGACGCTGAAAAACGACGCTACCGTGTACTGTAAGAAAGAATTTCCCGGCAGCTCTTCCCAAGATCAGCCTTTTGTAAGCAATCTAGAAACAGAGCAGCCTCCGACGACGACGAAGCGCTTCGTCACGGACCTTCTCGGTGCAAAATCAAATTACAAGGAACGTGATGGAGCTGCCACTAATACTCTTCCTTGCCATAATCATTTGGAATCAGTTCCAGCTGAGGAGCAAACTGCACTCCTTCCTTGTAAAGAAAGTAAGCAGCGAAAATTCAGAGAGGATTTCGGAGCTCCCAGTCAAATCCAAAACCTGCCCACAGCAGTCGAAATCATTAGGGTCGAAGGTCCTCTTTCCAGAACAACAACGATTCCTCCGTATGCACCGAAACAAGAGACTGGCAGCACCAAATCTAGCCAAGTCTCTCCAGCGCCCTCTCCACGGTTGGAGTCATTCAACCCTCTCGCTTTCACTTTCCAGTCCCGGAGGAGGACGGTCACGCCACTCGAAAGGCAGAGAGCAAGAGAATCGGCTATGGCGTTTGCAGGACTCATCCCCGGGCACTGTTTCATGACAGTTATGTCGGAGACGCACGTCTATCGTGACTTTCACCTGGTAAGCTCAATTGCAGCGCCACGTTGATCAAGCTCTAAAGTTCGATTGTCTTGAAGTAATTTCTCAAAATCGATTAACCTAATTTCTCAAAATCAGTTCCCCTCACCTAATTTCCAAATATCAATTGCCTTGACCTAATTTCAAAAGAACGATTGTCGTGACCTAATCGTGACCTTCGGACCATGAATTGCAGGTCCTACCAGACTGGTTTGGAGTCGCATTGACCTTACCAGCCAGCCGGACGCGGCTGAAGTTCTTCGATAGTGAAGGACAATCCTGGGACATGTACAGCAAGAAGAACGCCATGAACCAATTCGCGTTACACCACACGTACTGGGCTCTGTTGGCGCTTCATCATCTTCTGGAGGAAGGCGACGTGTGCGTGTTTGCCAAAAAAGACGAATCAACAACTATCCGCACTGTCACCATGCATGTCTTCCGCGTCGTGCCGATCGCCGTGGAGGGTGTATCCTCAGTCCATGCTCACTACGAAACGCATAAAATTGGAACACAATTGCAGTATAATAAACCCTAAACTATAAATTCTGTACAGTACATCTTACAAGCTCTTGATCAGAAGCTTTTGTAACTTAGATACTGTTCTACAATGGCAAGCACCTCGCTCGTATTTTCAGAAATTCCGCTCGGCCACCGTGACAAAGCTGGCGAACAATCTGTACAGTACAGTGCATCTTACAAGCTCTGGCTGAAAGACAGAAATTTAGGGCATAGCTTTAGCTGGAAGAGAAGACAGCCATTCCTCAAATATGTATTTCATTGTGTAGTGCTGTGTATTGCTTTTGTTATCTTACGTATATGACCTCCACATACTGTATTTGGGTCGTATTGACAAATGATATGAGTACTGCATTATTTCCATTTTTTTTGAATTTGTTCCTTGCATGTATTCTTTTTGGAAAGTGAAGGTCTTTTAATTTTTTTGGACATGGTCTATATTGCAAAAGTTTTGGATTAAAAATATGATTTGCAAAAAAAGTGTATGGTGTGGTTAAAGTGCACATTATGAAACTTATATGTTTTGAAATGCAGTCACGTTTTGAATATAATTCACGCTAGATGGATTCAAAATTCCTGGAATGTCGGAAGTGTTTTACCAATAAAGGAATTTCAAATTAGATCAGTGTGTGCTAGGATCGTTTTTTTGATGAAGATGGTTCAGAACCTTGGGCACCATTCTATGCCAATAATTAATTGAAGTTGGAAAATGCAATCTGGTACATGCTTAAAATATGAATATTTGTTTATTTTTCATATTCAAAAAATTGCAAACATTTGTTTCCAGATATATATTTTGGTGACCTTAACCGGTAAGGAATATCGAGTACACATAGACATAGAATAAATGAAGTCAATTGGAAGACCATCCTTTGTAGTGGAAATCCTCATAAAATGAAGAGTAGAGAAGATTGTGGATCAATCAAATGGCTACTTTAGCAAGGAAGTGTACTTGTTAGAGCAGAGAAGTAAAATTGTGGGATGATAAGACCATTGGAAGGGTATCCACGAAGCACAAAAATGAATGTAATTCCTAAAGATATCATCGAATGTAAACTATATTACTAATATTGTATCTTTTAAATCCCTTCGATCTGGATTATTTACATTGCATAACAAATAAAGAGTTACGAGAATCTTTATCTCTATACACCGAGCACGTATTTCAATTTCAAGTAAAATTCTCCTGAAACTTTCTCACATTTATTTAGGTTCTGAAAATGCAAGGCCACCCCTCCCTCAGTCCAGAGCCAATGAAAATTAAAAAGATGTAACGCCGGCCAATGAAACGTCGAGGGGAAATAAAAAGACACATCCGACATTACCTCGGTGCCAGCGTGGCCATCAATTCAATAGCGCTGTGTGAAAGGGGAAGTGGGTGACATTGGACCGAAAGTCCGAAACCCTAAATTAGGGTTTGGCGCTCGCAGCTCTGTCTGGGGTACATACGAGCGCGGTCTGCTACTCGAAGTTCTCTTTTGGAAGTCTGTGTGCAGCGCCGCCTGCCTCAGCACTTGGTCTCTCATTTTCTTCTCTCTCTTTGTGTTTCTTTTTCTTTTCCATTTTCTTTTCCATTTTCAAGGTTCTTCTCATTTCCAATCAGCGATGGCGGAAACGTTGGTGCCGCGCGGGACTCTCAAGGGCCACGCCAACTGGGTGACGGCCATCGCGTGCCCGTTGGACAACCCCGACCTCATCCTCTCTTCGTCTCGCGACAAGAGCATCATCGTCTGGAAGCTCAGTCGCGAGGAGGGCAATTACGGTTTCGCTCGCCGCAGGTTGACGGGGCACGCGCACTTCGTGCAGGACGTGGTGATCTCTTCCGATGGCCAGTTCGCGCTTTCGGGTTCGTGGGACGGCACTCTGCGTCTGTGGGACCTGAACACCGGCACCACGACCCGCCGTTTCATCGGCCACACCAAGGACGTGCTCAGCGTGGCGTTCTCCGTGGACAACCGGCAGATCGTGTCGGGGTCGCGCGACAAGAGCATCAAGCTGTGGAACACTCTGGGCGAGTGCAAGTACACCATTCAGGACGTGGACGCGCACACCGGGTGGGTGAGCTGCGTGCGGTTCTCTCCGGTGACGGCGAACCCTATCATCGTGTCCGGCGGGTGGGACAAGGTGGTGAAGGTGTGGAACCTGACGAACTGCAAGATTCGCACGAACTTGGTGGGTCACACGGGGTACGTGAATACCGTGACGGTGTCGCCTGACGGTTCATTGTGCGCCAGCGGCGGTAAGGACGGCGTGGCGATGCTTTGGGACTTGGCGGAGGGCAAGCGTCTGTACTCTCTGGACGCCGGCGACATCATTCACTCGCTGTGCTTCAGCCCCAACAGATACTGGCTGTGTGCCGCGACGCAGACGTGCATCAAGATCTGGGACTTGGAGAGCAAGAGCGTCGTGGATGAGCTTCGTCCGGAGTTCACGATCTTGAGCAAGAAGGCTCAGATTCCTTACTGCGTGAGCTTGAACTGGAGCGCGGACGGCAGCACCCTGTACAGCGGTTACACGGATGGTCACATTAGGGTTTGGGCTGTGGGTCGCGCTTAAGTGCTTTGAACCCCTCGTCGCGGTTTTGACTTGTGCAAGGATGGAAGGTAATCCGTATGAAGGGTCTTATGGAAGGATGTGAGGTTGATTGAATTCAACATTTTGCTTGATGTGCTCGATCAGAGGAATGGAATTTTTTTATTACATCGAAAGCGTGTTTGCAGGCGTTGTTTGGAGTCATGGTTGGTGTGTGTGATACACGATTGTAGCTTAGAATGAAGATTTTCTGAGTCTGTCTCTGCTGATTTCTTGGGTATTTTGTATTTGTCGTTTCATTCTCTGCTTTATGTGAAGCAGATATTGATGGAATTAGTCGTAACCTTGCATCGCTTAAATCGTATGTTGCTTGCACTGTTTTGTTAAGAGCATCATGTATGTGTTTGAAGTTTTTTTGGAGTCGATTAATGGCTAGAGTCCTTCAGCCAATGTAGTTATCAATCTAGCCTCTCCTGGTCTATTGAGGTTCAGAACCAGTTCCCCTTCTGAGTGCAAGATAGGGATTTTAATTCCGTCGATGGAAGCTACATCTGCAGTGAAAGGCTTGATTATGCATTTACCTGAAAAGCTGGTCAGTCCTATTGCTTGCTTCAGCTGTCTAGTTGTGTGTAGGGTTCTCACATGTACAAAGTTACTGTAAAATACTGCAGAAGATTCGGCGATGACTAATGAGGACTGTTCTGAATATGTTTAGAATGCCTGGATTTACTAGTGAGGACTGGGCATTTGACATATGGCCTTACCTCGATCAACAAGTTTTTATAGAATGCTCCACTCTCTTCTCAAACAAACGCTCAATCCTTTCTATTGCTTATTTCCTGTTATTTCACAGGATTCTAAACCTATTTCGAACTGTGTAAGAATTGGACAATGAAGACGAAACGGTTTTGCTTGACATTGTGTCCACGTCGGATGAATTTGCAGTTGGTGAGACTATGAAGGTTCAACAAGCTGGACTGAGCCTGGGCTGTGAAGCTGTTAGTGCTCACTGGCCATGGCTTTCTTTCTTTGACTGCGCTAAATAGATCTTGTATTGTTTTCATTTTTTTGAATTTTGGTACTATTGGATAGTTTCCCTGGTTCGTCAAGCAAATTGAAGTTTAGTAGGAAAAGACTGACCCTTCTAAATCTCAGTCCACATGCGTTTCCAGCTTCTGAGAAATAATCATTGCATTTCACCTGACGATTCATTTGATATGCACATCACCGGATTCTGTGACTAAAGGAGATCAACCATTTCCGATGAGCATCCCATTCTCGCAGCTTAGGCTGCTTCATTTCCGATCACATCTGAAGTAGGACAGCTCAAGTCAGCAAGACTAGCAAGAGCAGTAGAAATGTCTGCGAGGTGTACATTGAAAGCCTACAACACTAGAAGAAAAATGGGTCCTATGCAACTAGCCATTGCAACTAAAAAGTGTCCACTGCAGCTGTAAATTAGTTGCAGTGGCCAGTTGCATAGGACCCATTTTTCTTCTATTGCAATGATCACAACATGTACATTAAAAGCCACAATGATCACTTACATTGATTTTGTAATCATCCTATGGTTGGAAATGGGTTTGCCTATATATCTAGAATGGGACAAATAGAATCTTCATGGAAAAAAATCTGAAAAAATCTAGAATCCTCTTCATTTGTATTTCTGTAGATGGGAAAAAATTTCCCCAACTTTCTCCATGCTGCACATGGGCCAAATTGCTTAAGTGGTCGGAAATCCAAATGTCCATTTTCTGAACGACTACAAATTGAAACTCAAGTTTCATCTTTATTATTGCTTGGATGAAAGTAATCTCAATTTGTGGAGATTGGATTTGGTGTTACTAAAGTATATATATTTTTCTAAAATTACAAATGTGGAAGTATGTCAAGTGGTTGACCAAGCCTAAATTGCATTGAGTCTAGTTCAAAACTAGATTTGCAAAAATTAGGTTATAGATTTAAAGAATACAATTTTTTTTTATAACTGAGTAAAGAGAACCTCGTTTCAAATCCAACAAATTGAACTCAAAAAATGATAATATTTCATTTGTAATCAAAGTTAAAAGGAGTTTTGATATTTTCCTTTCATGATTTATAAAAATATTGGTGATACACTGATAGCATTGGTGAATCTAACCGTACAGATGGAATCTTAATTCAAAATCTAAATTTTTTATTTGTACATGAATTCTAAAATATTCTTCAAATAGTACTTTATGATGATTTTTTCCAAATGGTCAATCCAAGAGAAGACTCTAGACTCTAGACATTTATAAGCATTTTTGTAAATTTTACTTACAAAAGAATTCCCGTAATTTCTATCTTTCATTTACAAATTTTTCAATAATTTTATTCCCGGAATTGATATTATTATGAATTTTGGAAGTCAAAAGTTAGTCTAAACCTATAACCAATGTCTAGAGTGTTCTGTAACCACTTATTTACATAGTACTATTTTGTAAAGGTGATGCAACCATTAGAGAAAATTTGGCCCCTGCAAAGGGCCATCTAACTTTGGCCAATGTACAAATTCACAGGAAATAAAGTGTTGTTGTTTTTGAAGAAATTTATTTTTATTTTATTTTTTAGTCCTCATGTCTACATGGCACACCGGGTGAATTCTATCCCCTCCCGAAAGAATTATTAAATAATTATTTTTTAAAATTCAAAATTCTCATAGCTGCACATTTTAACGTAGTTCAACAGCCTTAAGGAAGGACCAAATTTCCTCTAATGACTCCAAAAACTAATTGTGGTCAAAAAGCAAAAATTGATGGTTGAAAATTACTCAATCCTAGCCCATCTCTTGAATTTTTTATATCTTATTATAGAATGCCAATGGGGTCTTGGTTGTCAACTTAACCTAAATGACAAGTTGGTCTGCGTGGAAATGATCTTGTTTGGTGTTGTGTGAATTGTTGGTTTAGAAAAATGCAAAAGCAATCATTGAAAGTCAAACTATTGTGGAAGACCTTCCCTTTTCACACAAAATTTGGAGGATGCATAGTTGTATTTTTGTCATGAAGGAGATTATTTGTAATTCATCGGATGGAAAACGTCCTCAACGTTGTTTATAGTTTATGAAACATTGCCGGCACCATTATGTGGCGCCTGAACACTAGTAGAAAAATAGTGACCAAATCAACAAAACATCAACACAAAAGTGTTGATTTTGATATTGTATTGTCCATTTGAACAATTTTGGTTAATTTTGATAAAAACTGCCAAAATCAACAATTTTTTTTTGTTGATTTGGATACTGCAATTCTAAATCAACAAAAAAATCAACACTTTTTTTTGTTAATTTTGACTTTCAAGAATCTCAAGTAATTTTTTGATTTGAAAAAAGTTTAAATCACCATGGTTAGTATTCTATAAATAATGTGGTTTAAAAAAACCCCACTAAATCATTCACAACTCGGTATTTTTCAAAGTCAGCAAACTTCATTTTCCATTTAGGAATAGAAAAAAAGCTTTTTCTAAAGATTTTGAACTAAGAAAAGTTGCTTAACCAAATTATCTTTCATCTCCAAAAATCCGTTTGCAATTTCAAGTCTCCAATCAAAGGTTATGAATAAATTTCAGAGAGGGATTGAACTGAACTTTTTTTTTGACATCATAAAAGACCCTCTCTGAAATTTATTTATAACTTTTGATTGGAGACTTGAAATTGCAAAAGGATTTTTGGAGATGAAAGATAATTTGATTTAGCAACTTTTCTTTGTTCAAAGTTTTAAGAAAAAAGTTGCTTTTCTATTACTAAATGGCCTCTAAAGTCTACTGACTTTGAAAAATACTGAAAAAACAAAACATAAACTACATAAATAAAAAAAGTACTTCACTCATGTACATGTGTATGAGTATGTGGTGCAATGGTTTGGACCTTACACCCCTTACTTGGGGTGTAAGGTTCAAACCTTGCTAGTGCCCCTTTACCCACGTGGCAGGTTGCCTAGGTTGCATTGGTGGCTTGCCCACGTGGCTTCTTATTGGCCACGTGACACTTTATGTATGGTCAATTTTTGAAGGTTGTGAAAAATTTTAAGTATTTTGTATTGATCAAATTTTAAAAATTTTAAAAAAAATCAACACTTTTGTGTTTAAAAGTACCAGAGTCAACACGTTCAAATTAACAAGAAAAATCAACACTTCTATGTTGAATTTTTGGTAATTTGGTCATTGATTTTTCTACTAGTAGAATGAAAATCCAATGAGCTGTAAAGCTATTGGAAGCATTTTTTCATCCCCGTTTTCCTTGTTGACCTTTCATGCTGGGTTATGAAGAGTATCCAAATTGAGTTTGTACTCTTGCCATTAATTTTCTTCATGTAAATAGGAAGTTAGTATAAAAACAGATTACAAAATATGTTATTTTAGTGTATTTTGGAAAGTTGTTGCTTGTTGCTCTAAATCTGAAATTTCTCTACAAAAGTGATTTTTTCATGAGTTTGAGCCTAACTTACAAATCAAAGGTCATCTACTCTAGTTTCTTTACCAATTTGAATTTTGAATAAATTTTCTAATATTGAATGTTTTATTGCAATTTGAACTTTGGATGTATTTTCAATGTCTACTGAATTCTAATTATAGAATGACATAGAAAGTAAGTTTACACTATGATGTTTGTCATTGTAATATACACATATAGTGAAATTATCAAATTTTGAAATAATTTTGTATTTGATGTGATTTTTCTTCACTTCTTCAAAAATTCTCAAAAAAATCAAGTTTCCACAAAAAAATCTAAACTTTTTGTGAAGTAAAGAAGATATACAATTTCATGTGTAAAAAATAAATATAAATTTTTTCTTACATATCTAGTTGCAAAATGGTAGCAAACCGAGTCATGGATAGTGAAGCTTGAAATCCTTGGTCATGGGTCCATTATCTAGGAGTTAACATATAAACGACGTAGAGGATGTTTTCTAACCAATAAATGACAAAGAATCTCTCCATGTAGGACAAAACTGCAACTATTCATCTTCTAAATTTTTTGTGGAAAAGAAAGGTCTTCTACAGTGGTATGTCTTCCAATGAGTATTTTTTCATTTTTTTAATAAGCCAACAGTTCACCCAGCACCCAAACAAATGATTTCCACGGTGACCAATCCATTGTTTAAGGGTTAACCGTTAACCCCCTAAAGGACCAAGGCCATTTTTCTGCCAAAAAACACTCAAAACTGCCATTTCTAAAGCAAAGAGTAAAAAAAAATGAAAATTGTTTTTTTCTTACATCTAACCGTAGGATCTTACATAACATTCAGTAGCCTTCAGAGAGCCTGCCTTTCCCTCTTTGGAGGCCTCATCCACGAAAAACATCAACCTGAAAATTAAAGTAAGTTTCAGTACCCAGCACCAAGATCGTGGCAGTAGATTTATGTACACTATTCTTTTTGCAAAACCTTGAACCAGCCAAACAATTCAAATTGGGCCATCAAAATTCTTAAAATGATTTGCCGAGAATCTTGAAAACCCTATCCCAATGTCATTTAACCCTAAGTAGCCAACAAAAACAATTTTGATGGACAAAGAAGGACATTTGTAGTAAGGAAGGTTGGAGCTGTCATTTTTATATTGAAATCAATTGTCAATCATGATTCCTCAAAGGATTTGGGATAATTTGAAAATGAGAGCTTGACCACTCATTGTCAAAATGTAAAAATCATGTTTGATGTAGAATTTTAGACCTCATTTAGTCATAGTAGAATAACTTTTCTCAAAATATTCTGGACAAGTAAAAATTGTTAAATCAATTTAAATTTTATCTCCAAAAATCCGTTTGATATTTCAAGCCTCCAATCAAAAGTTATGGACAAAATTCAAAGAGGATGTTTGAAAATGTAAAAGAAAACGTCCCTTCCAACTCCTCTTTGAAATTTATCTATAACTTTTAACTGGAGGCTTGAAATATCAAACGGATTTTTGGATATGCAATTTAACTTGATGTTTTAACTTTTTTTGGTTCAAATTTTTTTGAAAAAAGTTATTCTACTATGACTAAATGAGGTCTGAAATTCTATTTTAAATACAATTCTTGTTTTAATTTGACTTAACTATGAATGATTGAGCTCCTACTAATTTTAATTTATATGTCCCACATTGTTTGTTTTACCTCCTAACACCCCATATGTATATAAAGAGTTGTCTTCTCACTGTAAAATCATGAATCATGAGAGGCTTTCAAAATGTTGTGAGTAAATTGCAACTTAGAGTTCAAAGTTGAATGGTTTTATCTTGAAATTTTTTTTCAAAATATTTATTCTATTGCTAACCTAGTTAAGTGCAATTTTTTTACTAACCCGGTTGAGTGCATTATTTTTTAGTAACCCAGCTTGGGTTAGCCTTGAGTGTTCTCTAGTTTGTTCATCAACCCCCTCTTGCTTGCTTCTGAACAGAGTTCGTCAGACAAATTTCGACGCGTGTTTGTTAGCTACTGATGGTGCCGAATATTCGGCACCATTCTGTCAGAGGGAAGGCAGACTTTGCTTCTGCTACTGAATGTTATGTTATACCTAAGTTAACTAGTATGAAAATGTGTGAAAAAAATTTCAGAATTTTTGACCGCACAGATTGTAAGATATCTGCGTTTAAAGTGAAATGAAAAAAACAAATTTTTCAGTACATTACGGGACTAGATTTTATGACTTTGAACATTTTTAACTTAAATTTTTTGCACTACAGAGTTTTGAGCTTTTAAACTTTGTAGTGGAAAATTGAATTGAGAGTCTAGGAAAAAAAAAAAATCCAAAAAAACTTAATTTTCATTATTAAAAAAATTGTTGAGTAGAAGTAGGTACAAGATAGAAAGAAAATCTAAAATATTAATATCTTTTATACGGAATTAAAAAACACTAATCCCAATGGTGAGATTGTTCTAGAAAAAAAACTAAACATTGTGGAACTTTTTTTTTGAAAAATTATAAAAATTGCATTCAGAAATGAATCCTACGAGTTATTTTTTCAAGAAGATGCTCTAAGTGCCCAAAAAACAAGATTGTCCATAACTTTCTCATAACAAATCCAAATGAAATGAATCAAAGCTTTCCAAATAGACAAAAATATAATATATAAGAAAAAAAATTTAGAAAAAAATTTGCAATTTTTTTTTTGCTGCCCCCCCCCCCCCCCCCCTTCCCCCCGACCACTATTTTGAACTTATTTGGGCATAACTTTTTTTTCCGGGCACCGATTGAAAAAAAAATTAGATTCCCACAAAGCTTAACAGTTTTTCTATCTTCAAAAAAAATTTCAAAAAAACACAACAGAAATTCAGACAGTAGGTACCTGCCCAAAAGCCCATTTGTCCCCCAAAGGGACAATGGTCCTTTAGGGGTTAAACGACGGGCTCGTAACCATAGAAATCATTTGTTTTGTCACCATGTGAAGTCAGTGTTGGATTAAAATAATGTAAAAGCACTCAATGGAAGACAAACTACTGTAGATGATCTTCCCTTTCCGCACAAAATTGGGAAGATGAACAATTGCACTTCTATCCTACATGGAGAGATTGGCTTTGGCCAGAAAACATCCTCAGCGGCGTTTATGGGTTAATTGTGTGAGTCCCGATTTCATGGGCCAATTGGAATTGCAAATCCCTTGTTGGAGATCACCGACCGGTGGTCCACTTGTCCGCTGCCTCTCCAAATCCAAGCCTGGCTCTGAGATTCTCACAGTTCTCGTGTAAGCCGTGATTCGCAGTGGTCCGATTCCAAATGTCACTGCTTATCGAACCCCCCCGACTCACTGACGGAATGCACGAGTGTAAATTGAAGTTCCAGTACTGTACAGTACAGTGGGTTACGCGCTTCCGTCTGCCGTGGATCGTTTCATACGGCGTACTCTCGGCAGTTCCGGTTTTCCCAAATGGCAGGCAGTCGCGGCGAAGGTGTTGTGGGACCGAAGGACGCACCGCGACGGGGAGTTCCGTCTGTTCCGCTTACCTTCCGGAGTCTCGGAGGCGGCAGAGCAGATGAGGAAGAGGAAGAGGAAGAAGAAGACAAAACTGGACTGGAGAGCCATAACTTATGTTATCTTATGTTTGTTGACTCTGTCCAAAGGGTAGAGACAAACTTATGGCATCGACTGCGGTTCCAGAATCTGAGTTTCCCAAATCTTATTTACATCCGCATTCACATTACACAACATGGTCACATTGGTCAGGGTTCGGTTGGAGTGGAGATGGAGGGTATGACTGCTCAATATAAGGTAAACCAGCCTATGACAGGCAGAATGACTGATCTGGTATGTTGCCATTAGCAAAATAAAATCAGATTTTTTTCTAGCAGAGACAACTTTGAGAAATGAAAGAAGCAGTTAAAATTTTAGTTTTGGGACAAAGTAGGAATTTGTTATGAATTTTTTAAGTATTTTTCCAAAACAGTCTGTAGACTATCTAAAATCAATAAAATATGTCTTCATGATGGTCATCTTACCACCTAATGCAGTCTTCAGATTTCCTAACACAACCACAACAATTTTTAATGTGGCCATCATACAAAGGAATAAAAAAAAAACTCTTTATGATGAGTTTACACTCACAATGTGTAAGTGTCCTATGACAGTCATTACTAATTCTATCACAATCACCTAATGCACTAATGTGGGCCACTAACCAACCTAATTAAATTGTAGAAGCAAAAATCTGAAATGGACTGTAATGGGGGGGTTATGTAGATGTCTGCATTCGACAGTTGGCCTGTCATAGGTTGGTTTACCTTAGTAATCTACAACAGAGCCTCATGGTTACACTGTTCTTGTTTCATTAGATGATTTTCAGCCCTTGGGGAGGATTGTGAGTTCCCCGGGGTTCTCAGCCCCCGAAACTGTGGCACACAGAGGCTACCACGTCATATAAATATATATATTTTTTCTAAAAATAATTGTTTTTGTAATTTTTAAGACTAAACTTTTTTCTTTTTTTTTTCTTTTTCAAAAAAAATAAATTTTGACAGTGGCGTTCTTTAACTGCCTGAACAACAATGCTGGGAATGGACTTGAAACAGCCCTCCCAACCCCCCAAATCTCATCTAATGCATTAGGCATGATATCTCCTAATCAACAACTAGCCATTACACCAAAATCATTTTTTTTTAATAGTGTGGTCTACATTATTTATCACAAGAACATACTATGCTATAGTAGAACTTCTATAAAGAGCGGCATTTGACACATTACATTAGAGAAGCCTATTATGGAGTACATCAAGGAGAGTCATTTGCATTCATGATGTTTGTATGCAAGTTGGGTTGGGACTTGCAATCAATATAATTACTTTATAGAGGTTTATTATTTTAGATAGTGTTGTTTATTAGAAATTATAATAGTGTAGTTTATATTGGTTGTAGTTGTGACATTGTAGCATTTTGTTTTATGCGATGGTAGCATTGTTAGATTGGGCATCTAAATTCTCATGCCAACTAATTATCCACCTAGATTGACTAAATAACCATTTTAGTGTAGTGTTCACAAATGTGACTAAGGTAGAAACACACCAAACTGTCCTTGTATCCATTATACACAATAGTATAGCCAAGAATAAATAAAGTTGCAGCCAACAATCCCAACAGGTGCATTTATACATGGTAACGAGCTTTCTTTAGGGGTCTTCATGAGAAAATGCATGAAAATATCATTTTCCACAGATGATAAAATTTATAAAATTTGAATTCATTAGTGGATGCGGGCACAGTGACTTTGAAATCCCCCAATGTGACACACTATGTGGACCCAGGGATCCTAAATTATTAGATAAGTTGCAAAAAACATAAAAATTAACCACTCCACAAAAATGGGGCAAGTTTTTACATTAGTCCCCACACTCAGTTGGAAAAGAAGTCAACATCCTTTTTCCTCATAAATAAGGCTTGCTATCCACATAAGCAATCTTTACTAGAATAAGAATTTAATAGAGACAATTTGGGGCCTCTATTGGGCCTCTATATTTGATTATTAGTCTAGAGTCAAACAGACTCGTAGAGGTTCTAAGTTTTCTCTAATGCCATTTGCACCTATCCAATGCAATACATGTAATTATGAAACATACAAAAAATGGATGATAACTCATTCATCCATACAAAAGTGTATTCATTCATCCATGGTTACCAAACACATCAAATAACCAAGGCCTGTGACCAAGTTCCAAAACTGTTGTGTGGAAGGTGAAAAAGATGAGTTTCTAAAATGGTTGATAGAGACAAGAGAAGCAATATGGAGGGCTATCAATTTGAGGAACACTGCCGTTTTGTCTTGTAGTTTTTTTTTATTGAATTTTGTTTAATTCTAAAGTAATAAACCTCTCTAATGTAATATTAATAGCGAGCCCCGAGTTGGGTTGCATACAACATGTAATAAGTGAATGCCGTGCAACTGTAGTCTATGTATGTGCAAGAACAAGGAAGGTAATTAAAATTGCCATCTATGTATGCAATGTGCCCAATGTTTTTTGTTTGGACAATGCAACATGAAAAATCATTGTAAACTCATCGATACAATGATTGCAAACTTTATTAATGCAATGACCCTTCCTAATTGTAATAACCTCTATGATGTAATGTGTCAAGACTGGTCCAGGCCCCCTTGCCTTGTAGAAGTCCTACTGTAAAGAATGTTGAAGGTGATTCTAACTAACTATGCTGCATTGACGTACGTACAGTGACTACACCTAAAAACACACAAATAAACAATTCAACATGGTATTTATTATTATATTGGAATTTTGGGGGGGTATCTTGTTGGTAGTGAAAAGGGGATTCTAGATTATCTTAGAAAGCATTTTTTTGGACACTGTATGAATAAACTACAATTTTTTCAAAGTATTGAAAATAGGTGTTCCTAAAAGCGATCATAGACTTTCATGAACAGTGGGAGTACATTTTAGGCAAGAATCTGTAGTGTGCGATTTTAGGAAGCGTGCGCTTTTAGGTGTAGTTACTTTACTGAATAATGAATAGAAAACTACAAGCCACTCAAGTCACTCAGAGGAGTAGCGTCGGCAGCAAAAACCGAAGATCCTTCAGTGTGGTAAGAGATCTCTTTAACGTCTTTGCCTGTGCAACCCGGCAAACACCAAATCCACACAGCTTGCATTCCACAGACAGAAAATCCACAATTTCGAACTAACAAGAAGATGCTCATCGATACCACAATCTCCACTGAAGTGTGCTCACTGCTCAAGCTTCAACTGACAATAACGGTGTCAGGATCATCCTCTGAATACCAAGAATTCACGGTTTGAAAATCAAATCAAATCAAATGAAAAATTCAGACATGGGAACCATGATATTTTATATCTCCTGAATCAGTGAAGAATATCGCACGAGCTAGTCCAACAATAATAATATACTCAGAGAAAAGAGAGCCCTGATGTGAGCTACCCAAAACTGCATTAAAAAACAGGAGACCCAATCTGGGCGTCGTAGTCCTGTCGGGGTTATGTACAGCAATCATCAGCTTGAATTTGCGCTGGAAAAAACATTGAGGCTCTAGTCCATCAGGCATCAGTCCACCAAAGAGGTTCTTCACATTTTGAGCAGGCCTAATCTCGATTGAGAGAGCAATGTGCTCCAAAAACTTGTCAACGGCCAATCTTGTAGAGAATGCGTGACTTGACATTTTTTGTATAATGGATACATCCCTTCATCTTCATCATCAGATGGGGATTTGCATTCCGATTCCGATTCCGATTCCGATTCGCCATGCTTGCTTGGTTCAGGCGAAGGACCAGAGCTGCATATCGTGATGCATCACGGAACAATCGGCAACAGCATCGTCGAAATCCTCCAATAGTGGCCATGAAAACAAGGGTTGATCCACTAATTCCGAGAATTCGGGCAACGGATCCACCGAAGCTTCTTCAAGTGTATCCAACTCATCGAACTCTTTGTGGATCCAATTCTCTACATTACTGAACCATGAGCATTCGGGCTCCGACACATCGCAATTGGCAGTGCCATTGCCATTCTCATAATTGGCGCCACCGTCACGGTAAAATTCGCGATCAGTGGTGACGTCCAGAAGATTCTCGTGAGATTCCTCGCGAGGATTTGGGAGTTCGGGTGCGGCAGCCATGGCCAGGGGAGCAGCGGCGGGAACCGACGCCGTGGCCGCGGCGAGCGCCACTGCTTGGATTTCCTTGGGCGAGGAGCTGCTTTGCGGAATGACGAACGAGGGAATGGAGTCCGGGAAGTTCACTTCGGGAGCGGAGGCGCCCTTCAAGCACACTACGGCGGCGTCGTAGGCGCGCGCGGCCATTTCCGCCGTGGCGAAGGAGCCCAGCCAGATGCGCGTCTTGGTCACGGGGTCTCGAATTTCCGTCACCCATTTCCCCCAAACCCGCATTCGCACGCCCTTGTAAGGCGCGGCATTCGAAGGCGGAGGCAGCCCGCACGACGATTTCCGCTTGGCAATCGGGGATGAGCGATTGAGCTGCAGATAGCGTCCACCTCGTTGCACTCTCAGCGAACTGCTTTTTCGCTTGTCCACCATCGCAACCTCAACCTCGAATTCCTCGCGAATCAAAACCCCAGCAGCACACCCACAAACCAGCACTCGAATTGTTCAATCGGCGAATTCCGTGAAATCCAATCTGAATCCCCAACCCAGAACTCCAATTTTTCAATTGGCGGATTCCGTGAAATCCAATTGAATCCCCAACTCAGCACTCGAAAACTTCAATCGGCGGATTCCGTGAAATCCCAAATTGAATCCCCAACCCAGAACTCAAATTGTTCAATCGGTGGGTTCCGTGAAATCCAAATTGAATCCCCGACCCAGAACTCGAATTTCTCGTTGGGTCAATTTGGAGAATTCTACATCGACACCCGAAACCAGAACTCCAATTGCTCAATGGTCGGATTCCGTGACTTCTCATCAAAATTGCAAGAGCCTCAGCTCCATCTTGGGAATGGAATGTCACGACGGGGGGGGCTTATAACAACCCGCACATTCCCTGCCCCGAGAGGCCGACACCACGAGCGAGCAAGCGGTTCATCCTTCGGGTGGGGGTGCATCCCTGCTGCGAAGGTGGGTGGGTCCCGAGTCCCGACGCGCAGACAGTGAGAACAATTCCGTAAGGCACGGAAGCAGATGAATTAAGAGCACATGCTTCTTTAGGCGAGCCCTCCTGGCACCCTGTAATAAACCCTCCTGCCCCTCTTCGCGACATGTCACCCTGTCCTTTTCTTTTTTCTCTTTCCGTGGCTCGCTCCCGGGGTCCGTTCACACGGGCTATCGGTTGCTTCCTCAAGCATGCTCCGCCTGCGCAGTGCTCACTGGCTCGTCAGTCCAAGTTGCCACTTTTAGGGTGCCCAACTGCCCACTCACGGCCCAGAGGTTGATTGGAGAGGAACCGAAGCTTCAACCCGGGCGCCCCAAGTGCAAGTACTGTACTGTACCCGTGTGCCGGTACCGGAATTTGTCATTTTTCCCTTCTTCGTTTTGCCTGTAGGGGTGATGATCGCTTTAAAGGTGGAAACACCCATTCCCGTCCCATGACCCCAATTCTGTCATCATGTACCAACAGAGTACATTCTTACTACAAAAGTGTGCACCCTTGGTACATCATGATAGAATTGGGTACAGGGGCGGTTTAGGGTATCTTCACCTTAGATGTGTTCTTTCATTTTTTTTCATTTTTTTTTTGTTTGCTTTCTTGTTTGCCGTGGGTACACAAAATTGTTGTGGGAATCCTACAGTGATTTGGATTTTTTTTAGTTTTACTGTAAGGTACAAGGTTCTTGAAGCACTCAAGCTCTAAAATCATCCACCTCCTTGAATGTACTCTCTTTGTACATGTTGCTTTTTCATTGTACCCAAAATGTACAAATAATGTATGTTTGAGGAGGTGGGCGATTTTAGAGCCCCATGCCATTTCAACTTCAAAAATTCATAACTAATTCTACAAAGCTCTAAAAAATATGAAACGATTTGGGTTTTCAAAATAGAAATTTTATAGATTTTTTCACTTGTTTTTATCCAGTGTTTTCAAATTGCAATCGGATTTTTTCCAAGTTCCACCAACTAACAATGAACCATTTGGTGGTTATTCTTGAACATTAAAGCACTGCTTCCTTACCTCAACTTTAGTTTGCTCGCATTTTTTTGCAACAAATTAGCCAACTCCAAGTTTTCATCTTGTAGAAATTATAGGAACTTATTACTTACAATTGCACAATCGAGTTTGGTAATTTTGAATTTATATTGCATTAGGGAAAATGTTAGGTCACTAGAAGGCCACTTCATGGGAGGCAAAGGGGGGGCATAATTGAATTAATTCGTATTTAAGAGGAGGAAAGGGATTTTATTTTCCTATTCTCGCTAAGAAAATGTATTGGAGCATGGAGCAATGTGATTGGAGAATAAATATGATAGTACTTGTGATTTTGAGTGTGTTTTTTGGAATCCTGTGAAAAAATGTCATGAATGGAATGAGTGTATCGCGGATCTTTGTTTGAATATAATAGAACATATGCAACATTCATTATTCAAAATGTATGTGAATAAAATTTGACTTCATTTTAGGAAATCATACAAGCTGACAACAAGAATATGACACATTTGCTAAGCTCCCTACTCCACTAAAAATAGGTTGGCTTATCAAAGCTTGACGGCCCACCTAAGGGCTTGTTTTTTTTCTATTGGGACTTATTTAATATTCTTAAATACGGCATGTGGTCTCAAAAACACCATAGAAGGTACAAGGATAATGGTCAAAGTAAGAGAATGATCCTTAATGTGAATAAAAAAGGTTTGGCCATTCTATGGCATTTTTTTCCAAGACACCTTGTTCTTTCTTCAAGATAAAGGAACCAAAAAATATTGATAAACAATGTTCTTTAGATTTCCTAAATTTGTTAGGAAAGGAAGAGATACACCAAACTAACCACATACAAAATAGGTGCGGATTTGGTAAATTTGGATTTTTTATTTGAAAGGTGAAAAATTTGGAATCAAATATGTCCTACAAAAATGCTAAAATGCAATATAGAAGTTGAAATTCAACTTGGACAAAATGTCAAACCATTATTTGTTAGGCTAAGTACAAATGCACAAGCCACAATGTCTATAAATACCCATTGTGGTTCTTCATTTTTTTATTAGATGCTATTGTTTATGTCTTGAAGTATTATTTTCTTTATTTTATTCACTCATAAACTATACAACATTTTAAAATCTTCGAGATTAGGGGTCCATTTCAAGGTCTAAAAAAAGATTACATGAAAAATAAAGCTTATTGTGTTTAGCCATGAATTTGAAAATCCCAAAGACAAAGCATCTATGGAATGAGAATGGATAAAGTGGTTCCAAATCATCCAATCCAAAGGGGGTGGGAATGCCATTACATTGAAGAAAAATTGCTACATTTCCCAATTCTTTAGATTTTGCTTCTGTATTATTTCTATTGAAGGCATAGTAAATGCAAGAGCTTTAAAAAGCTATATTTATGTTTCTTATCTAATTTGATTAATCTATTTAAAACTTGTCTATTTGAAGAAAAAGTGTTATATTTTAGGTACTTATATGATATTTTAATTGTTAGATTCTTCTATTTTCTTTTGAAGTAGTCCATATAACATTTAAAAGAAAATCTTTTATTGTTTTATTGTCCCTAATATGTGTAAACTATTTTAAAACATTTGCTGAATTGGGAATAAAATTGCTAATTGTTTCTTGATAAGTTTTTATTATCTCTTCAAACCATTTTTATTAATTTATTGATCTTATTGTCTACTTTTGACCTCAATATGATATTATTGATTGCTCTTTTAGCTTCATTCTCCAACCTCCATGCTTTACTCCAAAGTTAGTAGAAAAGAATGGTTTTGTATAGGACAATTATAAAGACAGAGGGAATTTTGAAAAAACTTGGGGTTGATGAAGAGGGTGAAACTCAATAATGAATGCTTGGATTTTTTTTCCCAAAACTCTCGACAACAAGGAAATTTCTTAATAGAAATGTCCACTTAGAAATGGATGAAGTATGTGACTAATAAATAAAAAATCCGTAATCACCAATTATGCAAATTTTAATTGTCAGGAAGAGAATACCGGAAATAATCCTCCTGCAAAATGAATGGGACATTTCTTGACGGGGGGTTATAATTGACAAAACTAAAGAATGATAGAAAATATAGATGGTGATAAAAAAATTCAGAAATTCAGAAATACAATGTAAAACACATATGTAAGCAATTTAATATAATAATGGGGATCTCTTTATATTTGAATGGTTCCGTTTTCATAGAAGGTTCAAATTATTTTTTATTTAGACTAATCAAATATTATATTGTGCTAGTTAGAAATGATCTCAATTATTATTGACATTATAATAGGTTTTGTTAACCCCTAAATGTTCAAAGCCTTTTTTAAGCTTCTTGAAATTTGGTAAAATTGAACCAACATTTTGATACATTAGAAGACATTTGAGGCCAATGAAAGATTGCGAGTTCCCAGTGCGTTCTTAGCCTGGGAATTTTGCCACATGTGTAGTTTGACATAGCTACAACTGTGCCACATCAAAAAATAATAATAATAATTTTTTTTAATGTTTAAAATAAGAAATAAAAGACATTTAAAAATATTTTAAAAAATATTTTGATTTTAAAGTTTTTTTAAAGTTTTATTTATTTATTTATTATTTTTATATTCTGACTGTTCCCAATAGTGTGAACAGCCTTGAAACGGCCCTTTGGAGGCCTCTAATCTTCTCTAATGAATTTTATGATTTAAAAAAAATTCTAACCGTGCAAATTCGATCTAGACATGTTAGAGATCACATGGAAAAAGAAAACACTAAAATATCAATTATGGATTTACAAGATTATAATGTTTGATCATAAGGTCGTTAAAAATGTGAGTGATTTGAAGTCTTTCAATCCTCTTTTTCCATGTCAAATCTAAAGTTGAGGTCACCAAGAAAATATGAGGTTAAAGAATATAACATGCATAGCTCCAATCTATTTACAACTTCTCAAAATCTACTCTACAAATTTTTTTAATTAAATTCTATTATGATTTTTTCTCCAAGATGTAGTGCATTTGAGACTCATTTCCAAGAGCCCCCAATTCTAGAAAATTAAGATTTGCAATGGACACTCTTGCACAAAATCTTGAATAGAAAAATCATATGTATTCATTTTCAAAATCAGATTTTTAATGCTAAAACTAGACTTCAAGAAGAAAATTTCAAAAATAAAAACTACTAAAATTAAAAACTTGGTACAGTTTTGTTAACTTCAAAGTTTTGCCAACACCAAAATTTGGTACCTTGGGCATATAGGAGTTAAGCTAGTATAAAACCACCCTTGTTATGTGACAATTTTTGTTCAATTTTTAATGTGGATAAAATTGCACACGAGTTAACAAAATAACATCAAGTTTATATAAGATTTTTTTGTCTAATTAGAGTTTTTTTTTTTTTTTTAAAGGGACACATTATTAAAAGTTTAATTTAGATAAGTGATTTGTATTTGCAACGGAACTTTCAATTGGCAAGAAATAATTCTTTTATAAACTTTGTTTTCTTAAAGATGTACAAGTTGGTATCTACATTAGAGGAAATTTGGAGCTTCTAAGCGTTGTTTGACTTATAGAAGTAGTGCAAGTATGACAAAAACAAGAATAGAAAAATATTAATTTAAAAAAAATATATATATATATATATATATCTTTAAAATATATATTTAAAAAAAAAAATTATACTTTTTTATAAAAAAATATTTTATTATAAGAATAATATTTTTTTATCAAAATAATACTTCTTTTAAAATAATTTATTTTTAATAAAAAAAGTATTTTTTATAAAATATTAGTTTTCATTAAAATAATACAAAAGTCACTTTACTTTTGCCTTGTTTATCATGGAATAAAATATTATTTTTTATAATTTCATTTTGTACTTTCATATGTAAGTAAATCCACTTCTTTTTTTGTATAATATTATATGCAAGGTTTTAATTTTGAAAGTAAAAGTATTCATATACCATAAATATAACTCAAAAACTTTTATTAATTATAAGAGCTCTATGCTTCAAATTCCAAAAGCATTGCTACAAATATTTAGATGTAAAATTTGATTTTTTGATCAATATCATAGGATGATCAATTTTGGAGAGATAAAACAAATAATTATGATTCCATTTATGAGGGGACCTTCTTATAATTCATAAAGAGAATTTTTCATCACCTTGTGATTAATAAGAGGTATTTTCATAATTACTTGCTTACTTGCTAATACAAATTTATTAGGTTAGAATGAGAGAAATCACTTTTAAATGTTTATTCAAGAGTTTCTATCCAAATTAAAAAAATTGAAAGAAGTATCTACCATAATGTTGTGAAATCATGGAGCTTGCAATTCTAATGATTCATTGAATTTTTTGAATTTTTGAAATTTGTAATAATTATGTGTTAAGGAAGTAAAACTCATTTTCTTGGGAAGCTTCATTTTCTTAGTTAGAATCAAACACCAAAGAAAAAAAAGTTGTGGACCAAAGTTGAGTTCAACCAAAGCAAAAATACGTTCAAATTTTAGATGCAAGATCTATAGGATTAAATGAAGCGACTCTCTATAACTAGCTTACTTAATAGCCATCTATTCAATAATTGCGCATTTTCCTAGGATAAATGTTCAAATTTTTGAAAAGTCTAATTTTAATAAAAATTTGGGTACATTGTTTGTGTTCTCGTTGATATAATATGACCACCTAAAATCATTTGGATACTTGGGGGGTGCACTTAGTTCTACTACAACAAACCACATGTGAACAAGTGGTTTTTAATAAACTATAATTTCAACCTAAAATTTTGAGCATTGTTTAATAATGACTATAGGTTTCTATTGCCAAAATTTCCAACTCAAATACAAAATGAAATGATTTCTAGAAGAGGTTAAAAATGAATTAAAATGGCATGTTTTTCAACTCAAATAATTATAGAGAACACATTTAGATGACCATTGAATCAATAATCAACTCAAAATGAGTTTCCAATAGAGAGTTATTTTTAAGAATTTTTTGTTCATTTCTTAGACAATTTTTTCTTGCACAATATAAGGGTGTGAAAGTTATTTTTCAGTTCTATAGTGTATCTTATTACTTCAAAAATTGGTAACTAATTCTTATTAACAAATAAATATATCAATAATTCAAAACATAAACTTTCAAAGTAGGAAATTTTATTTCTATTTATTTATTTATTTATTTATTTATTTATTTATTTATTTATTTATTTATTTATTTATTTATTTATTTATTTATTTATTTATTTATTTATTTATTTATTTATTTATTTATTTATTTATTTATTTATTTATTTATTTATTTATTTATTTATTTATTTATTTATTTATTTATTTATTTATTTATTTATTTATTTATTTATTTATTTATTTATTTATTTATTTATTTATTTATTTATTTATTTATTTATTTATTTATTTATTTATTTATTTATTTATTTATTTATTTATTTATTTATTTATTTATTTATTTATTTATTTATTTATTTATTTATTTATTTATTTATTTATTTATTTATTTATTTATTTATTTATTTATTTATTTATTTATTTGTTTTAAATTCAAAAAAGGAAAATAGGGGGTGCAAAGTTTTGTTTACATGTGGTTTCTAATGGATATTCTAAGTGAACTTTCCGAGTCTGGATAAGCATTTGAGTATGGTTCTTTTTGTTTAATTGCATTGTAAGTATTTGTTGCATATTGTTCGTTGCCAGAAAAGGATTAAAGATTCTTGACATAGTAAATATTTCTTGAACTCCGTCTAAATAAACTATGAAATTTGTTGCACACTTTTGGTAATAATTAGGATTGGCCAGTTATACAAATAAATCATTATTAGGGTGGTTAACTAAGATACAATGCCATATTTAACTACTTCTGAACTTTTGAAAGTCCAGATTTAATAACGGTCATCAGGAGATCTCACGGTGGTCACTAGGAGATTTCACAATGGTCACTGGGAGATCTATACAAACATTGGAAGATCTCACAATATTATTATCTTGTGATCTTCAGATGTTTAGTCTAGAATTCATTGAATAGTCCGGAAGTAGTTAAATGTGTGTCACATAACTAATATAACTTATAGATCATTACTACAATGTAGATTGAATCCCAAATCAAGTTGTTAAGATCTTGCAAGTGGTACTCCACTTCCTTCTTTAATACGACTCATAAGATAAACCAACCTATTACTACTCTCATCTCAATTCCGCCCTCATGTACCCAAATAATACACTTTAGAACAAAAAATGTACTTCATAGATACATGAGTGGGGACAAAATTGGAATTTGGATGGTAAGTGGCTCGATCACCTTATTCAACATCACATTCTTCTCTACATCCTTCATAATTTACACTTTAGAAATTATTGCAGTTCGCATCTACTCTAGCTACTTCCTTTCAAAATTGATGGCTATGTACACCTCTTGTGACTATATTTGATATTTCATTAAAATTGTAGTATTCCACAAACTTAGCACTTTCCAGTTTACACCATGGGGTCTGAAATCTATACTAGTCCTAGATTTGAGGGCTAAAGCGATTCTAAAAACCTTCATGCAAGTATCAAAGTGTCTAAGTCCAAATTCGATCCACAAGTAGCACCACACAATGAGCGCCTATTGGACAATCAATTTTGTTACGTTGGCGAGATCTGGATCGCCAAAAGCTCCAAACTGGAGTTTCAAACCTCCAATGCGTCGGCCTTGAAAATCGACAATATATGTCGTGAATATCCGTTACGAAACTGACGCACGTTTACAGTGATGGGCACCAATTTGAGATAAGACAGACAGAGAGCAAATTACTATCTAGCTTGTAATTTATTATGTTAGTAACCATGCTGGATATAAATTTCATCAGGTAAAACTCCAAAGTTGAGGCTCGTAACACATTTCGGATTCTTCTGAATCCTCTGAATCTGCATCTACAAGATCGAAAAAAATGGAGTCCGCAGCGGGGTGCCTAAAATCCTCTACCCCGATGTAGTCCTCGACTTGTCGTCTCAGTGTCGCGTAGGAATCTGCCTCGCCGTGCATCGTGTGGGCGGCTTCCTCTTCGTCGTCGTCTCCGAATTCCTCGTTGATCCATACCTCCACATGACTTGTGCAGGACTCGCTGACTGGGGCATATTCTTCTTGTCGGGGGAACTCATCGCGTCCCGCTTCGAAGCTTTCATCAACTGCTTTCTGGAGAATCTGTGTAGCTGCCATTGATCGATCGATTTCGATTACAGGATTCTCTGTGTCGAAGTTTTCCACCTGAGAAGCTCACAACTGTGCGTGCTGTCGGCGCACGATTTGAGCCACTTGAGTTAATTAGTCACTGGAAGCGCCACTGGCTAGCTAATTCTGCGCCTGCACAGAGACCGACAAAGTGGGCTTGGGTGATCGATCGACCAGGCCGGTGGGACGTAAGTTTCTTTTGAGGTATCACGATAGTCCCTCCTCATCAAGTGATCACCAATTGTAATATCAACCCTGCACCGTTTGTCAACGAATTGAAATCTTCTAGCTTAACCACTCGCCAATTCGCATGTCCTGTCAATTCAGTTAAAATTGATGAATCATTCGATCTTCTCATGGAGCTCCGGCCTCACCAGACCGAGCAACTACCTACAAGTAATTAAATCGCAACTCCCTAGGAAGATTTGTACGCCCGTTTGTATGTGTCGCTTCGATCTCGCTGAGTGAATCAACACTCAACACATATGTAGAAGTAAAAATCTACTGGATAGAGTTAACTGGATTGAATCGATATTCTAACTAAAAACTCAATTAATCACAACAATTAATCACGTGAGCCCAGCTCCCATCCTATCCTCAATAACGAAAATTTCAGCTCGTATATCTGTCTGATACAAGATGTCCGTACAAGAGCAATGCAAGCAAGCAAGCAACTGATGAAACACGACGTAGATAGATCGAGCGATCCGTCCTGCGAATCGATCGAAGCAAGGAAGAATTGAAGAATGGGACCGCTAGTACGAAGTACGGCTGATGGGCATACAATAGATCGACCACCGCCAAACACTCCAAATATATGTTCGTCATTCAGGTGACGGGAACTGGGAACGAATGATTCGGTATCAACAGTGCAGCCAACAAGTGACCGACGGGGAGTGGGACCCGTCGTTGACTTCCTGCTACAGGCAACATCGCGGAGGAGTGGGGCCCAGCAGCGTCTTGCACGAGGGGTTTGAATGATGTGCGGTACGTTCCTCGTTGACCACTGATTAAGCTTATATATCGGCTTTGGACTGTTTGTAGTTCGACTGTTCTTCATAACATTATTAACCTTCAGCGGGGTGGCCCCTTTTGCTCCGCCATATCAGGACCCCCCCATTCGTCGATATGGTCTTGTCAGAGCTACAGGGATCTCCAAACCAATTGGATGTACTCAATTATAACTAAAATTTCCCCTAGGCATCCAGAGGGGATTATACCTCATGTAAAAGGGAGTGCAGTTGCGCGGTTTACAATGTTATGTTCGATTTAGTTCGCTCTATGAATCCTATTCATCATGTAGCCATAATTACTTCTCATATAGAGATGTGTACAATTTTGATGGTTTTATGATTAACCATTTAACCCCTTTAAGTCCCCAGTTTTTCTTTCCATCAAAAATCACTCAAACCTGCCATTTTAAAAGCAAAGAGCACAAAAAAAAAATTCAATGCTTTTTTAGCATATCTAATTGTAGGATCTTGTAATACACTAGTATAAGAATGTGTGGAAAAAATTTCACAAACTTTAATTGTATAGATTGCAAGATATTTGCATTTAAAGTGAAGGATACAAGTTTTTTGGCACGTTGCTCAACTACATTTTTTGGCTTGGAACCTTCTTAACTTAAATTTTTTGCTCTTCTGATTTTGAATTTCTAATTTCGTATGATAAAGAATTGAGATGAGAGTGTAGATTTTTTTTTTTAAAACATACACACTTAGTTTTCACGCATAAACAAATTGTTAAGTAGAAGTGGATTCAAGATTGAAGAAAAATCTAAATTGTTATTAGTTCTAAGACAGAACTAAAATACACTAATTTCAACGGTGAGATTGTTCTACAAAGGAATCTTAACCTTGTGTAAATTATTTTTTTGATAAATTATGAAAATTGAGGTCAAAAATGAATCCTACAAGTTATTTTTTCAAGAAGATGCTTTGATTGCTCGAAAAACAAGATTGTCCACAACTTTTACATAACAGATCCAAAAGGAATGAATCAGAGCTTCCCATGTATCCAAAAATATAATCTATACAAAGTGAATATTTTTAAAATTTTACTTTAAGTTTTTGAAGGATTTTTTTCTGCCCGCCAAACTAAAAGAAGGACTTTTGCTTTCAAACTCTGATTGAAATTTTAAAAATTATATTTTTGGAAAGCTAATGTATTTTTCTATATTCAAAAGTTTTTTTAGGGAATCTTGACAAATATTGAGACCATATACCATAGGAGCCTGCCCAAAATCCATTTTGTCTCCAATGGGACTTTACGGGTTAATTAATGTCTTTATTAGTAGTACTAGAAAAAGATTTTGGATCCAAATTTTTTTTATGCGTTTTATGAAAATATTCTCTAAATTTTTTGCCTCAGCAAAATTTTATTCTTGTAATTGATACTCCTTTATACCTTACTATTTTTATTTTTTTTCTAGCTCCAGTGGTTTTGCTTAGGCTATCATCTCTATTAAATTTTGCATTTTGTTATTTTAGGAGTTAGTTTCCAAATGCACTACAAGGTAATCCATGGCACGCACATTTTAGTTTGCACAAAAATATGCAAGAAAAAGCAAGTAGTTTATACAAGCAAAATGGACAAAAATATTAGAAAATGAATGAACCATCACAAAGCCCACTATGGAGTTCTCCCAAAGTAAGTTCATTAACCCCTCAAGAATTCTAATGGCAGATGATTGGAAAGTGTGGGAAAAAATTTGAAATTAGTTTGCATTCCTTCCAAAAGGTGAAGTTTTGTCTTTCAACATTTAAAGGAAAAAACACATATGTCTCCATGGGATTCCTAGTCTAGTAATGATATGAGGTTCAAGGTGAGATCAAAATTGTTGCCTTCAAATATGTTCTCCAAATCCCTCAAGTGTATGCAAATCCATTCCTTTTTTGTGACTATAGTTGGATGCAATCAATCTTTCATTTCAAACTTTTGTGTGGTATTGTTGTAGGTCTTTGGGATTGTCCCTACAGTTATGTTATATTGTCCAAACATGTCTATATTAGATTTATTTTGTAGCACATTGCAATTAAAAGAGTCGATAATATGGATTACTGGTTGCTATTTGTCAGTTACATTAGGATAGATTTGAGGCCTCTAAGAGATTGTTTTAGGATTTTTACCCTTGCTGTGAATCATTATAGTGTTGCATGTGTATGAATGATTTTTTTTTAGATTATTAAAAAAAAATTAAATATTATTATTTAACGTGGCCATCTCCTGACCATGTCACACTGTTGATTTGGCATTGTTCCCACATTTCCACAGTCCAGGAAGTCACAATCTTCTAAAGGCCTCAAAAATCTTCTAATGTGTTCACTACACTTATACTAAATAACTTCAAATTTTTATGTGCTTATTGTGCTTAAGAATGTCAATGATTCTAGTAGTGCCTTAAAAGATTTGGTATTTTGGCAAATTTTGGAAGCTTGAACTACTCCTAGTGTCAAAGATGTTTTTCTTTTGTCTATTTCTGCACTTTGTTTTAGAATGTCGTGGGTTTTAAAATGTTGCAGGTATTTACACAATTTTATACAGTAAAGCAGAGAAGAAGTTCATCATAGGAATTTTGGACACTTTCTAAATATGAAATCTAGACAAATGAAAAATGCATATTTCTATCCTTGATTGTGTTCATCAACACAAACAATGTATTATTTTGGTGTTCATTTTGTTTTTACATGTACTAGTGATGTATTGATGTTTTTATTGGCCTTCCTTTGCCTTTTGATTCTTCTTTTGCTCTAGTGTACATACCATTTCAACATGGCTTCTAATATTACACACTTTTAGGACTGCAAAGAACAAGAAAAAATAGAGTATAAGTAATGTATAGTATCTTAAAATTCATGACCCCCTAGAAAAAATATAAATATCAATGCAATGTAATTAATTACAAATATTCACCTTTATTTTGAACCCGGGGAGGTCACTTAGTGTATCTATAGTATACCACGTGTGGCTAAATGATCTTTTGACCTCCTATTTACTTTTTAATAAACTATAATTTTAGCCTACAATTTTGAGCATTGTTTAATCAAGACTATAAGATTCTATTGCCAAAATCTCAATCCAAATAATATATGAAATGATTTCTAGAGAAGGTTGAAAAATGAACTAAAATGACATGTTTTTCAACTCAAGTATTTATAGAGAACACATTTAGACAACCATTGCATCAATATTCAAGAAATATAAACTTTCAATAGAGACTCATTTTTGAGAATTTTTTGTGTATTGTTTAAACAATTTTTTCTTATTTAATATAGAGGTGTGAAAGTTATTTTCAGCTTTATAGTGTATCTTTTTACTTCAAAAATTTGTATCTAATTAAAATTTACGTACAAAATTATCAATAATTCATAACGTAAACTTTCAAAGTAGGAAAATCTAGTCATGTTTTTTTCTTTTTCTTTTATTTAAATTTAAAAAAGTAAATAGAGGGTCCAAAATCTTCACCACACATGTGTTGTATAAATGCATAGAGTGACCTCCCCGAGATTTTAAATAATATCATGTCTTATAATCTATTTTACAAAGTAAATAACTCCCCTCATTAAATAAATTGTTATTATAGGTGTATGAAAAATGTAAGAGGGAATACATACACCCCTAGCTTCATCTAAGATTGTAGGATGAAAAAATATTTTTTTTCATCCAATATTTTTTTTAAGTTGCTTCAGTACATCTTCAATGAAAAGTATTGCAATTTTCCTCATTATGATATTATTGACTTTTTTAAAAGAACAAGATACTTAATGCACATATCATCCTTGCAATATATTTTGTCTGTTTCTTGCTATTTAGTTCTAATATGAATTTTAGCCATAAAAATGATATTTTTTGAATTTAAGTCCAATTGATGAAATGAAATGTATTGAGTGCAATTTTTACGCACATGCCCAATTTTCCTCATTTATAAGAAAAGGCCTTTGACATTTAGGAATTCATTGACCGTTGCGTTTCAACTTAAAAAATTTGTAACTATTTCCATAGAGGTCCAAAAAATATGAAACAAATTTGTGGAGATACCAATTCCATTTTACTTCCTACAAAAATTTATTGAAAATAGTTTCAAGTAGTTTAGCTTCTCCAAAAAGGCAATTAGTTCTTAAATGGTCGCTTCAAGAGCAAAGTAAACTAGTCAATCATTTGTTCCTAACCCTTATATGGAAACAATAGTGTAAAAAAAAACATTTCATAGCATCATGTATAGTAGTGTGTCTTTTGTTTTGGAGGTCTTCAACAAGAACACTACTAGAAAAGCAAGACCAAAACAACAAAAAATCAACTAATTTATGTTGTTTGGGGTAGTGGAATGACTACTTTTCAAGTTTCTGTAAAAATCAACAAAATGGCGCCGCCTAGTTTCTGTTGATTTGAATAGTGCAATGATCAAATCAAGAGATTTGTGTTGAATTTGAAATCTTTTTGGAATCTTTTGGAATCTTAAATTTCCAAACCAATTACATCTATTAGTCATGGTTTTTCTAAAAACTTAATCATTCAGAATTCAGTGGTTTTTCAATTCAGAAGACTTTGAAGGCCATTTTGGCATAGTAAAACAAAAAATTCAAAAAACTTAGAACTAAGAAAATTTGTCAATTCAAGTTAACTTTCACCTCCAAAAATCCGTTTGTGATTTTGAGCCTCCAATAAAAAGTTAGGAACAGAAATCAGAGAAGAACATTTATTTTGTCATTTTCAAACATCCTCTCTGACTTTTGTTCATAACTTCTGACTGGAGGCTCAAAATTACAAACGGATTTTTGGAAGTGAAAGTTATCTTCAATTGACAACTTTTCTTAGTTCCAAGGGTTTTTTTTAAATGTATTCTACTATGCCCAAATGACCTTCAAAGTCTACTGACTTGACAAAGCAAATGAAAAAAAATGAAAAAATCGAAATAGATAAATTTATACTTCAAACCTTTTCAGTGAATTATTTAGATGGTTCAATGGTTAAGAACCTTGAACCTCAACCATGATGTTCAAGGTTCAAACCTCATGGGCGGCCTAGATGGTGGGCAGTTTGGAAACGAAATTTTGGCTGCCCGGATTTTCGGGCAGCCAAAAAAAAAATCGAAAAAAAAATAAAATTAAAAATCTTGAATTTGTCCAAAACAACAGATTTGTGTCTGATTTTGACCAGGACAACGTGACCGAAACGAGTGAAACGAACAATAGATTTCAGTTAAATTTCTGTTGTTTTGGACGTCAATTTTCTAGTAGTGGAACAATACCAGGGAAGACCAAGAAGCACTTGCGAGAAAAGAGCAATCCTGATACTTAGTGAAAAGTTAAAATTTGATGAACTAGTCCCACCTACCACAAAATTGGGCATGTATGTGGGTTGCATAACTTTCACATCACTAATCCAAATAGAATAATTTAAAGCTTCAGATGTAGTCAAAAATGTAATATTTGAGGGAGAAATTTTAAATTAAAAAATTTCAAATTATAGTTGAAAGTAGACTTAATTAACTTCATTTCATTAGTTGAGCTCAAGTTCAGAAAAGATCATTATTTGGGGCTAAAGTTTAGATTTAGAGCAAAGAGGTACAAATTGCCAAAATATACTAAAAAGGAATTTGTTTTTATTTGTTTTTCTAGTATCTTCTTTTGTAGATAAATCAATACCACTTCAATGACGGAATTTTGACCAAAATTTTGACCAATCACATCTAAAGAGCCCTAAATATAAAAGGATGAAAAAAATAGTTCTTAAGCTTATTTTCTTCATATGAAATCATCCAAGTGTCACTTTGTGACTTTGTGGTCCTTTAAATTTTAAATGTATAGTAAATTTAATTGAGTCTGTGCAATTTTGAGTCTAAAAATTGTAATACAAATCCATACAAAGCTCAAAAAATTAGGATAGGCATAGATTTATGTTTCAAGCTACTTGTCTTCAAAGTGCCAGAGTCTTCAAATCCTGCCAATTCAACAAATTTGAAGCAACTTGTGAGTATAATAGTTACTTTGGGTAATGGCTTATTAATTTTCAAATGACCATAACACAAACATGGAGGTTTAAATCTCATGTAAGCTCTTCAAAGTATTCGACCTACTTCGAGAAGCCATTAGATGAGATTTAGGGATCCTAAAGGGCTACGAGTTCCCGCACTATTGGAAATAAGGGAACTACGCCAAATCAACCTAAAACTAGCAATCTTACATGGCAAAACTATTGTCACATCAAAAAATAATATTGAATTATATTTTAAATATATATTTTTAAATTAATTGATTTTTTTTAATTTAAATATTTTTTTTAATATTTTTTAATTCTGGACAACAATGATTGGTTCCTAGCATTGATGAGAGTCTTGAAACAGCCCTCTAGAAAAGCTAAAAAACATCTAATGTCTATTGCATTTTGGATAATTATAGAAATTATTGCAATTACCAGTTATTACTTTTTCTTCTTTTTTTCTTCTAAAGTTGTAGGAAGCACAATCTTAATTCTAATTTGGATATGGTTACGGGCACATTCACATAAGGGAGGAAATGTAAAACAAAAGAGCCAAAATATGATTTCTAATTCAACTAAATTGCTTGCACTTTGCAAAACAAAGGAAGCTTTTAACCCTAATTCAATATGGCGTATGACGTGGAAAAATTCTAGAAGGATTCAAGGTTACAACTTGCATCTATGAGATTACAAGCTTGAAAATAATTAAATGTTGAAAGAAAATTATAGTGATGGTATTTCAACCCCACAAGGAGGGTGGGCTCTTTATGATCCTTATTCACAACTTATTCCTTCAAGTTTATGTTTTCCTTATGGATACAATGCACTAAAGAAAAATATCTTAACCATAAGAGAGATACAATAACTTCTACCTTAATTTAGATCAAAAGGGAATATATTGGATTTATTTTGATCCCTTGATCTTTTTAGGATATTTAGTCCCTTTTAAAGGATACAAGATTCTCCCTTAGTGTAAATGTATTTAGCATTGTGGCATACACCCTAAGTGCCCCAGGTGACCCTAAAGTATCTTGACATAGTTTTAACCCCTAAAGGACCAGCCTGCAGAATTTGGCAACATAAAAAAATTGGGCAGGTACATGTGGCCAGAGATTTACAAGTTTGAGGCTGAAATTTTAATAGAAGTTGTGGACGAGGAGTACCTTTCATTTGAACTAAATTTTATGACATTTGGAAATACGAGTCAAAAGTTAAGGCCTAATATGTTGCTTTTTTTCTCAGCCGGGCAGTTAGGGCAGATAAAAAAAAATCACTTTTTTCAGAAACAAAACTTTGAAACTGGTTTTCCAGAGCTATCTATACATGGAAAGCTTTTAATCATTCCATTTTGACCAATGAGTCAAAAGTTATGAGGAGTTTTAGTTTGCGGGCAGTTTTGGAATCTCTACTCTAAAATAAACTTTGAAGTCTTTTATCTTACTCAATTTTCAATATTTTTTGAAAAAAATAAAATCATAGGATGTAGATTGTTTAATACAACATTTCAACCATTGGGATTGGCATTCTTCAATTTCATATCTAAATTCTTAACAATTTAGTATTTTGAATCATTCTCTACTTCATTCTACTTATTATTTTTTTCCTATATGTTGTACAATTCCAAATGATGTGAAATTTTTCAAGCACGTAGCCAACTTGTTTAGGAAAAATAATCCAAAGAAGCACCACCATTTTGGACATTTTTTCATAGAAAAGTGAGCTTTTGAAGTGCAGCTGCCCGGTTTTTTGCAGGGGTCAAAAAACGATTTCAGTGATTTTGAATGCTTATATCTTGCAATCCACGTGGTGGAAATTTCTGAAATTTTTACCACATATTCTCAAGTCAGCATACTACAAGATCCTATGGTTACATGAGTCAAAAAAAAGTTTTTTTTCAAAAATTTGGTACTTGTACTAAAAATGGCAATTCTTGAGCGTTTTCAGTGAAAACATAGTCACGGAACTTTAGGGGTTAAAGTCCAATTCCAAATGTTACAACTCTCAAATATGGAAGGATTATTCATCCTCGAGTTTGTTTTTTAGAATCTTCCTAAACTAATGAAGTTATAAAGTTACATCCTACATTTTCATCACCCTTGGAATGAATGTACTTTAGGTATGTAAATTATTTTCAGATGTTGCTTGCCTATTTGCTTGCACATTCGCCTATTCAGCTATAGCAGAATTCTTGACTAATCCGCCTCCAGTACGTGAATTCAATACTAGAAAATCAAAAACTATTTTCTTATGGCTACCAAATAGTTGGACATACTTGCTAATGTAGACGGTTCAGGACCAGGATTTTATTTTCATTTTTTATAAAGTGCCAAAATGGCTATATAAATATTGTAATGGTGCTCCAAATTCATCAACACATTGGATAGAAAATATCACATTAGCACATATCACATATCCATAATTATGTTTTCATCCAGAATCTAGAGATTTCATCCAACTTTGTTTTTTCAATTTAAAAGTATTAAACTTCACTATTTTTAGCCAAATTACTTCTAGTGCAATCTGGCACAATGAAGCCAAACCAAAGAACAAACACGGCAAGCTTGCATTCCCAACTGACACAGAAATGGCAGCAATTTATCGTTGTGGAAAGGCCAAGGACGGGCACTGGAAGTCCAACGATGCTCAAGCACAGCAAGCAGACATTCAAGTGGGATCGAAGCTTCTGCAGCGAAATGGAGTTTGCAAGAAGTGATGCAAACCAGGTCATCATTGAATTATGTACTGTACAGCGGCCATCTGCTTGAATACAGTGGATCTCAAATTCATGAGCGAGCTTTTAGTTTGGGAATCTAGGGTTAGTTCCTCCTGTGAATTTGATATGCTCTCCATGGCGAAATGAATCTAAACGAATCTGACTCTTTTAGGGTTGTCTTGATTCAAGTTGAGGAGGACCCATGAGTATTGCGAGATCGGGCTGTGTAAGTTCCCTCCTTCAGACAAGCTCATCTCGACTGGCCATGGACGACTTCAGCTCCGAGTAATCACTCGATGCTCGAGGTTTAGGGTTTCCATTCCAAATTCATGCTCTCTAGCATCAGGCGTAAGACCAAAGCTGCACATCTTGATGAACCATCCAGCAGTCGGCAGCACCCTCGAAATCCTCGAACAACAGTGGCCATGGCCGAAACAATTGCTCCACGGAATCGGAGATTTGACGTTGGAGAGGCTCCATGAGAGCGTCGTGATTGTCAAGGGCATCCACTTCCTCAAGCTCGTCAATGATCCAACTCTCCACACTGCTGGACCTGGAGCATTCGGACTCCGACACATCGCAATCGGAAGTGTCATCGCAATTCGCGTCACCATCACGGTTAAATTCGCGATCATTGGTGACTTCAGGAAGAGCCTGGTGAGATCCCTCGCGAGGAGGATTGGGGAGCTCGGGTGGGGCAGCCATGGCCAGCGGAGCAGCCGCGGGGACGGACGCCGTGGCCGCGGCGAGCGCCACTGCTTGGATTTCCTTGGGCGAGGAGTGGCTTTGCGGAATGACGAACGAAGGAATGGAGTCCGGGAAGTTCACTTCGGGAGCGGAGGCGCCCTTCAAGCACACCACGGCGGCGTCGTAGGCGCGCGCGGCCATTTCCGCCGTGGCGAAGGAGCCCAGCCAGATGCGCGTTTTGGTGACGGGGTCTCGAATTTCCGTCACCCACTTCCCCCACACTCGCATTCGCACGCCATTGTAGGACACAACACCCGACGGCGAAGCGAACCCGCACGCCAATTTTTTCTTGTATGCGGTGGAGCGCTTGAACTCCAGATATTTCCCCCCTCGTTGCACTTGGAGGGGCGCGGATTTTCTCTTGTCCACCATAGCTAACTCAACGGAGAATTTTCATTGCAAATCGAAACCCCAACACCCCCCAGACGCTCTTGAACAAGAATTCCAAACTCAATTGCTCAACGCAGAGTCATGATCGAATGGCGGACTTCTTCAGATAGCGGACTCGTTCAAAGCGCGAACTTGTTGTTATTCGGATTGAGGACTCCAGTTCAATGGCAAGGAATGGATTTCTGCGGGGCTTATAAAGGGGAGAGAGTGATATTCTCAAGGAAAGCTCCGAGTGGACGAGTAATTGTCCCTTGCCGTACCTTCCGTAGGACCCACATCGCCATAGCCAGAACTGAACGCGCCAGAGAATGCGCACATGTTTTTCAAGCCTGTGCGAGCATCGAGCTCCGAGTGAGAGCGCCATGTCAGACGCTCCGCCCCCTCGTGGGCGGCCACGTCACAAGTTTCGTTGGTTGTTCCGGGGTCGAGTGGCCGCATTTCTCCCGGATCTGCTCAGGGAGCAATTCTCGGAAGCCAAAGAGGCAAAAACAATAATTTCGTTATCTTGGATGCATGGATGCCTCGCAGCGAACTTCGGAGACAAAACGCGCCTCCAACTTTGGTTTGTCCTTTTGATTGTTTTCGACTCAAAAGAATTGAATTGAAGATTTTTTATTTTTTTGAAGCACATGGACATTGAATTGAAGATTTGAAGGGGCCTCCACTTTTGTTTTGCTCTAAAAGTTAACACTCAGTGCTGAATGGTTGTTGTCTTGAATGTGTGTTCCAATACAAGCTCCATGCATTTGCAGATTTAGGGTCTTCAGTCTTCAAAACAATTAAGGTAACTCTGCCTATGACAGGCAAAGTTCTGGACCAACCTAATTCAGGCCAAAAAAAATTTGTGAGGTACATTTCACAAGACACATGTATTGATCATGAAATTCTGGGCATGTAGTAGGTTGGTTTGAAGTCGGCGTGTCGTAGGCAGGGTTACCTTATGAATTATACTATATGTTTAGACACCCAGGCATCCATCAGTCATGTATTTTCATCCAAAAGATTAGCTGAAACTAATATTCTCCATTCATTCAAAAGTTGGGTAAATTACATGCTTTCAAAATGATGTTTTTGGCAATTTCTTTTGCATTTTTTGAGAGCCACTTAGAGTAGACTTTTAAGCATCTGAAGCTAGCCATGGATTGCATCCAAGACATTAAAAAAATACAAAATTTTACATGTAAGCTAATAGTGTACAATATGATTGTGCAAGAAGAAAATCAAAATTACTGGCCAGCATGATTTTCAGGAGAAGCTTGTGAAAAGTAGAAGAAGCAAGATTCCAACTTTTAGAATTATATTATTTTTTAACAATGGACTCTAAAAAAAAATTACATTGCTTTTCATTTGACACCACAGCAAAGCTATTCCTAAAAATGTTGTTTCTCCTAACCCATATAGAAGTGAAAGCATTATGAAACTCAAAGAAGACAATTCTGACTCTTGAAAAACTTGGAAATGAATTTGTGATTCCACCACAATATGGAAGTTAGTTCTTGTACCAAAATGATGTAAAGTTTTTACTCTTTCTATATACATATGCTACTAGTAGTTCAATCATCTCAACATTTGCAACAACAAACCATGTGCATAAGAAAACATAATATCTTCTTTTCTTTTCTAGAACAAAACTTTGAACTCAAAAGTGCTTGCAAATTTTGGATGAAAATGTATAAGGATGATTATGTGACCCTCTAAATGGATGAAATCATGAAATAGTTTGTAACATTGTGTGCTTCATATAATAGATATATGTATAGTTTGAAGTCATTTTCACCACTATGAGATAAGAATAGTCTAAATTTCTACAATTGTAAGAATTTGTGAAAAAGTCATAGATTACATCTATAAATATAAAACCTATCCTACTAGTTTGTATTTTGGATGATTATTTTTTATAGTCTTGGAATATATGAAGGTACTCAAGACCAAATTTGAGTAGTGGAATACATTATTTTACAAATTTACCTTCATTCTCACAATAAGTGGTGGGACATAAAATTATTATGAAACTATATATATGCTGAAAGTGAATGTTTGTTTATCTTATTGACCTCTTTTATTAGTAGATTTCTAAATATAAATGCCTCTGAAGATTGCACCATCTAACTTTATTCTTTCTATTAGATGTAATGTCTAAGTGGTATTGCTATGCTAATTTGGATCATTGATTTTAGCTTTAAACTATTCTTTCAAAAATCAAGACCTTTTCAACATCCAAATTGGAAAGTAAAAAGATCCGGTCTTTTATTTACAGCTCTATTAAGAACTCTTGGTTGGGTTTGTAATATAATGTTAATGTGACACTAAGGTAGCCGACCAATTCATGATCTTCTATTTTAGTAGTGTAAGGTGCTCTATTTCCCTGCATGCAGAGATGATTAAGTGATAAGTTACAGCGTATATGTGACACATTTTGATTGGCTATAAGACTCTTGATTTTGCAATTAGCCCTTGGTCAGAAATAAGATGACCTCTCTGATTAATATGGGACAAATGAAATCTTTACTTAATAAATTCACGGTAATTTTGTTTTGGCAAAAAAAATTGTGAAAAATTACTGGATTCTTCTTAAATTTGTTTCTCTATACAAAGAATTTTTTCCACTCAACATAACCATGCTCTAGATATGCTCAATTGCTTCAGAGGATAGAAATTGGTCAGCTACCTTAATGTCTCTTATTTTCTTGGCCATGATTTTAAGTGTGTTCAAACAACTTCCTTTTTCACTCATATTCAAAGCTCTAGTAAAGATATTTGGCATAGATACCATTGATTACAGAGGCAGCTAACACTAATTTTCTTGAATCCAAGTAAAAGCTACTAAAAAAAAATACAAAGTAATTGTCAATGAGATGAATATCTGATTTATGTTTATGAAAAGTGTTGAGCAGATATCATAAGCTATTTTTATAGGGAAGCAATTGACTGATGCGTGACAGACACTAATTGTATCATTATTAGTATGGTGAATTGCAATATTGAGGTAATTACACCTTAAATCACACACTTTCTAAAATTGCGCCGGCTAGAATCTTGCTTAAATGTACTTCCACTATTCATGAGAGTCTATGGTTAATCCCTAAAGGAGCAGCTTGCATTTTTGGCAACATAGAAATTTTGGGCATGTATGTGTGACTGGAGATTTTTGTATTTTAGTCTGAAATTTTAATAGAAAGTGGGGATGAAGAATATCTTTTATATGCCCTAAATTTCATGACATTTGGAAATACAAGTCAAAAGTTATGACCTCATATGAAGTTACTTTTCTTCTTGGACATGCAGTCCGGGCAGATTTTAAAAATCACTTTTTTCATAGACAAAATTTTTTAATTGATTTTTTAGAGTTACATATTTGTGGAAAGCTTTTAATCATTCCATTTTGATCAATGAGTCAAAAGTTATGAGAAGTTTTTGTTTGCGGGCAATTATGAATTCTCTACTCTAAAGTAAACTTTGAAGACATTAGATGTGTTTTGGAGGGTCTAGAGGGCCATTTTAGGCTTGTTCCCGGCGCTATTACCTTGGCAATTACAGAATGGCCACTAACAGAATTTTGAAAAACAAAAAACAAAAGCATTTTTAAAAAAATGCAAAAATGCAAAAAAAGAGTTTTACTTTTTATTTATTTTTTGAAAAAAGAATGGGAAAAAAATAACGTGGCAGTCTCTCTGCCATGTCAGGCAGCTGTTGTGGCATAGTTTTCAATCTAGAAACTCATGAGAACCCAAGGGAACTCGCAACCCTCCACAGGGGCTAAAAAACATCTAATGCCTTCATTTTACACAATTTTCAATATTTTTTGAAGAAAATAAAATCATTGGATGTAGATTGTTTATTACAGCATTTCAACCTTTGGAATTGTCATTTTTCAATTCCATAAATAAATTCTTAACAATTTTGTATTTTGAATCATTCTACTTCTTTCTAATTCCATTTTTTTTTCAATATGTTGTACAATTTTAAATGATGTGAAATCTTTTAATCATGTACCCAGTTTATCTTGGAAAAAGAATCCAAAGAAGTATGGACATTTTTCATAGAAAAGTGAGCTTGTAAAGTACAGCTGCCTTGTTTTTTGCAAGACCCCAAAAATGATTTCAGTGAATTTGAATGCTTATATCTTACAATCCACGTGGTGGAAATTTTTGAAATTTTTACCACATGTTCTCAAGTCAACATACTACAGAATCCTATGCTTACATATTTAAATGAAATCAGTTGTTTTTTTTAAATTTGGTACTTGTACTAAAAATGGCAATTTTGGAGCATTTTTGGTGAAAACATAGTCGAAGAACTGATAGGGTTAATTATCCTAAACCCTATTTTCAACACTTTGAAAATTTGTAATTTATTCATATGTTGTCTACAAAATGCACTTTTAGAGAGTCTAGCTAGAATCCCCTTTTGGCTTCTAAGAAGATCCCACCAAAAAAAATTTAGCATAAGAATGGCAACCATGCTAAATTGCTTATTTGTGCGATTTTAGGTGTAAGGTAGAACTACCTTTTTCAAACAGCCCCATGTCATGACTTTTTAAGCTAACCTATTGTGGACATTAGGTGGATGCACTATTCATTGAGAAAAAAAAATTGTTTCTTTCTTTGCATTCTTCCTCATCCTTATTTTTGCACACATTGAGCTCAATTTCTCAACAAATTTCCCATAGCGTAGAGGCTGAAATGCTTAAGTTATCATAAATAGATATTTCTATCTTAGTTCCCTTCCTCCGGTTTCATCAACAATTCCATCAGTTCTGTCATTTCATTTGAAGCCTATAGATAGGCTTCCTTACTTCCGCTCATGTTGTCCCACATGGCATGTACTTGAACACTGGAATTGTGCAACTACTCCATTTGACATAACTTAAGCTTAACCCTTAAAGGACAAAGGGGTGACCTTAGAAATCATCTCTTTTCATTACCATGTGAATCGTTGGCTTAAGAAATAGCAAAAGTACTCATTGGAAGTCAAACTACTATAGAAGACCTCCCCTTTTCACAACGAAATTCTGAGGATGAATAGTTGTACTTTTGGTTCCGTCATCCATCGGATGTTTGATGTCCATATCAATGTTCAACTAAAGGTTAATCCTTAAATGACGGGCTTATAACCGTGGAAATCATCTATTTTGACATCGTGTGAATTGTTGGATTAAAATAATGCAAAAGCACTCATTGGAAGCCAAACTATTGCAAATGATCTTCCCTTTTTCTACAAAACTTGGAGGATGAGTAGTTGTACTTCTGTCCTACATAAGAGATTTTCTCGTCATTCTGTCCTACACAAGAGATTCTCTTGTCATTCATCAGCCGCAAAACGTCCGCTTCGACATTTATGGGTTAAGTTATGGAGTTCATTGTCTTTCATAGCTTCTTCTTACCTTATTCAAGTTAACTGCCACGTCATCAGTCCCATAGCCAGGTTCTCCGGTCCTCCCTGTTGGGCTTTCAACTTGTTGCCAAAACTAATAAGCTAACTTAGGGTTGTTCACACCAAAAAAACTTTGGGTTGGAGCCCAAAGAAATGGTATGTTCTGATTGGAAGATAGCTATGGACCCAAAACAAAGACCCAATCAAAATAGCAAATACATTTATCCTTTCCACTCACCTCTTTTTGCAATCACTTATAATTTTTTTTGTTAAAATGACGATATTTTGTGTGTCATTTTCAAACCACCCGATTTCAACCGTAAAAGTGCCATCTAGGATTGGTATAGATTTCAAACTACGTAGTCTAAACCGTAAAAGTGACATCTAGGACTAGTGTAGATTTCAGACCACCTGGTCTAAACTGTAAAAACTGTCAAAGGTGCGGAATGGCACCATTTTGAATTAATTTTTTCAGTGAAAAATGAAAGATTCCATTAGTTAACCCTAAAAACTGCCCATAAATTTTTTTAAACCGGTTATAGGAATTTAACTACCTAGAGCAAAATAAGCTTGAAATTTCAGATTGACCATATATAGTCGCTTAGGCAGTTAGAGGTTAATGTCTCTTATTATGTTGGCCATGTTTTTAAGTGTGTTTGAACAACTTTGTTTTTCACCCATATTCAAAGCTCTTAAAAAGATATTTGGCATAGATACCATTGATTACAAAAGCAAGTTACACTAATTTTTTTGAATCCAAGTAAAAGCTACCCCAAAAAATACAAAGTAATTGTCAATGAAATGAGTGTCCAATTTATTTCTATAAAAAGTGTTGTGTAGAAATCATAAGCCAAATTCATAGGGAAGCAACTAACTAATGGGTGACAAACACTAACTATATCATTTTAATTATGGTGAATTGTAATAACCCCTAAAGGACCGTTTGTCCCCTCGGGGGATAATTTGGGTCTGAGTAGGTTCTTATTGTCTCAATTTGAAGTGAATTTTTTTGAGATTTTTTGAGGTTGTGTAGTTTTTCAAGAGATTTGTGGATATACAATTTATTTTTGTTTCAATCAGATGCCAGATGAAAAAGTTATGGCACAATAAGTAAAAAATGGAGATTGGTAGGCAACCCAAAAAAATTTACAAAAAGTCAAAATAATTTAAAAAAAAAAAATTCCGAAAATATTATGTTTTTATATATACATGAAGCTTTGAATCATTCTATTTGGACTAGGGATGAGAAAGTTATTGACAATCTTAGTTTTTCAGGCAATTTAAGCATCTTCTTAAGAAAAAACTTTTTGTCCAACTTCGAATGCTAATACCTTCCAATCCGTATGGTGAAATTTGGTGAAATTTTTACTACATGATCTCAGACAAGTTAAGTACAAGATCCTACGATTAAATTCTAGAAACAAATATTTTTTAGTTTCCTTAAGTGAATGTAGCAGAAGTGGTAGTCTAGAGTGTTTTTTGACAGAAAACACCCTCAGGGCTTTAGGGGTTAAGGTAACTACACCTTAAATTGCACACTTTCTAAAACTGCATAGGTTAGATTCTTGCCTAAAATGTACATCCACTATTCATGAGAGTCTATGGTTTAGGACCCTAAACCTTATTTTCAACACTTTAAAAATTTGTAGTTTATTCATATGGTGTCCAAAAAATGCACTCTTAGAGAGTCTAGCTAGGATACCCTTTTGGCTTCCAACAAGATCCTACCAAAAAAAATTCAGTATAATAATGGCAACCATGTTGAATTGCTTCTTTGTGCAATATTAGGTGTAAGGTAGAAGTACCTATTTCAGATAGCCCCCTGTCATGGTTTTTTAGGCTAACCTATTGTAGACAATAGGTGGATGCACTATTCATTGAAAGATTATTTATTTGTACCTTCTTGTCTACTCAATGATCTTCCTTCCTTGCTTAGGGAGAAGTGCCAAAGCTAATCACAATAAGTGAGTCTATAAGATCGGAATGGGGTACTTCTACCTTGGTTCCCTTACTCCGGTTTCGTCAACGATTTCATCACTCCCGTCGTTTCATTTGAATCCTACGGACACGCTTCTTTGCCTCCGCTGCCTGTTGCTCCACGTGGCATGTACTTGAACACTGGATTTACGCAACTGCTCCATTTGGCATAAACTTAACTTAACCCCTCAACGCCCCTACTATTTTTGAGTATCTCAGATTTTGTTTGGAAGTGAACAAAGTGTCTGCATTTTGATCACTCTTATTAATTTTTTTTGAAGTGTAACCGTACAAATTTAAGGTAGACATGTTATAGATCACATAGGAAAAGAAATTACAACAACATCACTTATGGATTGAAAGATTAGAATGTTTGATCATGAGGGTGTTAAAACTGCAAAAGTGATTTGAAGTCTTTCAATCCTCTTTTTGCATCTCAAACCTAAAATTGAAGGTACCAAAAAAATATGAGTATGTAAAGTATAACATGCATAACCCCAATCAATTTACAACTTCTCAAAATCTATTCTACAATTTTTTAAATTGAATTTTTAATGTGATTTTTTCTACAAGTTCTAGTGTACTTGAGGCTCATTTCCAAGAGCCTTCAACACTAGAAAGTGAAAATTTGCAATTGACACCCTTGTACAAAATCTTGAATAGACAAATCATATAAATTCATTTTCAAAATCAGACTTCTAATGCTGAAAGGAGTCTTCAATAAGAATAAAAAGTAACAATAGCCACAAAAAAAATCTTAAAAAACCCTTGGACATCACCGAATGAAAAATCAGAGGGGCGGGATTTGAGCCCCTTGGGCGTTGAGGGGTTAAGCTTTAAGTTATGGAGTTCATCATCTTTCGCAGCTTCTTCTCACCTTATTCAAGCTAATTGCCACGTCATCAGTCCCACAGGTAGGTCCTCCCTGCTGGGCTTCCAGCCTGCTGCCGTAACTAATAAGCTAACTCAGAGAGAAGGTTCTGCTGACTGGCAGACGTGTGCTGGCGAATTCAAGTGTTGACAACAGACTGTTGATAGATGGTGGACAAACTACGAATAAGGTAGTGTGCTGTAATTGCGACCCTCTCCTTCAAACCGACCCTATAATTAGTTGTAAAATGGATTGCAGGTGATCCTTGAATGGACCACTTTAGCTATTGAATGCATCAAGGAAAAATTGTTTTTCTATTGCAAGAGCCAATCATTGATCTTGATTTCCTCAAATCACTTTAGAAGTTGTAAGGGGACAGATTTTGGGAGACCTACTGTCACAAATAGGTACCTAGAACAGAAATCTTTGAAAATTCATAACTAATTCAAAAATGCTTCAAAAAATATGAAACCACTTGTGTTACATTTGGCATCTATTTGACTTTCTCTGAAAAATGAGCTAAAAATATTTTTAATCATGAAAACCTATGAAAAAGGCAAATCCCCCTTAAAAGGTCGCAATTACAACACACTATCTTAAGGGAGGAGTCTGTTAAGGTAAAACAGCCCATTACGGACCTTTTACCCATTACGAACTCCTAAGAATGACTCCATTACTATTTTCTTTTAGTGATTGAGATTTAGGTCACATTCAATCATAACATTATTCACCAACGCTGGGGGGTACCCTTTTGCTTCTGGAGCCCCCCAGCAAGGAAGCTTCTTGAAAGAGCTACGTGGTGAGAGTTCATATGGTGCTATTCCGTAAGCCAATCGAAATTCTACATTTTAACCCCTAAACCCCCGAGGGTGTTTTCTACCAAAAACCACTCAAAACTACCACTTTTGATGTATTCACTTAAGAAAACCAACTTTTTTGTTTTTTTGGGAATTCAACCGTAGGATCTTATACTTAACTTGTCTGAGATCATGTAGTAAAAATTTCATTAAATTTCACCGTACGGATTGGAAGATATTAGCATTCAAAGTTGAACAAAAAGTTTTTTTTCAAGAAGATGCTTAAATTGCCCGAAAAAATAAGATTGTCTATAACTTTCTCATCCCTAGTCCAAATAGAATGAATCAAAGCTCCACGTACAGGTAAAAACATAATCTTTTAGGAAACAAATTCAAAAGAAATAATTTTGACTTTTTGTAATTTTTTTTGGGCTGCCCGCCAATCTCCATTTCTTGCTCATTGTGCCATAACTTTTTCATCCGGCATCTGATTGAAACAAAAATTATATATCCACAAAGCTCTTGCAACGATACACAACCTCAAAAAATCTCAAAAAAATTCACTTCAAATTGAGACAACAAGAACCTACCCGGACCCAAATTGTCCCCCGAGGGGACAAGTGGGGTTTTAGGGGTTAATTGAATTCAACCCCCCAGGCATCTCAAGGGGAATTTTACCTCATGTGTCAGGGTCGTCAAGAGCCCAGTTAGTAATGTTATGATGTCTTAGCTAACTAGAGTGGAGTGATTAGTGACTACAATAGGAACTTTCAGTTTTTTAGTGTTAGTTCATTGTAGGAAGTGCCTTTTTCACATCTTCTATGTTAGAAAATATTATGACTGCAATAGGTGAGTAAGATGAGCGTTATGGATCAATTTTGGTTGGTTTTGGGGTAGTCTACAGACTCTCTTAGGCTGTGGTGGGCTGAACACTTCAGAAATTCATAACAAATTCACAATTTGTCAAAAAAATATAGTTTCAAATGCTCTCACCATTTCTATCACTTGACTTCCTCTGGAAAAAAAGTAGAAAATTTCAGAAATGACAAGTGGGCAAACTCCCTATTTGGTCCTTAATGGGTTGTTTTACCTTAAAGCAACCCTTTAAGAGTTGATTGCATTTTCAGGGAAGAGTAAACTCCTTGAAACAATTTTCAGTAAATTTTACTAGGAAGAAAAATGGAATTGGCATCTAATTCATATTTTTTGGACCTTTGTGGAATTAGTTACAAATTTTTGAAGTTGAAACAGAGTGGTTTTAAAAGCACCCCCTATCCTAAAAAGTACAATGTTCATTGGTACATTGAAAAAAGTAAAATGTAACTCGGTGTTAGAGATCGCTTTTACAAATCCTTACCTTATAGTAGAACCACCCATTACCAACCAGGCATCCAGATCCAACCTGTGGGGTACAACTTTTTCTAACCAAGGCTAGAACATGATTCCAACCAAAGTTTGAAACGTGATTTTTTCTCCTTTGCAAGGTTGGGACTGGTAGAACCACCCATCGTCAATCACTTAAGCAATTTCACATATGTTCTGGAGCAATAAAAGGCAATGTGAATTTATAGCCCTATTGAAAGATAGAAATGATGGGCATTGCCAAGTTTTCATGATTTTTGTCCTTAAATTGAATTTACTATGAATTTTGGAAGCCAAAAGTTGGCCTCAACCTATACCCAAGATATAGAGTCTTCTAATTTCGACCATTCCATAACTACTTTTCCACTCACTGCTTCTTACTTTCTTGCTCACTAAATCAAGACATGTGTCATGACTTTATAGTGCCAACCTTGCAAAAGAGAAAAAATCACATTCGAAACTATGGTTAGAATATGTACCAGCCTTGGTTAGAGATAGCTGCACCCTACAAGTTGGTTATTGATGGCTGGTTGGTAATGGATGGTTCTACTATACCGGTATAAAGTTATGACACAAGTCTTGATATAGTGAGTGGGAAAGTAGTTTTAAAATGATCAGAATTGGAAGACTCTATATTTTGGGTATAGAAGGAGGCCAACTTTTGCTTCCAAAATCTATAATAATTTGAATTTAAGGAAGACGATCACGAAAAATTGACAATGCCCATCATTTCTATCTTTCTACAAGGCAATAGATTTACATTGCTTTCTATTGCCCCAAAACATGTGTAGAATTGCTTACCTTTGAGCGCCCAATCCATATTCACAAAAATCCAAACCCTTCTATACTCATTCTAATTGAACTATTACGTAAGAAAAGATCCACATTAATTGACCGTATCGATTGGTAGTAGAGACATGTCCGGAGATACATGGAAAGGGATGTGCCCTTTGACTGTATCATTGAAAAGATTATAAGAGTCAAACAAGGACATCTTTTAAAAATGGAGAGGCCATATTTAGGCCCCTGTGGCGCTCAGGGGTTAAGCTCTCAAGATGCTATCTTCAAAGAGTCACAAAAATTATAATTTAAATAATTTTAGAATATAACAAAATAAAATAAAAAATAGATTCAAGAAATTTAAAATCAATAATTATGTGAAATTTTGATTTGACCCTAAAACTAAGCTTCTTGGGCAAGTTTGTTCCTTAAGGGTTAGGCAACACTAGAGGGTCCCCTTTTGTTCCTTCAAATCCAAGGATTATCTCCAATGTTCTCACTAGAAAAGTGCTTGACAACCAATGTAGAATGAAAAATTGCAATCCATCAAACATTGCAAATTCATGAGCAATTTCATTAAAATGGCAGTATTCCAAATGCCACTTTGACAGTGTGCAATTTTTACCATCTAGGACACATCTAGATTTCAAAACGGGCATTCTGAACCATCTAGGGCAGGTATAGATTTAGAACAGTCATTTTGAACTGTTTTCATGCCATTTAAAAATAATATCACCATTTTAATAAAATTGCCCATATTAGCTTGAAGTCACAACATAAGGTCTATTTGCAGAGGGATATACCTCCTACCAAAGAAGGCCAAAGAAGGGGGTTAAATAATGTTATGGCTTGCATTTGCCATGAAACAACTTCATAACATTGTCAACCAACATTGGGATCTTTTTACTCTCCTAGAATATGGGAGCCCGTAGAGTTGCAATTTGCAAAGTTATTACTTGCAAAAACCCCTTGGTCCCCATCTATTGCAGCATTTACATCAGTGTTGGGAGTTCCTATGTAGCACTTTGTCAACTCACTATTGTTTTTGACTTTGTGGCCACCAACTCATCATTCATAAACCTGGCCAACAATGTTGATTGCTTGATGATACAATCCGGCCACCAATTTTACTATGAGTCAACCAAATTGTTCACTTTGATTATAACTAAATTTCTTCCTAGACATCTAGAAAGGGATTATCCCTTTTTCTAGGGGAAATGATCCAAGTTATTTAAGTCTTAAATCTTTAAACAATGGACTAGAGCCTGTGGAAATCATCCATTTTGGAATTGTGTGAATCATTGATTTAAAAAAATTCAAAAGCACTCATTAGAAGTCAAACTACTATAGAAGACCTCCCCTCTTCACACAAAATTTGGAAGATGAATAATTGCACTTCTATCCTACATGGAAAGATTCTTTGTCATTCATTAGCCAAAAAACAACCGCAATGTCGTTTATGGGTTAGAAGAGTCTTGCCCCTGCAACAAGGTAGTCACCAAAATGCTTCCATTATTGGACCAATAACATAGATGCATTATTTGTTTCTACAATAAACAATGAAGTCATGATACTTTTGGTCATCAATGTCCTTCAAAGGTTAACCCTTAAAAGACAAGGGGGCGACTTTGGAAATCATCCTTTTTTATTACCAGGTTAATCACTGGCTTAACCCCCAAAGGTCAGAGACTATGTTTTCACCAAAATCGCTCCAAAACTGCTATTTCTAATACAAGTACCAAATTTTTGAAAAAAAATTTAACCGTAGGATCTTGTATTGAACTAGTTTGAGAAGTTGTGGAAAAAATTTCAGAAATTTTCACCGTGTGGATTGCAAGCTAATAGTGTTTGAGTTGACAAAAATCCTTTTTTTGTCCCTACAAAAATCCGGGCAGCTGCATTTCACAAGGTCACATTTTAATGAAAAAATGTCCAAAATGGTGGTTACTATTTGGAGTAATTATAAGGGCAAATTGTTTACATGCTTGAAAATTTTCAAATCATTTGGAATTGTAAATCAAATAGAAAAAAAATAGTAAGTAGAAACAGATAGAAAATGTTTAAAATCCTAAATTGTTAAGAATTTAAATATGGAATTGAAAAAATGCCAAATCCCAACGGTTGTAATGTTGTTATAAACAATCTACACCCAATGTTTTTATTTTTTTTCAAAAATATTAAAAATAGAGTTAAATAAAGGACTTCAAAGCTTATTTTAGAGTAGAGATTCCATAACTACCCTCAAACTAAAAACTCCTCATAACTTTCATCTTATTAATCAGAATGGAATGATTCAAAGCTTCCCATGTATATATAAATCTAAAAAACCAATTTCAAATTTTTATTTAAAAAAAGAGTGATTCTTAAAGAAGTTTTTTCAACTGCCTGGGCTGCCCGCTGCCCAATGAAAATGACATATCATGCAATAACTTTTTAACCACGTAGACAAAAGTAAGGAAAATTGTTGGGCCTAAAAGCTACTCCTCGGGCACATCTTGTGAGAAAATTTCAAAGAAAAAAAATAAAAACTCTGGTTGTAGTGAGCTGCCCAAAATCGCTACGTTGTCAAAAAAACGGTGTTTGGTCCTTTAGGGGTTAAGAAATAGCAAAAGTACTCATTGGAAGTCAAACTACTATAAGGTAAAGGGATGTAAAAGCGACCCTTTACCAGCTGATTTGCATTTCGGGGAAGCTAAACTCCTTAAAAAAAATTCAGTAAATTTTCATGGTAAGAAAAATGGAATTGGCATCTAATCCAAGTGGTTTCATATTTTTTGGACCTTCATGGAATTAGTTATGAATTTTTGAAGTTGAAAAACAGTGGTTTCTAAAAGCGACCCCCTCCTAAAATGTACACTTCTGGTACATGTTAGAGGCAGAATCTACCAGATCGCTTTTAGAGACAGGTTGCTTTTACAGCCCCTTACCTTAGAAGACGTGTCCTTTTCCCTTGAGCTCCGGACTTGTCTCCACTACCATATGGTCAGTTTATGTGGATCTCTTGTCAGTTGATAGATTGATTGGAATGAGTTCACAAAAGTTTGGATTTTTGTAAACATGCACTGGGCGCTCACGGGTTAACCCCAAAATGCCCCTACGATTTCCCCACTGTCTGAGCCGTAAGAGAGAGGTCGGTCAGAATTCAAATTGGATAATTAGGTACAGTACAAAACGGAAAATGTAACCGTATAGAATGCGAGTTTAGTCTTCAAGGATCTTATAGTAATTTTTTATTGCACCATACATTGAGCGGATGTTCCTCAGATTGACCAGATTGGAACAGTACACAGTTGCCGAAGCACGCGTTTTCAGCAAGGTGGGGGAACTTCGATGCATGCTGCGGGATGAATACCAATCAGATTGGTACCAAACTTTTTTGCTTCAGGACGCGCCAAGATGTAGAGCACATTTAGAAAAAATGCCAATTCAACGGACACAAGATTCCTGTGTCACGATGTCACGCAAGTTCGGGGTGTTGGGCGTAATCAGTACATGCATGGTTGAGTTTTTTATTTATTGAAAAAAATGCGGAATGAAGGAGGGTGATCCGAACGGTTCAAACAACAAACATACAAGAGTGAGCGGTTTGCAAATTTTGCAACATGATCGGACGGTTCATTCGGCTGCAAGGTCGTTCTAAATGGGACTCCAAGGGGAACCCGATGAAACCTCGGGTTGCCGCGACGATAAGCTTGGCTGGCATGGAGGAAAAACGCGCGTACCATGACTTGGCACACGAAGCCACGGGAGTGGCACAGCCAGCAAGCACAAAGGACTAACCGTTTCTCTGGAGTTCCCGCCGGTTTCAGAGGTCACGAGCGGGAGGGTTTTGATATGTCTTCACCAGCGCGTACATGGGCGGCGAGAAGACGGCAAACTTGCAAATTCGCTCACCATGCTGATACTAAGGATTGTCAAGTACACTTCGGAGACATACAACAACCTAGACCTCCAATTTCAAGTAATTGCCATCACATTGAATGTATCAAAAAAATATGTTCAGGCAATTAGAGAGTATCCACAGGAACATTGGCAGTTCAGTTCCTGATCAGCCTTGAAGCACTAAAAAACATCGATGACTGCAAAACAAGTGCAAGACCCTACAGAAAAGAGAGGAACCTTCTAACTGATACAAACCCTGCCTAAGGAGACGCGAGCCAGCTCAAGTACTCTACAGTCCCTTTGGTAAAGTTTCCTTCGAGATGGTTGGCGTTCTTATCCTCCGAGACAATCGGAGGGGCTACACTTGCACAGAATCCCCGCAGCGCCTCAGCTGTCCCTGCACAACGAGATCACTTCAAAACTTTGGCCGCATACTTGGGAACAGTGTGAACCTTGAAGTAGCAAGAACCCTCGCACATGTATGCACCCCCGCACCCAGGGCAAATCCGTATCTGCTTCCTCCCGCAAATTATACACTTTGCACGGAGCCTCTCGTGCTTTGCAGAATAATGTAGCCCATGGTCGCTGCGGTTGAAAGAAGCGGCAGTTCGCCCAACTCGCACTTCAGGATCACACAACCACCCAGCAAGCGCATAGTAAAACTGAATACGAGACATCAACCGCTTCTGCCTGGAAGCAACTGCATCAGCTTTATACAACACGTATGCATTGCCAAGACTAGTGTCAAGGACAAAAAGCAACAACCGATGCCACCACTTGTGGGTTCGCAACTGTGCAGTGTACTCCATCCGACATTGATCGGCTAAATCGACTCCCCTCATCATCTCTTGGTACTCAAGTAGAATGGGTGAAGTGTGAAATGCCTTTCGGCCTTCCCGTCTGGTCCAACGGAAGCACAACGTGCCCTCAGCAAGCGGGTCTACTGAAGTGCTCAAAAGCAAAACGGGGATACGATCGAACCAAACTATAGCACACATTCTACGGGAACGGTGCATCTGAACAATGACCCCACCGCGCTCACCATCTACATGTGAATATTTCACCAAATTGGGAGGCATTCCTCTCCTATTGGACATAACCGTCCCTGTCGCAAGGAAACCCTGCTTCAACAGGTCGTCAAACAACTTGGGCGACGTGAAGTAACGATCGGTAACAACAATGTGCCCTAATCCTTTCAGATCCGAGACTAAGGCCTTTACTACTTTCGCACCAAGGTCCTTCTCCCTACCTTCACACGGTCATCCAGTATAGACTTGTAAATCGTAGACATATCTAGACTTACTATTCGCACAACACCAAATCTTTATACCGTACTTAACTGGTTTCGCTGGCATATACTATTTGATGGCGCACCTTCTACCACGGTGGGGAATCATTATTTCATCCACACAAATGTGCCTTTCGCAATTGTACAGTCCCTTGGAAATCCTCACAAACGACTCCAGCAACCAACGGACTTTGGATATCTTATCATAATTTGCATCTTCTTTATCTACCACTAAGGTAGAATTGTTGACCAGGTGTATATTACGGCAGAGCTGCTCAAAACGAGCTCTACGCATGGCGCCCCTTATCAAGGGACATCCAAAAAACGACCTGCGATCCCAATACAAACGAATATTGGGCATCTTTTTAATCCCCATATAGATATATCCCTAACCAACAGCGAATCTCTCCTGGTGACGCATTGACCCACTTTGAACTTCCATTTGATTTCAAAGGATTACTAAATCTCGGTTGCCTCGCATAATGATTTGTTTCGTCACATATCTTTTGAAACGTCTCTTGCGGCCAATACGGTTCGAAGAAATGGGACACAAGCACTGGATGGCGAACAGGGCGATGGACAGGCCCAGGAGTTGGGCCGATAAACTCAAACCGATTTGGAATAAGTGTGGTACTCAAATCCTCCCAGTGTTCTGGAGCGTACCGATGGTCAAATTCAAATGACTCGAAGTCCAAATCGGGGGCAGCAGGTACACTATCTTCTACCACTTCGGGCTCACTACCAGCATCGGATAGGGCCCAGTCAGAGTTACCTGAATCGGAGTTTCCTTGCCAATCTTCGAAATTGCCCTCCCAGTCAGGATCAGTTGCTACTTCGTCGCTGTCCGCAGCATCTTCAAGATAACTTGCAGTCTCATCCTCCTCGATACATGTGCCTTCAAACTGATTTTGGATTTCAACAGAAGGCAACCCCGAAACTAGCCTGTCCAATCCGTGTCGTGCATCTTGCAATCGGAAAATTAAATTCATCGAAACGCTACCTCTCAAACGACGCGGAGATTGTTGTGTCTCAACCTCAATTGCCGGCGGAAACCACCCCGGCAGTGTGCCTATGTCACGCAAAACTGAGAGCATAGAATTCACCTCTACCACCGTAGAATTCACCTCCTTGCCTCTCTTTCCCTTCTTCAGAGAGTATCCTTTCCCACCCCGACGAGCAGCATGATTTACATGTGAATCAATCGCACTACCATCCCCATCGACCCCCACCTTTTTTCCCCTTCCCTGTCGGCGCCCTCGCCGACCTCCCTGACTGCCGGGGAGTGGAACACTACAGAGCGGGGGATCTGCTTCTCTCCCGAGCATCCATCGAGCAAACTCCCTACTCCGGCAATGTCTGTAACTGCTTCGTCCGGTCGATTGGAAACTGTCAGGGGAACATGAATTCCTGCGACCTCCTGTGGTCTTGCCGGTAGCTTCGTGGGGAACAAGGCCAACCTCCGCCGATTTGTAGGCCGGCACACCACAGGTGATTCGGCAGTCCTCGGTTCACTTATTGCTGCGGCCCCCATCGGAGACAGGGGTTCCTGATTCTCCCCATCGAGTTGCAATCCTTGGCTGTGGATTGCCAGGTCCTTGAGGCGCAGAATTTGCTCCCGCCGCTTGAGCCTTCTCTTGCACGCCGGAGATCGCAATTGGAGCCGCTCTTGGGCGGCGTGACGGACAGCATCCTTCGCCGACACTGGATGGCTCATTCTCGTCAGGCCAAACTGCCCTTACTGCATGAAAGACTTCGTCAGGGAAGTCACATTTTTTCTTCCACCCTAGAATGTAAGCGAAGTTGCTATAAAAGAGAATCCTCCAGTGTGTTGCCTTCAACACTACTGGTAGCTGCAGAATCTTAGGGCTACGAGGGAGCGAAAGCAAGTGACTAGAATTCAAGCAATTGCGGATTCGCATCCGTTGCTTCTCAGTTGCATCAATCTCCACAAGCGCCCTGTCAATGACACCTGCTTGTTCTACTCTGGATTGTGGAATTTCAAGACGCGGCTCACTCTCTAAATCTGCCATCTTGCTTGCAACTCTAATCAGGCGGAGGTACACACGACAGTGAAGCTGCTAAGATTACAAGTAGTAGGAGCAACAAGAAAGCAAAAACAACCCTAACGTCGCAAACCCCACTACCAAATTTCATTACCCCCACGCAATCACAACCAGGAAGGGGATTGTGACTTCCCTTTGCGCATCGCATCATCGAAGGACCGATTGTCGCCATCGCCAGGCACGCAAAGTCGCTCCCCCCCAAAATCCACTCTCACCCAGGAGTAGTCCTTGCGCAAATTGGATCCAAAGCACTCTCACAGCGACCGCTCACAATCAGATAATGAAAACCTAAACCCTTGTCCTTGCGAGCTGCTAGTCCTATATTGTTTCTAAATTTTTCTTGACGTGAACTGAAGACGCGCGTACATGGGAGTTCAGGGTTTCTACTGGCGGGAACAAACATGTCCCCAAGGACGGACTGAAGTCCTCCAACGGTCTTTCTCCGGGCCGCTGGCATCCACCCGGGCTACGATTGCTGAGCTGGCAGGGTACGTTTGCTCCCTTTCCTTGGACCTTGTTGTGGTGATGTGGCCTTATAAATTCGAGGACACGTCAGCTCTGAAATCAGCCAGTATATCCATTTGCAGCATTTGCAAACGCATAATTCTGTAGTTCACCAAATTTTCTAATTCAACTCCAATTTTTCATTATTCAACAAAGAAGAATGCTCGGGGACAGAAAGTGTCCTCAAGGGCATTTGGGGTTAACAGTGTTATGTTCAATTCCACACAAGTAAGCTGCTTGCATTGTTGAAACTGAGTTATTGTTAGCATTTCGACCATGGATGGGGTCCAAATGGCAATCACTGCAAAGAGGGGGGGGGAGGGTCCAACGTCAAGACGCGCCAGGGCCCAGCGGGGTTGGAGGTCCCTAGGAGTTCGGGCTTCGGAGGAAGAAGCGAAAAAGAGCACGTGTCTCTCATTAGGCTGGCCCCTCCATGAGTCCTCCATGTCTCCCAATAGACCCAACTGAGGTCCCGTCACGTGCGAGGTCCGTAAAAGTTCTAAAAGCGTCCTGTAACGTTGCTCTTCAGTGTCAGTACCAATTTGCATTTGTCAATGTACCAAGGGTGAACATAATTATTATTATAGGGGTGACTGAACGCTTTCAGTGACCTATGGAATTTCAAAATTTAAAATTCATAAGTTCTAATTTTACAAAGGTCCAAAAAATATGAAATGATATTAGGTTCAATGTCAGTTCCATTTGACTTTTGAGAAAGACTTTCTAAAAAATATTTCAAGAGAAGTCAAACACCAAAAAATTACGAGTCACATCTTAAAGAGACGCTATGTGGACCTCCTACTAGCTTTAAAAGCCTAACTCCCAAGCCTCATAGGAATTAATCATAAAGTGAACCCTAACTACTTTTTAGAAGGGGTGTGAGAGGAAGGTTTAACTAAGAATAGTAGAAAAGAAACACAACACCAAACTCCATCATATCAAGTTTAGGTGCTTCAAGAAGTTTTGTCCCGTAATTTTCTCAAAACTTCGACTCATGGTCTCTCATTATACACACTTTACAATTACATCTATTCTATTGTCTTCTCTTTTTTGTATGTGGTAGTGACTCTGATTCTATTCACATGAGTACAGTGATTTGTTCTATTACCAAGGGTGCAAATTTAGTGTCACCTAATTAATGCAAGTTTTTTTTATTTTTTAAGTTGGTACAACACACAAAATAATGGGTTTCAGCCTACACTCTTCTAATCATTTTATAAGTAGTGTGACTTTGGAAAACTAGGGTCTCACGCACTAATCGGAGAAATCAGTACGTGTACTCATCGAGTGTGCCTAGCTCCTCACTGCTGTGCTGTTCAGGCTCACGAGCTCAAGTTCGATATCTGGCGAAAGCCTCGATCTGCACCTGTCCAGACCTTCAATGGCAGTGCTTTCGGAGTGCAGCTAATTGAAGGTGTCACGCGGTAGAATCATTTACATGTGTTGGACCAGGATCGTAAGATACATGCATGTGCAAGCTCCAGATAAAGACTGAACTATGATATGATCCCTGATGAATTTCCCCTTCCTACGTCTGTCTCTGTTGCTAGCTTCGGCCCGTTCTTCTGATTCAGGTGATGCGGAATTTGAGGAAATAAGACTTGGTCATAGCTGTACGTGTCTCGCTAAAATCACTCTAAGTATCATCAAATGTGTGGAGTTGCCATACACAAAATTATATTTGTCGAGAGCTACATGTGCCGCGTGTGATGGTTATGCAGCGAGCAATGTGAGGCATGCCTGAACAACTTGTTTCTAGCTAGAGAACGATGCATCCGACACGGGTCGTCATCTGCATAGAGAGAGCAAAAGCGCACAAGTCCAAGCAACTATAGTTTTGATATCTGACCCCGTCGATATAATCCGACCAGTAGGTGTATGTAGCACTTACGGTCACATATTTTCGCACGCTCCACACTGACCTGTCTTGATCGATCTGTAGTTCTAGGGGACATGACAATTTCACTTTGTCTAGTTGATGCTGAAATATTGAAGCTCTGTAGTGATCGATGGACAACGGCTTTCTTCTGGGTCACTCTGCGTCTCCATCCTTGGGTGTCACTTTAAAAGTGAGATGGATTGAGTTGAACTGCCGCAATAGCCAAATAATGCTTGAATGCTTGTCCTGTGCAGAAAATCAATCTGAACTTGAAACATTAACGTGGAGAGCCTTGTGATGGCCGGCGCCAACAATCAGTGGTGCGCCAGCAAGGGATGCTTGGAAAAAAATCTTTAAATTTTCTCTCACGTGCAGAAAAATGGCAGAGATTAGTCGATAGCAATTGAGATTATATTCTTGCAACAATGTGGGATTTTTTTTATGAATTTTGAAGTGTGAGCACTACGTAATAGTTATAAGTGACACTGGGTAAAGTACCGTGCTGCAAAAAAAAAGGGGTTATGGTCATCTCACTCATCACCAGTGACCACAATAATTACTATTAACCAACATAATGTGAGGATCCTAATGTTCTTGTCATTCCATTTTTACTGTCACTCAAAACTTTAACTTGTTCCATATTCTCACCACTGTGACCTAAAATATCATTTATTCAAGAGTAACAATTTTACACCCAACTGCATCCCAATCAATTCATGAGTTCTGACTCTTGAATAATTGGGATAGAATACAATACATTAAATGACTACGTGGCCACAACAGGGCCTTTTACAATACTGTTGTAGTGTTGTGCTACAGAGTTCCATCATGGAGGGGGAGCCAATGTTGACAGTCCAGCAACCAGACGTGCTTTGAATTGTGCTGGGTGGGTTCATTCCCTGCCAGGCCAATTGTGGCTGGCCGGTACGTATTTTTCTTCTTTGGATTGAAATTCCGTTTCATTTGTGTCAAAAAAAGAAAGAAAAGAAAGACGTGCTCTGAAATCTGAATGTGAGCCAATCTCCCGAGTTCCGGTGTTTTGCCTGGAGCTTGCATGATATCTGGGATCCCAGTTATTAAGGATCCAGATATAATGAACAGGACTTATTTCTTTATATATGATATACCTCATAATATGGAGTCTTCCCAAGTTTCGTTCTACTGGGAAACTGTGGAAATCGAGTTCATTACCATTTCCTGCTCCAAAAATCTGTATGTGATTACGGTCACAATTGGAAATTCTCCAATTGAAAATTATGGTCAAATTCAAAGAGTGGTAGGAGGTACGTTTTCATATCGGGAGAACCTCTTCGCCTCCCACACGGGAATATTGCACTCGTGAGCCTGCTTTCACTGATATTTTGGTGCAGATCTACAGGTGCAAATCCAAGGTCTTTGCATCAAAGAAAATTGTCGAAATTTGGGCAAAAGGACCCAACTGGGGATCCATCCCAAGTAGGCATTTCAAATAGACACAGATAGGCACAGATGGTCATTTTCAAATAGATAAACAGGCATTTCAAAATTGCCAGGATAAATAGACATCATCTGGGTCTTGATTGTGTACACTAGACTAGTCTAGACATCAGCCAATCACTGAAGATTGTCACAAGTACAATACATACGGGCACTGTGAGGGACCTCCTTTGGAAAACGTCCCTTTCAATCTGCAGAAACCCGTTCTCTACTCAGGGAGCATTGTGCTCCAAATCTCTGTCTCTCTAACGAATCAAGGTGAGGGTCCTCAATGGGGGAGCCTCTGTTGTCGAGTTGCCGTCTTTTGTACAATCGAAGCCTCCCACTACCGTTTGAGGCTTGTCTCGGAGAATGAACACGATGCAGTTGAGGAATGTATTTCAATAGATTTCACGCGCGCTTGCTTGCTTCAGGCAAAAGACCAAAGCTGCATATCATGATGCGTCGTGGTCCCATCTTCGGCATCTTCGAAACCATTCGACGTTATGAGCCATGGGAAAAACGGTGTCTCCACGAACTGCGAGAGTTCACTCCATGGTTCTCCAACCACCGAAGCAGCTTCCAAGTCGTCGAAATCCAACTCGTCGGCGATCCATTTCTCCACATTGCCGGACCTGGAGCATTCGGGCTCCGATGTAGCGCAATTAGCAGTGCCATTGCCATTCTCATAGTTAGCATCACCATCATCACGGTAAAATTCGCGGTCAGTGGTGACTTCCGGAAGAGCCTCGTGACATCCCTCGCGAGGAGGATTGGGGAGCTCGGGTGGGGCAGCCATGGCCAGCGGAGCAGCCGCGGGGACGGACGCCGTGGCCGCGGCGAGCGCCACTGCTTGGATTTCCTTGGGCGAGGAGCTGCTTTGCGGAATGACGAACGAAGGAATGGAGTCCGGGAAGTTCACTTCGGGAGCGGAGGCGCCCTTCAAGCACACCACGGCGGCGTCGTAGGCGCGCGCGGCCATTTCCGCCGTGGCGAAGGAGCCCAGCCAGATGCGCGTTTTGGTGACGGGGTCTCGAATTTCCGTCACCCACTTCCCCCACACTCGCATTCGCACGCCATTGTAGGACACAACACCCGACGGCGAAGCGAACCCGCACGCCAATTTTTTCTTGTATGCGGTGGAGCGCTTGAACTCCAGATATTTCCCCCCTCGTTGCACTTGGAGGGGCGAGGATTTTCTCTTGTCCACCATAGCTAACTCAACGGAGAATTTTCCTTGCAAATCGAAACCCCAACTCACCCCAGACGCTCTCGAACAAGAATTCCAAACTCAATTGCTCAATGCAGTGTCATGATCGAATGGCGGACTTCTTCAGATTGCGGAATCGTTCAAAGGGCGAACTTGTTATCATTCGGATTGAGGAATCCAGTTCAATGGCAAGGAATGGATTTCTGGGGGGGTTATAAAGGGGAGAGAGTGATATTCCCAAGGAAAGCTCCGAGTGGACGAGTAATTGTCCCTTGCCGTACCTTCCGTAGGACCCACATCGCCATAGCCAGAACTGAACGCGCCAGAGATAGCGCACATGTTTTTCAAGCCTGTGCGAGCATCGAGCTCCGAGTGAGAGCGCCATGTCAGACGCTCCGCCCCCTCGTGGGCCGCCACGTCACAAGTTTTGTTGGTTGTTCCGGGGTCGAGTGGCCGCATTTCTGCCGGATCTGCTCTGGGAGCAATTCTCGGAAGCCAAAGAGGCAAAAACAATAAATTTCGTTATCATGGATCCATGGATGCCTCACAGCGAACTTCGGAGACAAAACGCGCCTCCAACTTTGGTTTGTCCTTTTGATTGTTTTCGACTCAAAAGAATTGAATTGAACATTTTTTATTTTTTATTTTTATTTTTGAAACACATGGACATTGAATTGAAGATTTGAAGGGGGCCTCCACTTTTGTTTTGCTCTAAAATTTAACACGCAGCGCTGAATTGTTTCTTGTGACCTGAGTCGTTCGTATTTCTCGCGGTGGGTACACAAAATATGGGGAGTCACAGTACGGGACAGGTGGGTTTTTTCATTTTTTCATTTTTTACAGGCAGGGATCTTCACTTTAGTAAGAAAGTTACATACATCCACGAAAATGGATGAAACTTACAATGTACGGATGGAATATGATTTATTCATTCAAGAGAGTGTACATTCATCTAGAACAGAGCAATAACGTCCCAAGATTTGATAGTATTTTGCGATTTCATCCACTATTAAAGCATGAAAATCTCACCAAAATTTCATCGCTTTCAAGCAAAAATTTGCTCAAAAACAACAACCTTGTATGGGATTAGAAGCTCAACAAACTTGCTTGAAGAAAGTTCAATGAACTTGGTGTCCTTGAGCTCCCTCTACAATGACTTCCCTAAAATGAATACGACGTGTTTCTAACCAATCACGTTAAGTGTTTTAGCATATGTTTGATTGAGTGATGGTAGGGGGATAAAAAATTTCGGTTAGGGAATAGAAATAATGAAGATTGCACTAATTTTTTTCATCAAGTTTGAAATTAGTAGAAATTAAAGAAGTATACATAATTACAATTTGATTTGTTTTTGATGAATAGGCAAACCTATTTTTAAGAAGAGAAAAAATCAAAACTAGTTGTGGTGGTGAACAAAACAAATAATACAAGAAACGAGAAATCGATTTGTCAAAGTTTTATATGGAAAGTTGTAGAAGAGTTACTGTTTGCAAATGTAAAGGAGGTGTATAAGTTTTTTATGTTCACTATTTTAAAATCTATTGATTGAAGATTCTAGGCAAAATATTCTAGATGGCTACTTTGGGACCATCCTTAATTGAAATTTATGCACAATAATTCAATAAGTGAACATGAACACAAACATGTGACAGGAGATTTAGTGTTTATGTTTTGGAAGATTTCTTGTTCATATTTGAATTAACCCTTGTTACATTCATTGTGTGCAAATCAAGAAGTGACAGCCTCGAAGTTCCTCAATCATAATTAGGTTATCAATTATGACGCCCACCATTACCATTAATGCAAATCTATTTGTTGTGATATCTCAACAAACACATTTTCAATCAAGGCAAGCACCATTTTTGCCCATGGAGAAATTGTCACCTCACTAGTATGTCATCTAAATATGGTTACCTTGTATGAATGAAAGACCACATCATATTCCCCTTATTTATGAAAGTAGGTCACTCTATCTTGCGCAAATGGGGCCCTGGTTGGAAAACAAGTCATATGCATTGTTGTAAGAAGCTAAAAGTATTGCTACTCTTCTTTGACTTTCCTAGCATTTTTTGCTTTAAGAATTTTTCCTTGGGAGAAATCATAAGAGCTTGTTAGTTGTTACTTACAATTAAATCAATGTCGGTGTGTTTTGGATTCATGAGCCTCAGTCTAGCATCATTGTAGGGGCCAAATTTAAAAGGAATTGGTTCAAAATGACCTTAAACTACCTTGGATGATGGAGCAAGTGGTAGGGATTTCTAATTGAACCCTCAAGCTTCTTTGTTCAACTCCCCGTATTGACTTTATTTGCTTGGTGGACTTGTTCTTTGACTTGTATTCTGAAATTAAAGGATACCTTCATACCTATGGTGTGTTATGCCCTGAAATTTTCAAGCTCGGTTCCCGTGGATGTTATATCATGTCAGTCCTTGTTGTGAACCTTGAAGGTTGTATGTTTCAACAAAAACAAATAAATAAATAATTAGAAGGACTAAAAGCTTGAGAGACCAAAATCTATATGTCGAAGTGATAAATCACTCAAAAAAATTCGTTTAATTAGATGATTTTATTTGGTGAATTTGAATTTATATATGGACTTAAAGATTCTCTATTTGTTGGTAGAATTTAAAAAATGTAAATTAACTTACCCAAAAGGAGGCACATATTTGGCAATTTTGGATATTTATTTGGAAAGGTATGGTAAAAAAATTGGTATTGGTCCGGCATTTGTAATAAATGTGAAGGTAAGATATAGAACTAGGACTTGGATTAGACCACACATGAAAACATAATTTGTGAGTCCAAATGCAAGGGCCTGATCCAAAATGCCCACAAGTTTTAATCATAGTTCTTCATTTTGTTATTGGATGCCATTGTCCATGCCTCAAAATACTATTGCTTATACTTTTGTTCACTCACAAAATTTATAACATGTAATAATCCTTAATATTGGATGCTTGATTAAGGCTCCTAAAAATGCTAGGCTAAAAACAAAAGTTTTTTTGTACTTAATCCAATGATGAGGTGTTTGCCGTTGAGCAACATTGAGTAAGTTGGTTTTAAATTGTCTAAACCAAAATGGAGTAAGGATGTCTATTACGTTTGAAGGAAAACTGGAACACTTTCCAATACTTGGATTTTCTTTTGCACTTCCTTACAATGTTGTCTTTTGAAGATATAGTTAAAGTGTAGTTATGCAACAACTTTAAAACAATTATATTCAATGTTATCACCTAGTTTGATTAGACTATTTCAAAAATAGCTATAATTGAAGAAAAAAATTATACCGCTTGGTATATTTTTTAGTACTCTTATCTAATTGTCAAATTTGTGTATAGCCTCTGGAAGAAGTAATCAACAAAAAAATTCAAAGATCTACTTGGTATATTTCTTGGTGCTCTTATCTTGATTTCCTACTTGACATGGTACACAATTTTCAAACATTTGCAAAATTTGGAGAAAAATTGCTAAATTGTTTTTTGCCAATTTTTTTTTCTCTTAACCCCTAAAGGACCAAGCATCGTTTTTTGACAACATAGCGAGTTTGGGCCAGGGTTGTCATAATGGACGGGTTGAGGTGATCAGACGGGATGGATGGACGGGCAAACCGGACTGGGCGGCCGAACAGTTCAGACGCCTTTCATTCTTGAAATTTCCCAGTTGGCAAGTCGCTTCCACGCTGGCAGTCCACGCTGGAATAAGGGCGCGAGCGTGAAAGTTAGGGCAGGGATGTTAGTGGATGGAGCGGACGTCACTATCAGGGCGCCGACTGTGCTAAGCGCGGATGTTTCTGTCAGGGCGCGGACTCATTCGTCGGGGCGCGGACGTCAGTGCGTGGACTTCCCACTAGGGCATGGACTTCTTGTTAGGGCGCGGAGGTAGGGGCGTGGATGACTTGACAAGGCGTGGACGCTAAGGCGCGGATGACTTGACAGGGCGTGGATGCTGGGGCGCGGACGACTTGACAGGGCGTAGACAACTTGACAAGGCGCGGACACAGGGGTGCAGACAAGCGGACAGGGTGTGGACGCAAGGGCACAGACAACTGGGCGCAAACATTGAGCAGGACAACAAGGGGGAGTGAAATTCAGCTTCAACATTTGAAGTTGGCATGAGATTCTTCCTTCCCATGGAGAGGGGGAATCCATTAATGCAGCTAGCCCTTCATTTGATTACGGGGAATATTTGCAAGTCAATGGTTGCATTAACCCCTAAAGGACCAAACACCATTTTTTGACAACATAGCGTTTTGGGGCAGCTCACCACGAATGGAATTTTTATTTTTTTATTTGAAATTTTCACACAAGATGTGCCCGAGGAGTAGCTTTAGGGCCCAACAATTTTCATAACTTTTGACCACATGGTTAAAAAGTTATGGTATGATATGTAGTTTTCATTGTTCGGCGGGCAGCCCGGGCAGCAAAAAAACTTCTTTAAAAATCATTTTCTAGAGAAATAAAAATTTGAAATTGGTTCTCTAGATTTATGTGCACAAGGAAAGCTTTGAATCATTCCACTTTGATTTATGAGATGAAAGTTATGAGGAATTTTAGTTGTGGGTAGTTTGCAGGTAGTTATAGAATCTCTACTATAAAATAAACTTTGAAGTCCTTTATTTAACTCAATTTTCAGTATTTTTGGAAAAAATATATAAACATAAGGTGTAGATTGTTTATTACAACATTACAATCGTTTGGATTGGCATTTTTCAATTCCATAATTAAATCCTTAACAATTTAGTGTTTTGAATCATTTTCTACTTCTTTCTACTTACTATTTTTTTCCTATATGTTGTACAATTCCAAATGATCTGAAATTTTTCAAGCATGTAGCTAACTTGCTTTGAAGAATGAATCCAAAGAGTTACCACCATTTTGGACATTTTTTCATACAAATGTGACCATGTGAAGTGCAGCTGCCCGGTTTTTCGCAGGGACAAAAAAAGGGTTTTTGTCACTTCAAATGCTAATATCTTGCAATCTACACGGTGGGAATTTCTGAAATTTTTTCCACATCTTCTCAAACTAGTTTACTACAAGATCCTATGGTTATATGTGTCCAAAAATGTTTTTTTTTCCAAAATTTGGTACTTGTACTAGAAATGGCAGTTTGGGAGCGTTTTTTGTGAAAACATAGTCAAAAACCTTTAGGGGTTAAGAGGTCCAACCACTTTTTGAGTTCAAAGACAATTCATGGAAGGATGTGGCTCCTTTCTTGTGCCGCACTTGTCCTTCTTGGCTTCCCCAAAGACTTGAGAACTAGTCCCCACCCAAAAAAAAGGAAATTTCAGAAAATGAAGCTGAACTTCCAAACAAGGACAAAATTTGTGTGAGTAGAATCCCAAAGGGTTTGGAGTCCTAATGAAAGACAAGGTACATATTTGTTTAAATCTGATTTTAAAGATTCATTTTTCATTCTTCTAAATAGAACCTATTTGAGATTTAGGGTTTGGAGTTTACAAATCAAATCATAACCAACTTATACTTTTTTGGCTTTTTGTTGAAGGCTTTATTTTTGAAATAAATAGCTACAAGGGTTTGGATTGAAATCAAATACAAATTATAATGCATTGAAATATACTTGAAGGGTTTGTTTTCGGAAAAAGAGGCTACAAGGGTTTGGGCCTTCAAGACTTCAATAGTATATTCTTGTAATGGAGATACCAAAAGGGGTTGGTATTGAAATGAAATACTAATTACGTTACTCTGGAATTCAAGGTCAATGGTATATTTTTGTAATGGAGATACCAAACCGATTTGGAATTGAAATTAAATACTAGTCATGTTATTTTGGAATGTAATCATTAACTAGAAAATTTCATTTGTGTAATGGGATCCTAGAAGGGTTTGGGATTGAAATCAAATACTAATTAAGTTATTTTAGAATTCAAATTCAATGGTACTTTTTGGTAATGGGATCGTAGAAGGCTTTGGAATTGAGATGAAATACTTATTAAGATTTTTGTGGAATTCACCTTCAATGAGTTCTTTTTGTAAGGGGCTACTAGAAAGTTTAGGATTGAAATAAAGTACTAGTTAAGATATTTGTGTGTTGAAGTTTGTAAGTTTGCGTGTTCAAGTTTGTTATAGAGAGAGTTGCTAGGGCACGGACGGAAGTTAGGGCGGGGACGGAATTGTGTCGGGGTGCGGACGAAAGTAGGCAGGGTGCGGACGATTTTTAAAAATTGGAGTCAAATTGAATTAATTTATTTTTGAATGAAGGGGGTCTTTGTACAACCGAACCATATTTTTCTCATTGGGGCCAAGTGGAACTAATTCCTTGTGAATTTAAAAGTAAAAGAAGAGGAACCTTGCTCCATGGACTCATATTTTTTTTCCTTGAAGGCGAATGAATTTAATTCATTCTCCATTAAGAAGCAATAAAGGGGCCCTCATTTGATTAAAAAATATTTTTTTGCATTGTAGGCAAAAAATTATTAATTTCTTTTGAATTTATGAGCAATAAGGGGGACCCTTGCTCACATGAACCACATTTTTTGAACCCCTAAAGGACCATTGTCTCCTTGAGGAACAAATGGGATTTTGGGCAGGTACCTACGGGTTGAATTTTTGTCCTGATTTTTTGAAACTCTTTATGTAGATAGAAAAACTTATAAGCTTCGTGGGAATATAATTGTTTTTTCAATTGGTGCCTAGGAACAAAAGTTATGTCCAAATAAGCTCAAAATAAGGGAGAGGGGTTTCAACAAAAAAAAATTTGCAGAAGTTTGAATTTAGTTTTTTTTAGTTTTTTTTGCCATAGATTATATTTTTGTCTATCTAGGAAGCTCTGATTCATTCCATTTGAATTTGTTATGAGAAAGTTATAGACAATCTTATTTTTCAGGCACTTAGAGCATCTTCCTGAAAAAAATAACTTGTAGGATTCATTTCTGAATGCAATTTTTACAATTTAAAACAAAAAAAATGTTCCTTGTGGTTTAGATTTTTTGCTAGAACAATCTCACCATTGATATTAATGAATTTTAATTCCATATAAAAGATATTAATATTTAAAATTTTCTTACTATCTCGTACCTACTTCTACTTAACAATTATTTTAATAATGAAATTAAGTTTTTTTTTAATTTTCTTTTTTTGCTAGACTCTCAACTCAATTTTCCATTGTAAAGATTTAAAGCTCAAAACTTATTAGTGCAAAAATTTAAAGTTTAAAATGTTCCAAGTCCAAAAATCTAGTCCCACAATGTGCTAAAAAACTAAATTCTTGTAAATTTAAAAGTAAAAAGAGGAACCTTGCTTCATGGACCCGTATTTGTTTTTCTTATAGGCGAATGAATTTAATTCATTCTCCATTAAGAAGCAATAAAGGGACCCTTGTTTAATTAAACCATATTTTTTTGCATTGTAGGCAAGAAAATACTAACTCCTTTTGAATTTATAAGCAATAACTTCCAATAATGGGGGACCCTTGTTCATGTGAACCACATTTTTTTAAATTGGACACAAATTCAAGTAATTTTTTTTAGAATGAAAGGGGGCCCTTGTTCAATCAAACCATATTTTTTTCCGTTGTGAATTTCAAAGTAAAAGAAAGGGGGTCCTTGTTGGCTTGCTCACTACCTCACTTAGACCCGTTTTCTATTAGGAGCTTGGTGAATTAAAACAGTTTGGAATTCACTTGATAAAGAATCCATATTCTTTGAATCAATTACTTACATTTGAAGGGATTTCCAAACCTTTATAACCCGTACTTCAACTTGAAGCCCTTGAAATACAAACACATAGCATTTAACTTGTATTTGATTTGAATTTTAAATACTTGGAACAATAATTTATCAACACCATAAAGCCTTCAACTATAACTAAATAAAATATAAATTTATTTGATTTGAAATCAAAACCCTTGTAGGATCCAGTAACAAGACTAAAGCCTTGAATTTGCTTCAAAACCATTAGAACTTACATTTTGTTTCCTTTCCAAATCCTTGTAGTCTCTATTTTCAAAAATAAATCCTTGAACTACATTTGAATACATTGTCATATGTTAATGATGAGAATTCCAATTTCCAAACCTTTGTAGCCCCTATTACCAAAAATAAACCCATTCAATTAGAACTCTACAAAATATAAGACGTGTTTGACTTATTTTTTGAACTCTGAATCCTTTTAGTTTCTATTTGGAGAATTCAAAAATGCATCCTTCAACTTGAATTACAAAAAAATGTGTACCTTGTCTTTTGTTATAAATCCAAAACTTCTAACGTCTAATTTCAAATTTTTTTTCTTGAAATGTGCAAGTTAATTTTCATTTTCTGAAATTTCCTTTTCTTTTGGGTGGGGACTAGTTCTCAAGTCCTTGGGAAAGCCAAGAAGGACAAGTGCGGCACAAGAAAAAAGCCACATCCTTCCATGAATTGTCTTTGAACTCAAAAAGTAGTTGGACCTCTTAATGCAGCCATTGACTTGCAAATATTCCCCGAAATCAAATGAAGGGCTAGCTGCATTAATGGATTCCCTCTCTCCATGGGAAGGAAGAATCCCATGCCAACTTCAAATGTTGAATCTGAATTTCACTCCCCCTTGTTGTCATGCTCAATGTTTGCACCCAGTCGTCTGTACCCTTGCGTCTACACCATGTCTACTCGTCCGTGCCCTGTCCAATCGTCCGCACCCCTGTGTCCGCGCCCCTGCGTCCGTGCCTTGTCAAGTCGTCCATGCTCCTGCGTCCGCGCCCTGTCAAGTCGTCCACGTCCCTACGTTTGTGCCTTGTCAAGTCATCCATGCCCCTGCGTCCGCGCCCTGTCAAGTCGTCCACGTCCCTGCATCTGCACCCTATCTAGTTGTCTGTGTCCAGTCGTCTGCGTCCTACCCAATCGTCCACGCCCTGATTAGAAGTCCGCGCCCTGACTTTCGTCCATGCCATGGCAAGATTACATCCACGCCCTGACCATAAGTTCACGGCCTGACTTCTGTCCGTGCCTTGGTAAGATTACGTCCGCGCCCTAACTAAAGTCCGCGCTCCTACGGGTGACGTCTGCACCCTAGATCCTACTTGGCAGCCAGGTGGCGTCAAAGTGGCAGCCACATCACCTGTTTTTTTAATGGGAGAAAGTCAACTTAATGTTGACCACATTGGATGGGTGTGGGCGTAAGATTACCCACCCTTGGTAATCAAGCAAACATCGACCAAGTTCTATGCCTTTATTCACCTTTTGAATATATGGGGGTGTTGTGAGTGCGGTCCACTGTGCCTTCCAAGCAATGGATCTTTTTTGCTAACGTTTTTTAAGTGTCGTGGATGGCAGCAAAACTACTAGAAATGCATGGGTAACTATCAAGCTGACTGTAATGATCAAAGATGATGGTAATTCTTGACTCCCTAACTATCTATCGTATGTCTAGGGTTGGCTTGGTAGTTGGCGTCATTTCTAACGTCCCTAACTACGTGAAAGGGGAACCCTTACGTTCCTTCCATGAACCTCCAAGACTATCTTTTGGGGGTTGACACTTCTCTCGGAAGTTTTAACTCTACGGGCTAACCCTAAGCTTAATTCTTACTCTAATTTCTACTTCTAAATATAACTCTAGATTTTGACTCCCGAGTGCTAACTCTAACTTTTACTTCCAATTTTGACTCTATGGTTTGACTTTTATCCTCGGGTTTTACTTCTAAAACTAACTCTAAATTTTTACTCCTAAACTAACTCTAAATTTTTACTCCTAATTCAACTGTAGATTTTTACTCCTAAATTTAACTTTAAATTTTTTTTCCTAAATTTAACTCTAAATTTTTACTCTTAAGACTAATGCTAAATTTTTACTCCTAATTTCAACTCTAAATTTTCACTCTCAAAACTAACTCTACAATTTTAACTTCTACTTTTAATTGTTATCTTTACTTACCACGGTTTATTATTAATGTAAAAAGGGATAATTAAGGACATCAACACTAATAAGGAGAAAACACCAAGTATTGTTTCACGAACTCACCTTGTCACTACCGGTGTCGAAAATACGCTCGTCCGTCTCCGTGTGCACATTTCCATACTCCATGGTGGTCCTTGGGTTGTGGAAATCTTTCCCAAGCTCACCGCTTATGTTTCGAAAATTAGGACCCCGTGCGATCTAAACCTTTTCTTTTCCTTCCTCCTCCTTTCTCTTTCCCTTCTTTCTCTTTTTCTTTCCCTTTCTCTCTTTCTACACTAACACTATTCTACCTAAACTTTTATGAATGTCTTACAACTATAGATTCAAACCCCAAGGAGGTTTTAATGTCCCTCCTACTCTCTTACACCATTTTATCTTGGTGTCATCCTAATCCCTCTTCTAATGGTCACTATGAATCTTCAAGATTTTCCTTTCTAAGTCTTCCTAATCCTAGGCCTAGGTCACTATTTATCGTCTCTCTCGCTCCCTTTTCTATATAGTCATCTTCTCCTCTACTTCTCCTTGTATCTTTTAGTGGCTTTGCAAATTTTGGACGGCCTATGTCCCACATGGAGCTTATCTTGGGCTCAACCCCATTTTTTCTACTCTCTTTTCCCCTCTACTTCCAATTTGCCCTTGATTAACTTCACGTGTACACAATGGACCCAACTCCCCACCTGGACTCTGGACCTTGAGTAGTGTAAAGTTTTAATTTTTTCTTGTGAGAGTTCCCCCCCCTCTACTGGTTTTTTTGTCAGTAATTCCCGAACTGGCCAACTCCCCGAACTGCCTAGCCACTCCCCCGAACTGCCCCTGGCCCACTTCCCCGAACTGGACCCCGACTCCCCTCCGACCTGCTGGACGGAACGACTCCCCTCCCGACCTGACTGGACGGAATGACCTTGCTTACTGGACCCGACTCCCCTCCCGACTTGACTGGACAAGACAACCTTGCTTACTGGACCCCGACTTCCCCCCAACCTGACTAGACGGGACGACCTTATTGCTGGTCCCTTATGGGCTGGACTCAATTTTTACTACAATCTTTTCTCCTCGGGTTTCCATATGGGAACCCTTTTAAAACAACTTTAAACCGGACGTTCAAGGTCAAAGCTTCGCTGTAGCAGGGGGGGGGGGGGGGAGCTAGACCTTTTAACAACAAATAAAAACTATCTCGTGACGGGGCTTTTTTCTTCACTTCTCTACAACCTAGGGCGGTTCTTGGGGGCTAAACTTTGGGCTTTCCCAAGAAAGTTTTGGGAACTAAACTTTGGAGCTTAAAATACACGGGGGTTCAAAGCTTCGCCGTAGTTTGGTTTTGACACCAACTCTAGGACTTGCGAGGTTCCCAAGTTCAAAGTTCCGCCGTCTCGGGCCTGTTTTGACACACACTCTAAGACTAGGGTAAGTTACAGGTTCAAAGCTTTGCCACCTCAAGGCGGTGGGGCCCACTCACAAGCAACACGGAAAAAATGTGAGTATGGTTAGGTCTCATATCCAAGGCAACCATACACACAAGGTAAGAACAATCATGGGCAACACTCACAAACTAAAGGCCCCCCAAAGCGGCATCGCCAAGGTACGGTGGGAGGTGGCTTTAGGATTAGTACAAGGCACAAGAAAGACACACAAGTGTAAATAAAACCTGTTCAACTCACAACAAGGTACAAGGTAAGATAGAAGGACCCCAAAGGACCTTCAAAAGCTTGAAATAGAACAACAACGGGAGCCAAAAGTGCTCCAAAAACACCATAGAGTTTTTTTGGCTAAAACGCCAAAATCTCCCAACATAAGTTGGACCCATGAACTTAAAACAAGAATTGGGGGTGTTCTAGAGAGAAAAAAGGGGACTTAAATAGGTTTCTAAGGCCCCACCCCTCCCTCAAGAGTTCTAAGATAACCTTATCAATTTGGATTTTCATCCTCATCTTCAAAGATTTTCATCATAATCCTACAAAACTACTTTTACTTATCTACGCTGGACCAACCTCCTAACTTTTGGAGATTAACTCCAATTGTTAAACGGATTGCGCCATTGGATCCAGATCGCCATGTTTAGTCCAAAATCCCCCGACCCCCTGTACCAAGGTCAAAACCCCGTCATAGGCTAATTTAGTTTAAAAATCAAATCGTGGTAAAATCCTAGATCTTGGGGGTCTCCTATTTTGAGAAATGTAAATAGCCTAGGGTCTCCGGTAGGTGTGAGGGAGTCGGAAAGGACTCTTGGTTGACTTCGTTTCGCCATCGTATGGTCCCGGGATGCCGGTCAACACGGCGAGGACCCCGCCACGTGATTAATTCCCGAGGAATCTCGCTGGTTCGGATACTTGCCGCTATCGGAATGTTGTGAAACTTCACGGAGCGCATTATTAACATAAAAAAAGCTAGTCTAATTTTTAGTGAGATTTTCCTGTAACTTGGGTAATTTCCATGAAATTCCCGTTGGAGGTTATCAGGGTTGACCACTCGCAAAAGGTTCTTCTGCAAGTCAGAAGATGACAGGATTTTTCACGTGACCTCTCAGGGAGTCATGTGAAGGACGTGTAGGTGCGTTTCCGTACCTAGCACGATTGATCAGTGGAGATGAAACTGGCCATCTCCTTGAATTAGCAATGGTGCAGGAATCTTTTGCAGATAGAAGAATCTTGGCGAACCGATTTTGTCGTTGGACTCCTGGCATGGGATTTACCCTAGGACACCATCCTTGGGCTGTAGATTCCTCCACGGGCCCGGTCTTGCGTCAGTGGCTCCTACATGCTAACAATCGGGGTTTGAGGAAATTCTAAACCTAACTCTAGGACTTGACCTAGTGGCCTTGTTGTGGATCCCTCGGACCGACTTAGCCATGAATTGCCACATTCATGATGGGATTTAGCCCTTTTGGGCCTATGTGACTCAAATCCTCCAACTCTAACCGATTCATATCTTTTTATCTATTTTTAGGCTAGGTTTGGTGGGATTACAAGTCTAAACACAAATCTAGACCAAATACTATAATGGGTATGTTACAATCCTATTTTGGTTCTTCACTCTTTTTATAGCTTTTTGTATACTTTTCTTAACTTTAAATTGCAAATTTCCAAAAAAATAATTCTACGAGTCCCAAGTGACAAATTGGGAGCTCACAGCAGGCGAGACCTCTATCAGATGGGCGAACCGGACGTCCATCCACTATGACAACCCTGGTTTGGGCAGCTCACTACGACTGGAATTTTTATTTTTATTCTTTGAAATTTTCATACAAGATGTGCCCGAGAAGTAGCTTTAAGGCCCATCAATTTTCATAACCTTTTACTACATGGTTAAAATGTTATTGCATGAAGTGTCATTTTCTTTGGTTGGCAGGCAATCCATGCAGCTACAAAAAGTTCTTTAAAATTCACTTTAAAAATAAATAAAAATGTGCAATTGGTTATTTAGATTTATATATACGTGGGAAGCTTTGAATCATTCCATTTTGATTAATGAGATGAAAGTTATGAGGAATTTTAGTTTGAGGACAATTATGGAATCTCTACTCTAAGATAAACTTGACTCTTTGAGGTCCTTTATTTAACTCAATTTTCAATATTCTTGAAAAAAAAATAAAAACGTTGGGTGCAGATTGTTTATCACAACATTACAACCGTTGGGATGGGCATTTTTCAATTCTATTTTTCAATTCTTAACAATTTAGTGTTTTGAACATTCTCTACCTCTTTTATTTACTATTTTTTCCCCATATGTTTTACAATTCCAGAAGCTCTGAAAATTTTCAAATGTGTAGCCAACTTGCTTTGAAGAATGAATACAAAGAGTAACCATCATTTTGGACATTTTTTCATACAAATGTGACCTTGTGAAGTGCAGCTGCCCGGATTTTAGCAGGGACAAGAAAATGATTATTGTCAATTGAAATGCTATTATCATGCAATCCACACGGTGGAAATTTCTAAAAAAATTTCCACAACTTCTCAAACTAGTTTAATACAAGATCCTATAGTTCAATTTTCCAAAAAATGTTCTTTTCTAAAATTTGGTACTTCTATTAGAAATAGTAGTTTTGGAGTGGTTTTGGTGAAAATATAATCTCTGACCTTTAGGGGTTAAAACCATTTTCATCTATTCATCTACCTTTCCATCCACTTTTGACTTTTTCATGATTGATTGTTACTTTAACTTCACTCCAAATTCAATACAAAGAATACTTGGGTTGATAAAAGGATTGAAAAATTATGAATAATTTTCAAATGAAGAAATTACAATATATTATTCAATAATAACCAATTCAATATATAAATATATATATATATATATATATATATATATATATATATATATATATATATATGTAGGTTCCCATTTATTTACATGGTTCAAATATTTTAGAGGATACAAAGTATTTTTGGTTTAGATTCTAGAGTGGACAATACTACATTGTATAAGTTAAAAAGATTCTAAGTTATTCTAGGCATTATGTTGAGTTCTATTGAACTAGAATTAAACCACCTTTCTTATGTGGCAAATTTGCTTTCATTTGAGATTTAGAAAAAATTGCACTAAATTTTATGAAATAATATTAGTAAACAAGAGATAATTCTTCTCAACAAATGTTTGTTTTGTTTCAAGGATCAAATTATTAAAGTAGCTTTGGAAAAAAACTGACTCTTGTATAGGGTTATAGATCCTAAAAATGTACAAGTTTTTATTTATGAGGTGATAATAAACTAATTTATTTTTAATCTAAATTTTATTCAATTTAAAAAAGAATGCGATGAAATTAACATAGGAAGATCACCTTATTTAAGCCTAGTTTTAATATAGTAGAATATCATTCCGTTTTAGTTTCATTTCTATTTTTATATGATCCTACTTCCATAACTCAAATCAAATCAGATGCAAGGCCTCAATTTTAAAGGTCAAAGCATTCATAAGTCATTGATGCAACTCATCAACTTACATCATATACAATAACCCTACACATCAAATTCTAAAACAAAAGACTCCTACAAATTTCAAACTCCTATACATGTGAAAATTGAACTATTTCACAATATTATAGAGAGATAAATTTTGGAGAGGTAAAATAAATATGATTTCATTCATGAAGAGACTTTCTCACTACTCCTTGTAAAATTGTGATTCATATATAGGTCTTTCTATAGTCACGCCATGAGTTGCTAATACCAAATTATTAGGTTGAAATAAAAAAATATAGGACTAATAAAAGAAGTGAAGGAAATTTTGAAAAGAAATAGGTTGGCAAGCTAATGATTTTTTTCTTTTTTCTTTCTAGAATTCACGACAATGAAGAAATTGCCTAACGTAAACGCTCGTCCAAAAATGGATGAAATATGTGGTCAATGATTGAAGAATCCAAAATCATCAATTATATGAATCTCACGCATTAGGAGGAGATTACTAGAAATAATTTTCTCGCCTTTTGAACAGAACATTTCTTGGTAGGAGTTTAATATGTGGATAGATATAATTTAAATTAAGAGTTACTTACCAAGTCAAGTCGACTCTGCTTGCACCACTAGGAGGATAGGCTTGAAGCTTGGAGTGTATATGCTTGTGAATTTTAGGTAAGCCTAGGTTGACCCTGTAATGGCTCAAAAACCTTTTTTTGGCCTTTGGATGACAATGCAACAATTTAGTTAGAGATTAGAAGTATTTTTTCATCCATGTTTTCCTTGTGGACTTTTCATGGAGGTTTATGAACTGTATGTAATTGAGTTTGCAATCTTGCTTGTATTTGTCTTCACATAAATGAGAAAGTTAGTAAGAAAAACTAATCATAAAATATGCTATTTTGATGTATTTTGAAAAGTTGTTGCTACTTCCTCTAAATCTAAAATTTCTCCATAAAAATGATGTTTTTTGAATTTGAGTCCAACTAATGAAATAAAGACCATCTCTTTCAACAGTTGTGCCCCCCTTGTCAGCTACATTGTAATGAGCAGAGTTTCTTCCTCAATATAAAAAATCCGAAACAAGAGAACCCTTTCACTTCTTAAACTCATGACCTCTTGTATCATGCCCCCAAATACCGCATTATATAGAAAATGATTCTAACAAAAAATTAAAACCATGAATACCATGGATTAGTATCTGGAGAGCCTGTCTCCATTCAAGTGATTTTCCAAAATGAGGGTGATGCTTCAAAATTCGAGATTTCCACGCTCATGCACAATTGCAGCTTGGAACTTGCACTCGCACGAGTGGCATGTCCGCGACAGAAGGTTCATGTGGATCAGGGTATGCAGCGAAACTTACAACTGCTGCAAACGATTGTCCCTCGGAGAAGGTTACGTGAAGACCTTTGATGACCTCGTAATCTGTTTTGACTGGGTTTTGATTTCTTTGAAACTTGCGGCGCATTCCAGATGCCCACTGCCACCAATCCTCTCTTCTTCATTTCACTTGCCTCAATGCCTTCAGCGCAATTCCTGCTCTGCTTTGAAGATCAGCATTGACTGATTCTACGTCTCGGTTGCTCTCTTCTGAGGTTTCAGTGTTCAAAATCGATTGCAAAAAAGCAGGATTCGTAAGCCACATCAGATGTACAGCAAGTCGGACTGAACGAAGAAGCGACAAGTACCCACGACGCTCACTGAAACTCATGCGTACCAAACCTGTATTCCAAACAAAGAGGAGCTCACAGAGCACAAAGCCTAAAAGCAATTGTGCAAGAGCTACCAAGGAAAGCCCTAAATCAATGATAGGCAAGCAAATTGAATTAGACACATCTGGAAGTAATCCTAAAACATATCGACAAAGCTCCTTGCATACTCGTGACCACCAGCTTCTTCTCATATTACTAAACATTCCATACAGAAAGAGGAGCTCACAGAGTAAATCAAACCCAAAGCAATGGAGCGAACAAATCCTTAAATCAATGCGACGCAACCGAATTGAAGGATCCAAATTAAGGGACACACGGAATCAGGTCGGTCTTCTCTGGCATGAAACAGAACTTCGATTTCTCCTGCTCATCCTGAACCTGCTTGCGAAGCTCCTCAAGCTTCTTCTGCTCTCCCTTGTGCTCCTACTCGACCTTCCTCACCGTCTCAGTGCTCCTCAAACTCTCCCTATGCAATCCCTTCTTGTTCAGATTGAAATTTGAGGTCCATCTCGCACACAAACATCAGACACGGTAACCACCATTAAGAGCAACCGCAAAACTCCCTCCAAAAGTCGGTTCAGAGAGAGATGATCCTCGAAAACATAAAGAAACTAAGCAATACTCTTATTCGTAATTTCAACCTCTTCATCGCCATCGCCTTGCGAAGCTGTAAACTAATGACCTTCAGAGCTCCAAGTCAAGCAATGCGCACAACCGTCAAGCATCTGACCTACTGTAAGGCTTCCGCACTCCTAGTCTCATGAAGAGTTCCGAGATTTATAAGTTTATTACAAATGCCGTACAATTTTCAAGCCGAGCCAACACCCCATGATGTCGTTGTTCCAGTCCACTCTCTCGAATCTCACGTCTCCAAGGAATAAAACCTGTCGTTGCATTCTCTATCTCGGTTAGGGTTAGGTTTGGGTTAGAGACGTGAACGAGGTATACAAATCATGTGTGGAATCGAAGACTCATCCAAAGCAGACCACCCCACAAGCGCGAGTTCATGATGCATATGCGGATTCGACAGACTCATTTTGTGCAGTCTGGTTTTTCATCATTCGCCAACCCGCAAGCGCGAGGGTTGTCACTACGAAAAATCCCACTCTCAGAATGAGTCCTAAACCAACAATTAACCCCGCAATCAGCCCAGGCAGCAGACAGCTCTTCAGACTCACAGACTCTCGCCGACACTCCTGAGAAAAACGGACGGCCCTCCACAAGAATCCCAAAGCTTGGAATTGTGTGCATCACGAAGCCTCAAAACATGGCCCCGACCACTACCCTTCCTTCGTCTGTTGGTCTGCGACTTTTGTCGTGTTTTGTAGCTGGTCTGATTCAAAATTTATAATGCTGTGAAATAGGGATTTTGCGTATAAATATAGAGCTTGCAATTGTTACACTTATTTGAATTTTAGTGAATTTTCTAATTTCGAGATGCGTTACGAAGGAAACGTGACAGGCTTCATTTCCTTAATTAAAATATAACAATATTTCAAGGACCATAGTTGAGTTCAACCAAGGCAAAAAGTGCATTACATTTTAGATGTAACAACCTTTAGGATTAAATGAAGCGACTCCTTAGTACGTACTGTGACCGACTTACTTAATAGCCATCTCTTTATGAAATGCACATTTTCCTAGGATTAATGTTAAACGATGAACGAATTTTAAAGTCTAATGTTACCCACGACCTTGTCATCTTGTCTGTATTTCCGTCAACTGGTATAGTATGCCCTAACTAATTCCTTTCCAAATCGATGGATGCGTGCAGCTCGCGTCACTCTCTTACCAGCTGGTCTCAGGTCTATGACATCATTACCAGATTTTGGATCCTTTTCATTACCTAAAGCTGGTGATTTAGATAATTAGCTATAATGATGCTCAGAGGCATGCTCAGGGAGTTCAGGAAAACGCCAGACTCATGTCACGGAGCTGGGAATGGTGGGAGGAACAAAACCAAGACGATGGAAATCCTAGACAACACCTTCAAGAATTAAAACCAAAAGATGAAACATGGTGTAAAATATGAAAATAAGCAATTCGGAAGTGTGTATCAATAGCAAACGGAACCAGAATTAGATCACAGCAAGTTGCACATAACACGCACTTTTTTGAGATAGTTCGATCAACTGAGAACTAATTACTACGTAGTACAATTTATTATATTAGAATGCTCAATATAAAATTCATCAGGTAAAGCTCCAAAGTTGAGGCTCATAGTAGATTTCGGATTCTTCTGAATCTCTTGAATCTGTATCTACAATTTCGTAAAAAGCGGAGTCAGTCGCATAGTGCTTAAAATCCTCTACCCGGATGTACTCCTCGACTTGCTGTCTCAGTGTCGTGAAAGAATCGGCCTCCTTGTGCATCGCGTGGGAGGCTTCTCCGTCGTCCCCGAATTCCTCGTTGATCCAGGCCTCCACAGGACTTGCGGAATCAGCAGCCGAGCTCTTGGCATACTGAGGCCGTGTGGAAGTGTAGGACTCGCTGACTGGAACATATTCTTCGTATCGTGTGAACTCATCGCGTCCCGCTTCGAAGTTTTCAACAACTTCTTTCTGGAGAATCTGTGTAGCTGCCATTGATCGATTTCGTCGCTGTAGATAGATAGAAGAGATATATTACGACCAGCCCGATAATACAGGATTCTCTCTGACGCACTTTGCGTGATGTCGGGGATTTCGCACTTGCTGAGCCACTTGGTACTGGAAACGCCGGTGGCTAATCGTGCGACGGCAAAGAAACCGATGAAGTGGGCTTGCGTGATCGAACACGACGGTGAAACTTCCGTTTCTTTCGAGCTACACCGGCCTTTCGAACTAGGATGGTCTCTCCTCATCAAGTGATCACGTACCAATTGACATATCAACACTGCATCGTACGTCGACCTTAATTGTCAACACGAAATCTTCGGAATCACTCGCCAATTCGCAAGTCCACACTGTAGCTTTCGATCCAAAAAGATGAATCGTTCGATCTTCCAGCTCCTCACCACATCGAGCATCCGGCAACTACTACTTTAAAATCCCGGTTCAATCGCAGATCCCTAGGCACGTACATAAACTTGGCACTCATGTATCGCTTCTCTTTAAGTGTATCAACTCGTCTTGAATACATATATATGTAGAAGTGGAAATCAACGTTACCCTTGATGCTGGATCTAACGTAATTAACTGACTGATACCCAAACGAGAAAACACGCTGTTACAATAATCACATGAGCTCGATCAGCTCCGATCCCTTTCCTCAACAACGAAAACTACACATTTTTCAGATATATATTTGAGCTAGTAAATCCGATACAACACGGACGTTCGTACAAGAGCAAGCAAGCTGACTACTGAGACACGAAGAAGATTGAATCAAAACATACAAGCTAGGAACAAGAATTGGATCGCTAGAACGACGACGTACGATGGGTGGGTGGGTACAGATCGACCACCGCCAGGGACTCCAAGTATATGTGTTCGTGATTTAGCGGGGTGGTGATGGGCACTGGGAACGATTGATTCGTGTCCAGTTGTGCACATTGCGGCCAACAAGTGACCGACTGGAGTTGGAGTCCCCGAAGTACGGACGGACGGACGGACGGACGCCGCAAGATGCTCTTCTTCCATTTCGTTGACGCCCACGAGGCCTTGAGTGGGCCCCAGCAGCATCTTGCATGAGGGTTTGAATGATGGGCGGCATCTTCTGCCGTTGACTAACTTGCGGTGGAATTGTTTCTGAATTGGATGTGCACCGGAATGATGGATAATTTCCTTGAAATGGAATATGAAATCCGGCCCTTTTCCCATTCTATTCCTTCTTCAGCCCTAAAGTCTAGGACTAGTATAGATTTCAGATCGCACTGTCCAAAATTGAGAAGCATCAAGTTTGTGGAATATTGCCATTTTAACAAAATGTTGGTTTATACTGGAATATTGGCTTTGTATTGCTTGTAGTTTGATTGTTCTTTATAATTTTACATGAAAAAAATCTATAGAGTAAATGTACTTAAATCTTTGTAATTGAAAAGTTTATCTTTTGAACAACATTTTGGGAAAAAACTTTTACATCCTATAACTTTTGTATTTTCAAATGTCCACATATTAGAAAATGGATTTAGATAATATTGAAAAAAATGTCAATCCAAATTCCAAATGGTGAGAATGTTCTTGTAAAAAAATAAAAATAAAAATCCTATGTTTTTTTATTTTAAAAGAAAAATTTAAAACTTTAGTTCAAAAAATGAGTTACAATGCTTTACAAAATTGTTCTTTTGATTAAGTTTAGATGGCACATGGCAAAACAAATAGCCATGTGGCTGTTGCAATTATTTTCTAATCAAAATTAAGAAGCCACATGTCACAAGTAAAGAAATACATAAGCACACATGCATGATAATGATAAGTACAAAGCCACATTATTCAACGGAACACTTTTGTGAGTATGGGCAATTTCATTAAGATGGCGTGAAATTAGTTCAGAACGGCTGTTCTAAATCTATACCTATCTTAGATGGTGAAGATGGCACACTATCAAAGTGGCACTTGGAATACCACCATTTTAATGAAATTACCCATGAATGCACTATTATAAATTGGATGTCTTCTTTAGCTTGTCAGTATTGATGGAACTTATACTCTTTGCTCTTGAACTGTGTGTATAGAGCATTCTTCATAACTTCTTGGTACTCTAAAGTCCTTGCTTCCAAGTAGCCAAGATGGTTTGCTCATTATCTTCTCATAAAAAAATCAAATGTCATTTCTAAGCTGCAAAGAGGGGGTACAATTAGACAAGTGTCATGTAGTTTGCACGTGGGTGTTGGGACTGTACATAGACTTCAAAAAAAATTGTTTTTGATGTAGAATCATCAGATGGTGGTAGATCAAGAAAATTGACTCTTGCAATGGAACGAGCTTATGTATTGGATATGACTAGAAGGAGGCTCAGTACTACTGTAGAGACTAGAAATAATGTCCAACAAGCATTTGGGATGCAAGTGTGTGTTGAAACAGTGAGACGTGCTATGCATAGAGGTGGTTTACAATCAAAAGTGAAGCAAAAAAAAATGTTTCTTTGTCAAGAATGTCATAGCACATTTGGAATTTGCAAGAGCCCATCTAGATTGGACTATAGATGATTGGAATCATGTCATTTCCTTGTATGAGTCTAAAATCAATTGATTTTGCTCTGATGGAATCTCCTGGTGTTGGAGTCGTGACCCACATGAGTTGTCAACACACATTGTTACAGAGACAATAAAGCATGGTGGTGGTGGCATCATGAATTGGGGTAGTATGACTAGGTATGGGCCAAGACTATTGTACAAAATTGAAGGTTGTCTCAATCAACAAAGATATTGTCAAACTTTAGAACAAATTATAGATGGTACAATTAGAAAATATGGATTAGATACTACAAAAGTCATTTTCTAGCAAGATAATGCTTTTATTTACACCACAAATATGGTGCAAGAATGGTTTTCAAGGCAAAGTTTTAGTCATCTAGTGTTGCCTATCCAATCCCATGATTTAAACCCAATAGAACATCTATGGGCAATTCTCAAAAGGAAGTTGAATTAAAGGAATGATTGAATTATGGGAACATGTGATACAAGTTTTTTCTTCTATTACTACACATGATTATAGGAGACTTGTAAAAAGCATGCACAAAAGGATGGAAACTGTAGCAGCTTCAAAAGAAAAATGGACGAAGTATTAGGTAGCTTACTTAGAACACTTACAAAACTATACCAATGTACATACTAGTTTTAAGCTTTCATTTATTCTTTCAATGATACTTGGTTTAGTTTGAACTTTTTACAAATGTGTACTAGATTGGATGTAAAATATGCCTCAAATTACTGTAATTTGAAAGTTTGGACATCTATTTGTCTAAAACTTATTCTTGAACCTAGAAGTTCCAATGATCTTAACAATTTTATGAGGCACTGTATATGTTTTTCTTCCCTTCATTGCAACCCACAAAATAAAACTCATAACTTTCAATTCATTGATTGGAATACAATACTTCAAAGATTTTTAGGTCGATATCAACATACACTATAAAATAGAATTAATCAATTTTTTTAAGATATTTTTAATTGCCCGCTTTCACAGTGGAATAGAAAAAAAAAAAAAAACTTACAAAATTTACAAAATTTATCAGAATGATGTGAATCAAAGCTTCACATATAAAATTTCATGCAAAAACTCCAAATTATGATGCCAATAGAACATGCACCAATTTTCAAAAAATCAAATTGACTTCCTTATAAATTAATCCCCTAGTTGTCAACAAGAAGTGAATTTGAACAAGACAATTTCTAAGTAACTCCAACTTAACCACCAAGAGTCTCTAGAAAAGAGACAAATGTAGATTTTGACTTTTGAGATTTTTTGGGCAAAATAAATTATGGCATGAGATTGAAGAATTTCGACATGAGATCTTCATTTTCATTTTCACATTCACAAGTCTCCCTTTTTCTTCCCACTCCTACATGGGAACCCATTCAAACCCTTGCACAGTACTCATGCATCACTGAGTGAGCACGCTATTCACAACGTTGAAGAATAGACAAAACTTGCATTTTACACATGCTTGGCTGTACTTCAGTCATACAGTGGACTGTGGACAGTGAGCTCATGAAAAAAACATTCATAACCCACACTGGATATCCGCTCTCTTAAAAGTCAACAAAACTGTTTTATAATAAATAAAGGACCCTGTCAGTCTGTGTCGCTGTGACGGTCGCACCCCGGTCACCACTCCCCGCACAGGCGCACACGAGCGAAACAGGACCGCTCGTCTCATCAGTGGTCACGTGGACTCGGAACTCCAGAAGCTAGGCCACGGGATTACCGGAGGAGACCATCCGACGGCGTCTGTCAGTCGTTGACTGCGCCGAAGGTGGTCCGGTTTCCAGTCCTGCCATGAGTCGGTCACTCGGGCCGCACAGAATATGCTTCAAACGTGATCCATGAAATCCGCAGAGACTTCCAGTTGAACCATCCTCTGACTTACATAAAAACAGAGGTTCTGGGTCATCGTCCCCATCGAGACCGGGCAGTACTCCGACTCTTGTTCACCATCGTTCCTATCAAAGATTCATTCCTTGCTTCTCAGACCAGCACCTTGACAAAGCATCGATACTCTTTCAATTCTTAGACTGGCTTCATTCAATGTGCACCTCCACTAGGGTGTAAACTGTAAAAGGACAATATTTCTCTCGTATTCGATCGCATTCTGCGTCCTGAAGATTATATAGCTAGTTGGTGGTCCACATGCGACCGGAGAGCTAGGTAGCTTACAATTTGCAGATCAAAATGTGTTGCATGTTAGCTAGCAGAGGATAGCTCGCAAGGTGCAGCTTGATTGAATCAGACTCGATTGAGAAGGATTGAATTCTGATTCTGTCCTAGTCAATGTGCTTCGGTAGTGCAAATCAGTGAGCATTGGTTTCAATTTGAGAGAATGAGCTAGAGAGAATGAGCGAGCCGTATGCGAATTCTTGGTAGTTGAGATAGTGATCTCGAGAATAAAACTGCCAAGTGGGAATCGTAAGTTGCATGTAAGTAAATATTACAGGCAGCATCAAGTTTCGAGGTCGACCTGGCAGCCTTTGGATTGAAAAGAATTTGCTTGAAGGGCGTCGACGACGTGCATGCAGCTAGAGTCGATAAAATCTTTGGCGATATCTTGATGAGGAGAGAATATCCTTACAAAAGCTCCGAAGCAACGCCCTGCCTGCGTAGTCAACCACTTGACCGGTTTCTTTGCAGTCGGAGGATTAGCTAGCCAGTGGTCCAATACGGTCCACAAGCACATCATCCTCGACGACTCGCAATTAAAGTTGTGGGGGGAAAAGTGGGGCACAGAGCAACGATCTTGTATTACACTGGGCAGGTCGCAACATACTAACTCGACGACAATACATATCGATCAATGGCAGTCACACAGACTTTCCAGGAAGAAGCTGACAGAAATTTCGACTTCTTCGATACTTCTGTGACCATGAACGAGCTCCCTCGACGCGAAGAAGATGATCCAGTCAGCGAGTCGTGCAGTTCTACACGGGGTTCTACACAGCCCGAGAATGCAAGGAGCTCCATTGCTAATTACCGGGCTAGTAGCGTAAGTCCTGTGGAGGCCTGGATCAACGAGGAATTCGGGGACGACGAAGAAGCCTCCCACACGATGCACGACGAGGCGGATTCCTACACGAAACTCATACGTCAAGTCGGTGAGTACATAGACAGTTTGGATTTTGTGCATGGGACTATATATTCAATCTACGGCGACCATGTAGATGCAGACGTCTTGTACCCGGCGGTAGATTCAGACGATGTAGAAATGTTCTACGAACCTGAACTGTGGTGTTTCATTTGATGAATTGCAACAAATTCACAGTACTAGCTAGCTAGCTTGAATTCGGTTGTAAGCCATTCATTTGTTCCGATACTGGCAGGTTGGGTATTTCACTGGGATGTTTTTGTCACAATTGTGTCTTTCAGGGGAAGATTGCATGCATTGCGGGATCAGACTAATAGAGAGGATTCATCTACCTAGGGTTTGTGATTCATCAGTCTTTCAAAAACATCCTTTCGGTGTCCAGGAAGTCATTGCCTTCCGGCGTAACTAGAACCGCCATGGACACGGAACCCCACATGCTTGTTTACGAAGTTTCGGGGTTAAGACTTTAACCCTTATAGGACAGGACAAAGCCTCTGATGTGATCGTGTGAACAACTGCAATATCGTGTGTTTTGTATGCTCTATTTTGCCACTAAAAGTGATTGGAAATTATTTTATTTTATTTTTCAAAGATGGAATCAAATCTTCTCAATAATTTGTAAATTTTTTTATTACTTTTTGTTGAGATGAAAATTTACTCTAATTTCTTCAAGTAAAACTGAAAAGAATCCATGTGGACTATTTCATGCACAATGTATGCTTGGAAATTCTGAAATTCTCCCCATAGATGTAGATTATAGTGTCAATCATCATGGAGTAATTCAAATTTCCTTGTCATTCAATAATTAGAATATTTGTGTACCATGGTTGTAGGCCCAAAGTTTAAATACCTGTAAATAGTTAAATGTTACTACTTTTTCAAAATTTCAAGTTGGAGTCAAAATTAGACTTAGTTAACTTCATTTCATTAGTTCAGCTCAAATTCGGAAAAGATCATTATTTTGGCTACACTTCAGATTTAGAACACGAAAGCACAAACTGCCAAATCACACCGAAGAAGCATCCTTGGGGATTTTTTTTCAGCATCTTCTTTTGAAAAGAAGCCAATAACACTTCAAAGAGGGAATTTCAACGAATATTTGGTGCAAACACCTTCAAAGTTTCGAAAGCATGACGAGATGAGTTCACACGATACGAAGAATACGTTCCGGTAGTCAGCGAGTCCTACACCTAAAACACGGCCTCATGTATAAATGCCAAGAGCTCGGTTGCTGATTGCGCGAGGCCTGGATCAACGAGGAATTCGGGGACGACGAAGTAGCCTCCCATGCGACGCACGACGAGGCCAATTCCAAAACAGAAAGTCGAGGAGAACATCGGGGTAGAGGATTTTACAGCACGGACTCCGTTTTTGACGATCTTAGCTTGTAGACACAAATTCAGGAGATTCAGAAGAATCCGAAATGTGCTATGAGCCTCAACTTTGGAGCTTTACCTGATGAAATTTATATTCAGCAGACAAATGTGATGAATTTTAAACTAGTAATTAGTTCTCAGTCGATCGAACTATCTCAAATAGGTGCCCAACACTGTAAACGTTCGTCAGTTTCGTAGCAATCATACAGTGGGCCGGCGTATATATTCACGAAATAGTCAATTTTCAAGCTAGGCTAACGCATTGAAAGTTTCAAACCGAGTTTGGAGCTTTGGGTGATCCAAATCTCGCCAATATATACACGAAACTGATGTTCAATAGGTGCTCGGTCATGGTACTAGGGAGTTGCTTCATTTAGTCCGAAAGGTACTTACTTCTAAAATGTAATGCATCTTTGCCTTGGTTGAACTCAACTTTGGTCCTTGAAATATTGTTATATTTTAAGTAAAGAAACGAAGCCTGTCACGTTTCCTTCCAAACGCATCTCGAAATTAGAAAATTCACTAAAATTCAAATAAGTGTAACAATTGCAAGCTCTTTATACCAAAAGCCCAATTTCACAACATTTTAATTAATTTTGTATCAGCCCAGCTACAAAACACGACAAAAGTCGCCGACCAACAGATGAAGGAAGGGAAGTGATCGGGGGCCATGTTTTGAGGGCTTCGTGATGCACACAATTCCAAGCTTTGGGATTCTTGCGGAGGGCCATCCGTTTTTCTCAGGAGTGTCGGCGAGTGTCTGTGAAGCTAAAGAACGGTCTGCTGCCTGTGCTGATTGCGGGGTTAGTTGTTAGTTTAGGAGTTATTCTGGGAGTGGGATTATTCGAAGTAACAAAACTCGCGCTTGCGCGCGGGTTTGCGGAAGATGAACCCCACACAAAATGAGTCTGTCGAATCCTCACATCATGAACTCGCGCTTGCGCGGTGGTCTACTTCGGATGAGTCTTCGACTCCACACATGATTTGTATATCTCGTTCGCATCTCTAACCCAAACCTAATTAACCGTAACCGAGATAGAGAATGCAACGACAGGTTTTATTCCTTGGAGACGTGAGATTCGAGAGAGTGGATTGGAACAACGACATCATGAAGTGTTAGCTCGGTTGCTAATTGTACGGCATTTGTAATAAACTTATAAATCTCGGAATTCTTAATGAGACTAGGAGTGCGGAAGCCTTACACTAGGTCAGATGCTTGACGGTTGTGCGCACTGCTTGACTTGTAGCTGTGAAGGTCGTTAGTTTACAGCTTCGCAAGGCGATGGCGATGAAGAAGTTGAAATTACGATTAAGAGTATTGCTTAGATCATCTCTCTCTGGACCGACTTTTGGAGGGAGATTTGGGGTTGCTTTTAATGGTGGTTACCGTGTCTGATGTTTGTGTGCGAGATGGATCTCAAATTTCTGAACAAGAAGGGATTGCATAGGGAGAGTTTGAGAAACATTCAAACGGTGTGGAAGGTCGAGTAGACGCACGAGGGAGAGCAGAAGAAGCTTGAGGAACTTCGCAAGCAGGTTCAGGATGAGCAGGAGAAATCGAAGTTCTATTTCATGCAAGAGATCGAAGACCGGCCTGGTCCCCTGTGTACCTTAATTTGGATCCTTCAATTTGGTTGCGTCTCATTGATTCAAGGTTTTGTTCGCTCCGTTGCTTTTGTTTGATTTACTTTGTGAGTTCCTCTTTCTGTATGGAATGTTTAGTGAATGTGAGAAGAAGCTGGTGTGAGTATGCAAAGGAACTAAAGTTTTCGATATGTTTTAGGATTACTTCCATGCCTAATTCAATTTGCTTGACTTGTCTATCATTGATTTAGGGCTTTCCTTGGTAGCTCCCGCTCAATTGCTGTATGAGCTCCTCTTGTTTGGAATACAGGTTTGGTACGCATGGGTTTTGAGCGTGGTGGGTACTTGTCGCTTCTTCGTTCAGTCCGACTTGCTTTACATCTGATGTGGCTTACGAATCCTGCTTTTCTCCAATCGATTTTGAACACTGAAACCTCAGAAGAGAGCAACCCAGACATAGTTAGAACCAGTTAATGTTGATCTTCAAAGAAGAGCAGGAATTGCGATGAAAGAATTGAGGCAAGTGAATTGAAGAAGAGAGGATTGGTGGCAGTGGGCATCTGGAATGGGCCGCAACTTTCAAAGAAATCAAAACCCAGTCAAAACAGATGACGAGGTCATGAAAGGACTTCACATGCATAACCTTCTCCGAGGGACGATCGTTTGCAGCAGTTGTAAGTTTCGCTGCATACCCTGATCCACATGAACCTTCTGTCGCGGACATGCCACTCGTGCGAGTGCAAGTTCCAAGCTGCAATTGTGCATGAGCGTGGAAATCTCGAGTTTCGAAGCATCACCCTCATTTTGGAAAATCACTTGAATGGAGACAGGCTCTCCAGATACTAACCCATGGTATTCATGGTTTTAATTTCTTGTTCGATTCATTTCTATATAATAAGGCATTTGGGGGCATGATACAAGAGGTCATGAATTTAAGAAGTGAAAGGGTTCTCTTGTTTCGGATTTTTTATATCGAGGAAAAAACTCTGCTCATTACAATGTTGCTGACAAGGCGGGCACAACTGTCTTTATCATGGTGATCCGGAAGCCGATAGAGTCAAACCTTTGCCAGTCCTTGCTCGGTTTTGTGGTCCTTATTCAGGCCAAGATATTCAAAACCCATTTAATACTTAAAGGACATTGCAAGCCCCACCGGCATTTTGAAAGTCAAAACCTGAAGTTTCACATAGACCAGGTCTTGATTTCCGAATCATTTTCAAGCTTAACCAAGAAAATGTTAAATGTAGCTCCAGTAATCAATTTTTTGTTCCATTATAGTTTTTTTCAAAATTGTTAAAATTGTAATTTTTGTGACACTTTGATGATAACATCTTGAAAATTCAAAGGACACCATTTTTGAATTTTTTATATCAAATTTTTGTTTGGCATGAGCTCAAGGAGTACATTAATTATGTACACTAAGATGTTTGACACTATTATTTTCATTTCTTTTAATAAATTTCATATCGTGGCAACCTAATTTCACTGTTTTGTGTAGTTAACAATGTCATACTTATGGAAAAGAATGTGCCTCTCCTCATGCAATGATAGACCTCCATTTCTCTTGAAATAGGGTCCATTGAGGTTACCGTCGACCTTATACATCTTGAAGTAAAGTAGAGACACTCATAACTGATCATTTAACTGATTCTACTTATGATCCGGAATAGTATAAAGTGATGCAAATTTTCTCCTGTAGAAAAACAGAAATCACAGGGACTACAATTTTTTTGATAATTTTATACTTGGAATTGAAATTACCATCAATATTAGAAGCCATAACCAATGTCCAAGAGTTCCATTATTGCTCATTCAAAGAATTCATCCTGAAGGCAATGTGTCATGAGGGCACTCTAAGAAATGACCAAGAATTGATGGTCAGAAATCAATTCCAGACTCCATTGAATTTCCAATACCCTACTAAGGTACATGTACCTGATTCTAAAAACTTAAGCATATCAACCTGTAGGATAATGGAAATTTGTGGAGAATTTGAACTCACAATGTGTGCAAACACAAGGATGAAGGAAAGTGCATCTAATAAATAAAATAAAATCCCAAAAATGAATATTTTATTCAATATAAATGTGGATTTTTCATTAGGATTCATTCTAGTCTCATAGACTCACCTATTATTGTTAGCTCTGGCACTTCTCCCTAATCAAGGAGGGAAGAGAGATGAGTGGACAAGAAGGTACAAACACAAAATATTTTGCAATGAACAATGCATCCAACTATTGTCATAAATACATCACCCTATAAGCCACCCCATATGGTCAAATGACCAATAGTGGACACCTAGGAAATGACCCCATCATGTTTTTTTCAGATTTTGGCTTCAATGCATGTTTTACATGACACTCAATGGAGTGATTAGTGACTTCATTAGGAACTTCTAATTTTTCAGTGAGAATTCATTGTAAGAATTCACGATCTAGACCTTCCTTGTCAGAAAATACCATGACTGCTTTAGGTGAGCAAAATGAGCATGATGAATTTAGATTTTGCTGGTTCTAAGGTAGTGTACAGACTCTTTTGGGCTACGATGCATTGAGCAATTCAAAAATTCATAGCAAATTCAAACTTTGTCAAAAAAAAAAAGACATAACTTCAATTGCTCTCACTGTTTCTCACACTTGCACTAAGATAATATGCTCTTAAAGCGACCATTTAAGGGCTGGTCCGCTTTTTTCACAGGCTTCCATGTACAAAAATATTTTTGGATCATTTTTCAGAGAAAGAAAAATAGATGTGGAACCTAACACAAATGGTTTTGTATTTTTTCAAGCATTTTTGAATTACTTATAAATTTTCAAAGATTTAGGGTATAGACACCTATTTGTGACCATAGGTCTTCCAAAAATCTGTCCACTTGCTACTTGTAAAGAGATGTGCAGAAATCAAAGACAATGAATGGCTCTTGCAATTGAAAAATAATTTCTCCTCGATGCATTCAATTGTTGAACTGGTCCATTTGAGGATCACCCCATCTCCATTCTCCACCTAAAAATAGGGGCGGTTTGAAGAAGATGGGCGCTTTTAGAGCACACTACCTCACTGTGAGAAAAAAAATTGGAAACTTCCAGCAAGCGCAGGAGGTCGAACTCCTAATAATTCTGACCACAATGGGTTGTTTTTACCTTGGTTGGAAACAGTGTTTTTTTTTCTGGCGATATTCAACGAATCCGTCAGAGCATTTGGCCATTGGGCCCGGCTCCCTCCCGATATCGACCTCTGCTGGGAGGGCACGCAAGGTGGCCTGTCGCCAAAAAAAAAAACCCTCGTTGGAAATAGCGGTCCTTCTACCATACTTGCCTAATGGAACTCGTCTAAAGTATGTACGAGTGACATCATGTATCAACGCAAGGTACGCATAGGTTTGCCACCATACGGCTTCCAGTCTATGCCTACTGTTACGGCAGCAGCATGTGTTTGTGTTTTTTCTGGTGAAGTTTCGCCAACTCTGTTTCAAAGGACGGAACTAATACGCTGACGTACGTCCCTCCCAATTTGGTTCAATGACATGCTGCCAGAGACACCAGAGTTACAATAAACAAAAGTACTTGTCTCCGAGTGGAATCATTGATAACTTGGTCATAACATAACTTATTCGTAGTTTGACCATCATCTGCGTAACAGTCTGTACACGTATGCCAGTCAGCAGAACATTCTCTGTAAGGGGTCTGTTTACACCCAAAAACTTTGGGGTTGGAGCTCAAAGAAACGGAGTGTTTTGATTGGGTCTTCGCTTTGGGTCCACAGCTATCTTCCAATCAAAACACCCCATTTCTTTGGGCTCCAACCCAAAGTTTTTTTTGGTGTGAGCAACCGTAAGTTAGCTTATTAGTTTGGGCAGCAGAAATGGAAGCCCAGCAGGGGAGGACCAGAGGACCTACCTGTGGGACTGATGACGTGGCAATTAACTTGAATAAGGTGAGAAGAAGCTGCGAAAGAGGCTGAACTCCATAACTTAAAGCTTAAGTTAAGTTATGCCAAATGGCAAATCCAGTGTTCAAGTACATGCCATGTGGGGCAACAGGCAGCGGAGGCAAAGAAGCGTGTCCGTAGGATTCAAATGAAACGACGGAAGTGATGAAATCGTTGATGAAACCGGAGTAAGGGAACTAAGGTAGAAGTACCCATTCTGGTCTTATAGACTCACCTGTTGTGATTAGCTTTGGCACTTCTCCCTAAGCAAGGAAGGAAGATCAATGAGTAGACAAGAAGGTACAAACAAAGGATCTTTCTCAATGAATACTGCATCCACCTATTGTCTACAATAGGTTAGCCTAAAAAACCATGACAAGGGGCTATCCAAAATAGGTACTTCTACCTTACACCTAATATCGCACAAAGAAGCAATTCAACATGGTTGCCATTATTATACTGAATTTTTTGGGCAAGGTCTTGTTGGAAGCCAAAAGGGTATCCTAGCTAGACTCTCTAAGAGTTCATTTTTTGGACACCATATGAATAAACTACAAACTTTTAAAGTGTTGAAAATAAAGTTTAGGGTCCTAAACCATAGACTCTCATAAATAGTGGAAGTACATTTTAGGCAAGAATTCAGGCAATTCTTAGGGTTAACTATTGGAATCTTTCATTTTCATTGAAGAAGTTAAATATTTGATTATTGAGAGGTCGTCAAAAGCATATATGTGAAGTGTAGTGTTTGCAAATTTTATTCAATTTCCGGACTTTGAGCAAAATTTGCCAATTTCACTTGATTTGAGATCTACAAAATTGTGCATATCCATTTGTTTTTAAAATGGTCCCAATGGAAAGAGTAAAGTGTTTTCATGATTTTCACCGTTGAAAATGTCAACATGCAAATGTTAATTTGGAGTTATTTGCAATCTTCTATTTATAAAAAAATTGCATTACAACAATTGCAAGGTAGATTGTGTAATGTTTTTTTATAGCTTTTCATGTGAAATTAAGTTTTTTGAAAGTGCATTTTAGTCTGCTAGCACTATTTGTAGTTGTTCATGTCACCTCCAATCCCCCCAAACTCTTACGTGCAAATTTCTGAAATATTGTGGGGAGGGGCAGCATACTAAAAATAGAAAATATACATTTCTCTTGTTATAATCTCACAACTCCTATGCAATTTTGCACTCAAAATTGGCATACTTACTAATAAGCAAGCTCTTTAAACATCTATACGGTTAGATTTTGGAAAAAAAACAATTTACTTCATCGGAGATAACTATAAGTTCATGCTCATTTTTCATAGGAAATATAGACTTCAAAAGGCTTAGGCATTTAGGGGTTAAGGTAGCCAACCAATTTCCGGCAACTTAAGCAATTAAGAATTATCAAGAGCATGGGCATATTGAATGAAAAATTTCTTTGTGTAGAGAAATAGATTTAAAAAGCATTCTATAATTTTTTATAATTTTATATTCCAAAAAAAAATTACCATGAATTTTCTAAGTGAAGATTTTGTTTTTCCTATATTAGTCATAGAGGTCATCGTACTTCCAACCAAGGGATAATTGTAAAATCAAAAGTCTTGTAGCCAATCAAAATGCGCTACATGTGCGCTATCACTTATCATTTACTCATCTATACTTGCTTAGAAATAGGGCACTTTACGTTCTCGAAATGGATGATTAGGAGTGGGTCGGCTACCTTAGTGTCACATTAACATTACTTTACAAACTCAACTGAGAGTTTTTAATGGAGCTATAAATGAAAGATTAAATCTTCTTATTTTCCAATTTTGGTCTTGAAGAGGTTTTGACTTTTGAAAGAAAAATTAAAGCTAAAATCAGTGATCAAAATTAGCATAGCAAGGATCACTTGGACATTATGTCAAATGGAAAGAGTAAAGTTACATGGTGCAATCCCTAGGGGCATTTACATTTAGAAATCTACTAATAAAATAAGTCAATAATAAAATCAAACACTCACTTTCAATATATATATGGTTTTATAATAATTTTGTATCCCACCACTTATTATGTGTATGAGTGTAAATTTGCAAATGTATCCCACTACTCAAATTTGGTCTCGAATATCTTCATATATCCCAAGGCTATCCAAAAAATCATCCCAAACACAAACTAGTGGGATAGATTTCATATATAAGGATGTGACCTATGACTTTCTAACATATTTTTATAATAGTTAAAATTTAGATTGCTCTCCGTCTCAAAGTGGTGAAAATGACTTCAAACTATACATATATCTATTATATGAAGCATACAATTTTACAAACTATTTCATGATTTCATCCATTAAGAGGGTCATATAATCATCCTTACACATTTTCATCCAAAATTTGCAAATACTCTTGAATTCAAAGTTTAGTTCTACATAACAAAAGAAGATATTATGTTTTCTTGTGCACATGGTTTGTTGTTGCAAATGTTGCAACGATTGAACTACTAGTAGTATGTGTATATAGAAAGAGTAAAAACTTCATGTCATTTTGGTACAAACACTAATTTCTATGTTGTGGCAGAATCACAAATTCATTTCTAAAGTTTTCCAAGAGTCAGAATTCCCTTCTTTGAGTTATAAGAAGCTTTTACTTCTATATGCTTTAGAAGAAACAACATTTTCAAGAATAATTTTGCTATAGTGTCAAACTAAAATCAATCCAATTTTTTATAAAGTTCATTTTTAAAAATAATATAATTCTAAAAGTTGGAATCTTGTTTCTTTTGCTTTTTACAAGCTTCTCCCAAAAATCATGCCAGCCAATAATTTTGATTCTCTTCTTGCACATATTGCACACTATTAGCTTACATATAAAATTTTGAATATTTTTAATGTCTTGGATCCAACCCATGGCTAGCTCTAGGTGCACACATTCAAAACATCAACAATTCAAAGCTAAATAACATCTTTTAACCCCTAAAAACCAGCATGCATTTTTTAACAATATAGAAATTTTGGGCAAGTACCTGTGACTAGAGATTTTCATGTTTTTGGCTGAAATTTTAATAGAAGTTGTGCGCAAGGAATATATTTCATATGCACATAATTTCATGACATTTGGAAATACGAGTCAAAAGTTATGGCCTGATATGTTACTTTTTTTCTCAGCCGGGCAGTCTAGGCATATCAAAGAAAATCACTGTTTTCAGAAAGAAAAATTTAAAATTGATTATGTATACATGGAAAGCTTTTAATCATTCCATTTTGACCAACAAGTCAAAAGATATGAGGAGTTTTAGTTTGCGGGTAGTTATGGAATCTCTATTCTAAAATAAACTTTAATTAAAGTCCTTTATCTTACTCAATTTATAATATTTTTTGGAAAAAATAAAATTATAGGATGTAGATTGTTTATTACAACATTTCGACCATTGGGATTGGCATTTTTCAATTCCATATCTAAATTCTTAACAATTAATTATTATGAATCATTCTCTACTTCATTCTACTTATTATTTTTTTCCTATATGTTGTACAATTCCAAATGATGTGAAATTTTTTAATCATGTAACCAAATTGTCTAGGAAAAAGAATCCAAAGTAGCACCACCATTTTGGACATTTTTTCATACAAAAGTGAGCTTCTGAAGTGCAACTGCCCGGTTTTTTGCAGGGTCAAAAAAATGATTTCAGAGATTTTGAATGCTTAAATCTTGCAATCCACACGGTGAAAATTTCTGAATTTTTTACCACATGTTCTCAAATTAGAATACTAAAAGATCATACGGTTACATGTGTCAAAAAAAATTCAAAAATTTGGTACTTGTACTAAAAATGGCAGCTCTTGACATTTTTAATGAAAACATAGTCAAGGAACTTTAGGAGTTAAAGGAAAACAAAACTGGAGGCCCCTTTTCTTTTCTTTGACACAAATAAAGGAAGACTTTCACTGCAAAAAAATAGCTATTGGAGGCCCCTTCAATTCAATTCTCTTGTGCCGAAAACAAACCAAAAAAGACAAACCAAAGTTGGAGGCGCGTTTTGTCTCCGAAGTTCGCTGCGAGGCATCCATTGATAACGAAATTATTATTTATGCCTCTTTGGCCTTCGAGAGAATCGCTCCAGGAGCAGATCCAGGAGAAATGCGGCTACCCGACCCCGTAACAACCAACAAAACCTGTGACGTGGCGGCCCACGACGGGTCGGAGCGTCTGACATGGCGCTCTCACTCGGAGCTCGCTGCTCACACGAGCTTGAGAAACATGTGCGCAATCCCTAGCGCGTTCAGCTCTAGCTTCTGGCTATGGCGATGGCGGGGCCTACAGAATGTACAGAGAGAGACAACGCCACACGTTTACTCATCCACTCGGAGCTTTCCTTGGGAATCTCACTGCGCTACGACTCACCCCTTTATAAACCCCGCAGAAACCCATTCCTTGCCATTGAGTTGGAGTCCTCAATCCGAATAAGTGAATAACAAGTTCGCAATTCGATCAAGGCTCTGCAATCAGCCATTGAGGTTGAAATTCTTGTTCGAGAGCGTCTCGGGGGTGTTGGGGTTTCGATTTGCGCAAGGAAATTTCTCCGTTCAGTCAGCTATGGTGGACAAGAGGAAATCCACGCCGCTCCAAGTGCAAAGAGGGGGGAAATATCTGGAGCTCAAGCGCTCCTCTGCATCCAAGAAAAAATTGGCATGCGGGTTGACTCAGCCGTCGAGTGCTGTGTCCTACAATGGCGTGCGAATGCGGGTGTGGGGGAAGTGGGTGACGGAAATCCGAGACCCCGTCACCAAGACGCGCATCTGGCTGGGCTCCTTCGCCACGGCGGAAATGGCCGCGCGCGCCTACGACGCCGCAGTGGTGTGCTTGAAGGGAGCCTCCGCTCCCGAAGTGAACTTCCCGGACTCCATTCCCTCGTTCGTCATTCCGCAAAGCAACTCCTCGCCCAAGGAAATCCAAGCAGTGGCGCTCGCCGCGGCCACGGCGTCGGTCCCCGCGGCTGCTCCGCTGGCCATGGCTGCCACACCCGAGCTCCCCAATCCTCCTCGCGAGGGATGTCACGGGGCTCTTCCGGAAGTCACCACTGACCGCGAATTTTACCGTGATGGTGACGCTGATTGCGATGGCACTTCCGATTGCGAGGTGTCGGAGTCCGAATGCTCCAGGCCCAGCAGTGTGGAGAGTTGGATCATTGACGAGCTTGAGGAAGTGGATGCCCTTGACAACCAAGACGCTCTCATGGAGCCTCTCCAACGTCAAATTTCCGATTCCGTGGAGCAATTGTTTCGGCCATGGCCACTGTTGTTCGAGGATTTCGAGGATGCTGCCGACTGCTGGATGGTTCATCAAGATGTGCAGCTTTGGTCTTACGCCTGATGCTAGAGAGCATGCATTTTGAATGGAAACCCTAAACCTCAAGCATCGAGTGATTGCTCGGAGCTGGCGTCGACCATGGCCAGTCGGGATGAGCTTGTCTGAAAGGAGGGAACTTACACAGCCCGATCTCGCAATACTCATGGGTCCTCCTCAACTCCAGCCAAGACAACCCGAAAGATTCAGATTCTTTTCAGATTCATTTTCGCCATGGAGAGCATATCAAAATCACCGGACCCTAGAAGAGGTCCCATTCCCCAATTAAAAGCTCGCTCATGAATTTGAGTTCCACTGTATTCAAGCAGATGGCCGCTGTACATAACATAATACATGATGACCGGCTGGTTGGCATCACTTCTTGCAAACTCCATTTCCCTGCAGAAGCTTTGATCCCACTTGAATGTCTGCTTGCTGTGCTTGAGCATCGTTGGACTTCCAGTGCCCGTCCTTGGCATTTCCACATTGATACATTGCTGCCATTTGTGTGTCAGTTGGGAATGCAAGCTTGCCGTGTTTGTTCTTTTGGTCCTCAATCAATCGGCAGGTGTGTCTAGCTATTCGGTAGCTATTCTAAATCACTTTGAACGGAATGGAAGAGTCACTGAGTCCAATTTCCGCTTTTTCGGTACAGAATTCAAGTACCGGAGGCGGTGTACTGCAGAATTCTACTGCAAGGCAATCGACATCTCAAAACAACCTACTCTAGTGTACATGGACTCCAAGGGTGATGGAAATATGGGGTGTAAGACTTTATTGCCTGTTTAGTTCAGGAAGATTCCAAAAATGAACGCACTTGAGAATAAATAATTCTTCCATATTTGAGAGTTTACTGACACAGTATTGGCCTGTTTTGGTGCAATCACACTGGGGGCAAATATCGTATCCTTTAAGAAGAACAGATTATCTTAAATAGATCACGGGGTCAAAATAATCGCAGGAAACTCCCCTTTAATCTTAATGTTCAATATTATTTGAGATGGGACCTAAGGTAGGAGGCTCTGAAATGGCACATCTAAGGGCTGGTTTGCCTTTTTCCTGTATTTCATTGGACGGGAATAATTTTAGCTCATTTTTCAGACAAGAGGAAATAGATGAGGAACCTAACCCAAGTGGTTTTGTATTTTTCCAAGCATTTTTGAATTACTTATGAATTTTCAAACGAGTTGGGTCATAGGTCCCTATTTATGACTCTAGGTCTTTTGTAAATGGTTCACTTGCAATTCTGAAGAAAGATGGGGAAAGCAAAGTGAATGATTGGCTCTTGCAATTGATCATACTTTTTTCCTTGATTCATTCAATGACTATACATGTCAAGTACAAAACCAACTCATGTCCATTTCACAACCATTTATAGGGTCCGTTCTTAATGCCCGCTCCATTTCAGAGCCTCCTACCTTATTGCATCCCGCTTACGGTTTAAGCCATGCCCCTTCAGTTCAAATATATCCATAAGGAGAAACGTAAGTTTAATCCCTTAAGTTCCATTGTCTTCTTGGGGAACAAAATGGATTTTGGACATGTTCCAGTGAGCTCAATTTTTGGTGAAACTTTCTCATAAAATAGGAAAGTTTATTAGCTTTGGGGGAATATAGTTTTTATTTCACTTGTTCCCTTGATAGCAGGAGTTATATTTCAATAAGCCTTAACCTGTACTTGGTAGGTGAAAATAATCACAAAAACTTCATATAAAAATTTCAAACTTTCTTTTCATAGATTGTATTTTGCAATTGCCTACATGAAAAGCTTTGATTCATTCCAATTGGATTTGTGATGTAAAAGTTTTGGAGCATCTTGTTTTGCATGCAACTGAAGCACCTTTAAAAAAATATTTTATTAGATTTGGTTTTTTTATCTGAATTGTCACCTTTTTCTCAAAACAAAAAGTTTAAGAGGACTCACTTTGTTTGTTAGAACAGTCTCACCATTGGAGTAGTGTATTTCAATTCCACCTTAGAATTATTAATGATCTATTTTTCCCCCCTATCATGTACCTTCTTCTGCTTAACAAATTTTTAGAGATTGGAAATCACTTTACTTTTAAAAAATTTATTTTTCCTTTAATCTCAACTCAATTCTTCATTATGAAAAAAATTTGAAGTCAAAATCTATAGTGCAAAATTTTTATGTTAAGAATATTTGAAGCTAGATTTGAAGTCTTATAAACTAGTTTACCATGGTACCAATAACTATAATTTGTTCATTTTGAATGCATTTATCTTGCAACCTATGCGGTCAAAGTGTCTAAAATTATTTTCACGCATTTTTATACTAGTCTACTACAAGATCCTATGATTAGATATGCAAAAAACTACCAATTTTAGATTTTTCAATTTTTGAACTAAAAATGGCAATTTTGAGCAATTTTTGACAAAAAAAAGGCCTTGAGACTTTGAGTGTTAACCCTTTAGTGACCGGTCGACCACTTTGTGGTTGATTCTGGGACTCTTGGTCTGATGCTATTCAAAATACATTTGATCACAAAAAACTCAAAGAGTAACGCAATTAGAGTGTCTTCATGCGCTTCGAACAAAACCAATTTTAAGGGAGTTGGAGCATTGATGAATTAGCTATGAGGTTGCAAACTCAAATGGCCTGGACCTTCAAATGGAAAGTGTTCAACAAAAATACAAAAAAATGTCAACCAAATTCTGAGATTTTTTTGTAACTTGATGTCTTGACAAGGCATAAGTGTTTCTTTGTAATCTCATGAATGCCCAAAGTAAACTTATGCATTGGTATTTATGTAGCGCAAATTCAAAAGGGTCATTCAAATCATTGATTTTTGAAAATTAAGGAAAGCAACTCAAACTCCAACAAGGCTCTAGAAGAAAACATGATGTAGAGGTATATTTCACTTTCTTCAATATACCAAATCTGCACATTTTAGAAGGGTATTTGCATTGATAACCACAGATGACCATTTTTTGTGAACTTCAAAAATTTGTAACTAATTTCACAAAGCTTGAAAAAATATGAAACGACTTGCGTTAGATGTCTATTCTACTTGTCTTTTGTGGAAAATTTACTAAAAAATATTAAAAGATATTTCACTTCCCCAAAATTCAATTTTAGCCCTTAAAAGGTTAATTTATGGACCTTCTATCTTATTTATAGAGATTTGTACCATTGGATGAGTTTGATTTTTTGTTAGGTTGAAGAATCTCCCTTATGGAAACACCTTGTACGGTTTGATCTAAGACTACATCTTTAGAGTGGCCACAAAGTTTACTTTCTTGAAAAACTACGCCCGCCCCCCAAATCAACCATGGTCACTAAAGGGTTAAAGTAATGAGTTGTGAATAAGGTACAAAAAGAGCCCATTGTCATTATAGGATTGAAAATTTGCCATTGTAATTTCCCTCACCATTTAAATATTTATAAGTTTGCAATCTGATGGATGTAAGTTGTAACCTTCATTCCTTCAAGAATTTTTCTATGTCATATTCCACATCAAATTAGGGTGAAAAGATTCCTCAGTTTTGAAAAGTGCAAACATTTTAGTTGAGTTTGAAATCATATTTTAGCTTCTTAGTTTCACATTTCCTTTCTTTGTGTGAATATATGTACCCATAATTTTATCAATAAATAAATCTTTAAGCTAGAATTAAGACTCTATTACCTACAACTTTAGTAGAAAAGAATAGAAAGAGTTATAATTGATAATTGCAAATAATCTTTACAAAATATCCAAAATACATTACTAAACTCCATCACAACATCACAAATTCAACTCATCGAATTCATAGATTGCAATGACAAATCCTCCCTATGCCAAATATTATGGCACATAAATTCAATAAATACCATTCACTCATTATTACACAAAGTCAAAATTTAATTTAATTTTTTTTTCAAAAGTATAATATTTTTCTTTGCATGTAAAGCTTTGATTAATTTGAACTAGTAATGAGAAAGTTATAAACAATCTTGTATTTTGGGCAATCTAGGCATCTTCTTCAAAAAATAACTTATATAACTCATTTTTGAATGCAATTTTCACATTTAAAAAATATAAAATTGTTTGATAGGGTTAAGTATGATTGCTAGAATAATCTTACCTTTGAAATTATTATGTTTCAATTCCATCTTAGAGTTATTAACAATTTAAGTCTTTCTTTCATTTTTAGACTTACTTCTACTTAAATTTCTTTTTAAAGAATGAAAATCAAGGAGGTTATGGGGGGAATTTTTTTCCTGAACTTTCAACTCAATTCTTCAACTTAATAAATTTTTAATTCAAAGTGTGAAGTGCAAATAAATTTCACAAATGGCTGTCAAAGTCATCTAAGGTTGTAGTCCAAAATTTTAATTTTTTTCCCCCCCAACTTTGAATGCTAATATCTTTCAATATGTACGGTCAAACTTCATGAAAATTTTACTACATGATCCAAGACAGGTCAAGTACCAGATCCATTGGTTCGATTCTAGAAAAGTTTAATTTTTCTGTTTTCTTGGGCAAATGCAGCAAAAATGGCAGTTTTGAGTGTTTGTTTGACAGAAAAATGGCCTTGGGACTTTAGGGGTTAAAGGATACGATATTCGCCCCCAGTGTGATTGCACCAAATAGGCCAATACTGTGTCAGTAAACTCTCAAATATGGAAGAATTATTTATTCCCAAGTGCGTTCATTTTTTTGGGAATCTTCATGAACTAAACAGGCAATAAAGTTTTACACCCCATATTTCCATCACCCTTGGAGTGGATGTACCCTAGAGTAGGTTGTTTTGAGATGTCGATTGCCTACTTGCTTGTTCAGCCAGCTCCAGTAGAATTCTGGAGTAACTTACACCGCCTCCGGTACTTGAATTCTGTACCGAAAAATCGGAAATTGGACTCAGTGACTCTTCCATTCCGTTCAAAGTGATTTAGAATAGCTACCGAATAGCTGGAAAAAACTGCCAATTGAGGACCAAAAGAACAAACATGGCAAGCTTGCATTCCCAACTGACACACAAATGGCAGCAATGTATCAATGTGGAAACGCCAAGGACGGACACTGGCAGTCCAACGATGCTCAAGCACAGCAAGCAGACATTCAAGTGGGATCAAAGCTTCTGCAGGGAAACGGAGTTTGCAAGAAGTGATGCCAACCAGCCGGTCATCATGCATTATGTTATGTACAGCGGCCATCTGCTTGAATACAGTGGAACTCAAATTCATGAGCGAGCTTTTAATTGGGGAATGGGACCTCTTCTAGGGTCCGGTGATTTTGATATGCTCTCCATGGCGAAAATGAATCTGAAAAGAATCTGAATCTTTCGGGTTGTCTTGGCTGGAGTTGAGGAGGACCCATGAGTATTGCGAGATCGGGCTGTGTAAGTTCCCTCCTTTCAGACAAGCTCATCCCGACTGGCCATGGTCGACGCCAGCTCCGAGCAATCACTCGATGCTTGAGGTTTAGGGTTTCCATTCAAAATGCATGCTCTCTAGCATCAGGCGTAAGACCATAGTTGCACATCTTGATGAATCATCCAGCAGTCGGCAGCATCCTCGAAATCCTCGAACAACAGTGGCCATGGCCGAAACAATTGCTCCACGGAATCGGAAATTTGACGTTGGAGAGGCTCCATGAGAGCGTCTTGGTTGTCAAGGGCATCCACTTCCTCAAGCTCGTCAATGATCCAACTCTCCACATTGCTGGACCTGGAGCATTCGGACTCCGACACCTCGCAATCGGAAGTGCCATCGCAATCAGCGTCACCATCACGGTAAAATTCGCGGTCAGTGGCGACTTCCGGAAGAGCCCCGTGACATCCCTCGCGAGGAGGATTGGGGAGCTCGGGTGTGGCAGCCATGGCCAGCGGAGCAGCCGCGGGGACCGACGCCGTGGCCGCGGCGAGCGCCACTGCTTGGATTTCCTTGGGCGAGGAGTTGCTTTGCGGAATGACGAACGAGGGAATGGAGTCCGGGAAGTTCACTTCGGGAGCGGAGGCTCCCTTCAAGCACACCACTGCGGCGTCGTAGGCGCGCGCGGCCATTTCCGCCGTGGCGAAGGAGCCCAGCCAGATGCGCGTCTTGGTGACGGGGTCTCGGATTTCCGTCACCCACTTCCCCCACACCCGCATTCGCACGCCATTGTAGGACACAGCACTCGACGGCTGAGTCAACCCGCATGCCAATTTTTTCTTGGATGCAGAGGAGCGCTTGAGCTCCAGATATTTCCCCCCTCTTTGCACTTGGAGCGGCGTGGATTTCCTCTTGTCCACCATAGCTGACTGAACGGAGAAATTTCCTTGCGCAAATCGAAACCCCAACACCCCCGAGACGCTCTCGAACAAGAATTTCAACCTCAATGGCTGATTGCAGAGCCTTGATCGAATTGCGAACTTGTTATTCACTTATTCGGATTGAGGACTCCAACTCAATGGCAAGGAATGGGTTTCTGCGGGGTTTATAAAGGGGTGAGTCGTAGCGCAGTGAGATTCCCAAGGAAAGCTCCGAGTAGATCAGTAAACGTGTGGCGTTGTCTCTTTCTGTACATTCTGTAGGCCCCGCCATCGCCATAGCCAGAAGCTAGAGCTGAACGCGCTAGGGATTGCGCACATGTTTCTCAAGCTCGTGTGAGCAGCGAGCTCCGAGTGAGAGCGCCATGTCAGACGCTCCGACCCGTCGTGGGCCGCCACGTCACAGGTTTTGTTGGTTGTTACGGGGTCGGGTGGCCGCATTTCTCCTGGATCTGCTCCTGGAGCGATTCTCTCGGAGGCCAAAGAGGCATAAACAATAATTTCGTTATCCTAGATGCCTGGATGCCTCGCAGCGAACTTCGGAGACAAAACGCGCCTCCAGCTTTGGTTTGTCTTGTTTTGGTTTGTTTTCGGCACAAAAGAATTGACGGAAGGGCCTCCACTTTTGTTTTGCTCTGAAAGTGATCCCTCAGCGTTGCGTTCTTGCTGTCTCGTGTCTTCCGATACACGCTCCCTGCATTGCAGGTTCAGGGTCGGCACTCTTCCGAAAAGTTACGAATCTATTACATGTTTAGAGACACGGCCAGGGAGGATTGACCTCTGTATTGCCCCATCCAAGGGTAAATGGAAAATTTGCCCTCTCATCTGGGCCGTTTAAATTTTTTTATTTTTTTTTGACACAAATGAAACGGAATTTCATTGCAAAGGAAAAATACAAACCGGCCAGCCACAAGTGGCCTGGCCGGGAGAGAAACCAACCAACCAAAGACAAGACCAAGACCCGACACGACCCATGACAAAGAGCAGCAAGCAAGCTGAGCGCAACGGGGCCGTTTAAATTTTGGATTTCTTCACAACGCCTAACTAATTTGGGGCCTCCAATTGCAAATAAGAATTCAAAATTTGAAAATTGTATCATATCTGGCAAATAAAGAATTCCAGTGTTTTCTGGAGGGGGAAAAGACGGGGCAATACAGGGGTCAACCCTCCCTGGCTGTTAAAGACACCCGTTCATTCCAAAGATTAGTTGAAACTATTACTACTCTCCATTCATCCGAAGTTTGGTAAATTGCATGCTTCGGAAAAGATGTTTTGGGGAATTTCATCCAGATTTGTTGTTGAGAGCCAGTTCGAGCAAACTTCCGTGCACCTAGAGTTGACATGGGTTGGGTTGCATCCAAGACATGAAAAAAATACATAGTTTCACATGTAAGTTAATAGCGTGCAACAGTTGCAAGAAGAGAATCAAAATTGTTGGCAGGCATAATTTTCAAGAGGGGCTTCGTGAAAAGTGGAAGAGACAAGATTTTCAACTTTTAGAATTATATGATTTTTAATAGTGAATATTAAAATTTTATTTGCTTTGAGCTTGACACCACAACAAAGCTATAATTCTTGAAAATGTAGATTATCCTAAACCCGTGGACGGAAAAGCATCATAAAACTCAAAAAGGCAATTCCAACTTTTAGAAAACTCATAAATGAATTTGTGATTTTGCCACAACATGGAAGTAAGTTGTTGTACAAAAAAGACATGAAGTTCTTTTATTATATATATATATATATATATATATATATATATATATATATATATACAATACTAGTAGTTCAATCATTGCAACATTTGCAACAAACCATGTGCACAAGAAACTTAATATTTTTTTTGTTTTCTATAATTAGAATTTAAACTCAAGAGTGCTTGCTAATTATGGATGAAAATGTGTAAGCATGATTTTGTACCCCTCTAAATGGATGAATTTGTGAAATCATTTGTAACATTGTGTGCTTCATATTATATATATTGTGCAGTCATTTTCACCACTTTGAGACTAAGAGTAGTCTAAATGTTCACAATTGTAAGAATATGGTTATAAAGCCACAAATTACATCCTTATATATGAAACCTAACGCACGATTTTGTCTTTGGAATGACGTTTCGGATAGTTTTGGAATACATTATGAAGTCAATATTCAAACCTAAATTGGAGGAAAAATTTACACTCATAGACATAATAAGTGTTGGGATATATAAGTACAAGAAGATAATATATGTGTTGAAAGTGAGTGTTTGTTCCATTTTTGGCCTACTTTATTTAGTAGATTTCTTATTGTGCTTGCTTCTCTAGATTGCTCTATTTAACTTTTGGATTCGAAGCTATATAATATAGTCAAGCTTAGAGCGAAAGAAACTCATTTTCTTCACTTTTAAATGCTCTTATCTTGTGATGATAATTTAAAAAACAGTTTCTAAAATATCTTCCACACATCCTCATACCTATGTAGTGCAAGATCCTACACTTGGATTTGCTATGAAGAAAACAAATGTTTAAAATTTTGTTTGTTTTCATTGAAAATGGCAATTTTAAGTAGGTTCTTGACATAAAAACGGGCTTGGGACTTTAGGGGTTCACTTAATATAGAAAATTGCAGTTTTAGCCCCAAGAATATGGGCTAATTGGTCACTATGGGAATCAGTCTTTTTAATATTGTATGAATCATTTGCTTGAAAAAATCCAAGAGCACCCATTGGAGGTCAAACTACTGTGCAAGACCTTTCCCTTGTCACATAAAATTCCAAAGAATGAACATGTGCTCCTCTGTCCTACATAGAAAGTTTTATTTGTCTTCCATCACACCCTTAGTGGCCGCACTGTCCTTGTGGGGTTGATGGTTGAGTCAACGATTCCACCCGTCGTTTTTATTTGGCTCAGACATCCACGGTTGTCTCAGCTGCCATGTACCTGAGCACTGGATTTTGCGCAGATGCTCCATGTGGCATAAGTTATGGAAATCGCTGATTTTCACGGCTTTGAGTGGCCGCATCCCCAATGTGGTCCTTCTGGGGGCTTTCCTGCTCGCAGAAACCCGAGAAAATGCTCTCCTGACTGGGAGACGTGTGAGGTACAAATAGAAGTGTTGGCAACATTCAGGTGATGGACGAACTAAATAAGGTAGGAGGTCCTAAAATGGAGCGGGTTCTAAAACCAATCAGGCTCTAGAGGTACATTTTGCACTTTATAATGTACAAGAGATGTGCATTTGAGGAGGTGGTCAGTTTTAGAGCCCACAAAAATGCACTTTTCTGCAACTTCAGAAATTCATAACTAATTCTACAAAGCTTCAAAAAATATGAAACAACTTGGGTTAGATGCCAATTTCTCTTGCCTTTCAAGGAAGATTTACTGAAAAATAATTTAAGAAGTTCTACCTCCCCTAAAGTCAGCTTCAGCTCTTAGATGAGTGGTTTATGGACCTTATATGACCAACGAATGATTCCACACGGAGACCAAAGTACTGCCGACAGTAGACATGGACTGAGAAGCTGTATGTGGTGAACCTATGCTATGCGTGCCTCGTATGGATTCAGGGTGTCACTAATGCGTACCTTAGACGAGCTCCAGTATACCACGCAAAGTACTTGGAGGGCAGACATAAGAGCAGCCCCACCGCAACAAACCACAACTGACCTGTAAGGTAACAGGCTCTGAAATCACCCACTTCCTAAAATGTTCAATATGTGTGCATTTTTTTTCCATAGCTTTCAACAATTTACAACCATGTATGTTTTAGGAGGTGGGCGATTTTAAAGCCCTATGCCATTTCAACTTCAAAATTTTATAACTGATTTTAGAAAGCTCCAAAAATAGGAAACGACTTGGGGCTTAGATGCCAATTCCACTTGTCGTACGAGGAAAATTTACTGAAAATTATTTCAAGATGCTTTGCCTCCCCAAAATTCAGTTTTATCTCTTAGGTGGGAGATTTCTAGACATGTTACCTTAAGGGTTATGTAGTATTGATCTTCTGTGATCAATAGAAGAATGCCCTCCATTGATTTTCTTGGGCGTGTTATTGGGGGGAGGAGGGGGGGGGGAGGGGGGGGGGGGGAGAGGGGTCTAAGGTCAACGATAACCTCAAATGAAATCCATTTTAGGATTTATGGAAGTCTGTCATTGCATACAAAGAGGCATGTTTTTTTTCCATTAGCATAACATTGTTAACCCTTGAGAGCCCCAACTCCCCAAATTTGGCCTCCCCCCAACTCATGTTTGACCATTATAATCTCGTAGACTGTATAGTAAAAACTTCCACAATTTTCCTCAAGTTGTCCTCCCTAACCCTCTTGCAATTTTGACAACCACTTCTTGTAGAGCTTATTTTTAATCAGGCGGGCCAGATTTGAAAAGAATCTATAGTCTGATTTCAGGATTTATTCTGGGTGTTGAGGGGGTAACTAGCATAAAGGACCAGGAGTGCAAAATATTGTATTGCAGAAGCCACCTAGTGGACTTGCAAAGTTGTGGTCCTTTAGGGGGGGGGGCATGTAAGCAACCTAAACTATTTCCCTAACTTTAGAGATTGGGGTAATCCCCCTTCTATTTGGATTCGTGCTTAAGAGTGAATTTAGTTTAATTAATTTGTGCAAAGATTCATTAGATGACTAGGAAGTTGCAATGCTGGCCCGAGGCTTTTACTTTATGGGGGAGAGAAAGAGATTCCCTCCCTAGGCATTGGTTAATAATGTTATGAAGTGGAGTTGTTTTAGAATTACCATGCACTTCTTTCTAGATCCTTCATTCGGAGTATGGTTGACTAAGATCCAAACATCTAACATTGGGGTTATGTCTAGTAATGCAAAAATAGAGCTTCATTAGGAGGAATGTCACCCTTTGTTACTCTTGCAATGGACATGTTATTTCTCATAACGAGACTCTGCTTTTCCATTACCTAGTCAATTATGCAAGCACAATGGTTTGCTTTGTTTAGATGTTTCTATAGAATGTATATTGAATTTTTTTGATACGAAGGGCTAAAATATACCTCTAGTATTAGATTAGGTACACACATTCTTATAGTGGTTTGGTTTGTAAAGTTGAATTTTAAGAAAATCCTTTATTTTCATGTGTATTTTCACTCAATGCACTCTAAAGTGGTAGTTTTGACAACTTATATCCGAAAGATTCTCTACTTCTTTATAATTTAAGGTCCCACAGTTCCTATATATACACCTTATTGAGTCTTATAAAATCCCCATTATATACAAAATACAACTCTATTTAAATATTTCTTGTATATTATTGATATGGAGTTGAATACAATCTTCCATAGTCCTGGCATCCATTGGTTGGATTATAAGTGTCTTTGCGAGCTTACTATAGGAACTACAAGAAATAAATGAAGTAAATCTAAGTATGTTGAAAAAATAAATTTTTGCTAATCTTTAGCGATGAGACTAGCATAGTTATTAGGTGCTTCATGATTTTTTGTACTAATTTTTGAATTCATTCATGTAAGAATGGAATGTAACAAGAATTCCCCCAAATGGAGATCTTATAGCTAGATTCTTTGTAGATTATAATTTAAACTTTGAGGTGGATAAAGATATATAAATTTTTTATTATTTACGAAAAAATGATTTTATATTCACAATCTTTTCTTCACCTTTTCGCTTTTGTATAGAATAGGGTGTGTAGAATAGGGCAATTACAAAGAGAAGAGGGACTATTCATAATCCCATCTTCCATTTACTTTTTTGAAAGTGTTGAAGATCTCTAAAATTTGATGATCTTGATTGTTTGAAGGAAAGGATTATATCCTATAACAAAGTTAACCCCTAAAGTTCCGTGACTATGTTTTCATTGAAAATGCTCAAGAACTGCCATTTTTAATACAAGTACCAAATTTTTGAAAAAAATTTTTTTTTGACTCATGTAACCGTAGGATCTTGTAGTATGCTGACTTGAAAATATGTGGTAAAAATTTCAGAAATTTCCACCACATGGATAGCAAGATATAAGCATTCAAAATCACTGAAATTGTTTTTTTACCCTGCAAAAAACAGGGCAGCTGCACTTCACAAGCTCAATTTTTTATGAAAAAATGTCCAAAATGGTGGTGCTTCTTTCGATTCTTTTTTCTAAACAAGTTGGCTACATGCTTGAAAAATTTCACATCATTTGGAATTGTACAACATATAGAAGAAAAATAGTAAGTAGAATGAAGTAGAGAATGATTCAAAATACTAAATTGTTAAGAATTTAGGTATGAAATTGAAAAATGCCAATCCCAATGGTTGAAATGTTGTATTAAACAATCTACATCCTATGATTTTATTTTTTTCAAAAAATATTGAAAATTGAGTAAGATAAAAGACTTCAAAGTTTATTTTAGAGTAGAGATTCCAAAACTGCCCGCAAACTAAAACTCCTCATAACTTTTGACTCATTGGTCAAAATGGAATGATTAAAAGCTTTCCACGTATAGATAGCTCTGGAAAACTAGTTTCAAATTTTGGTTTCTGAATAAAGTGATTTTTTCTGATCTGCCCTAACTGCCCGGCTGAGAAAAAAAGTAACATATTAGGCCATAACTTTTGACTCGTATTTCCAAATGTCATAAAATTTAGTTCAAATGAAAGGTACTCCTTGTCCACAACTTCTATTAAAATTTCAGCCTCAAACTTGTAAATTTCTGGCCACATGTACCTGCCCAATTTTTTTATGTTGCCAAATTCTGCAGGCTGGTCCTTTAGGGGTTAACTTGTTGCTCCATGATTCAACCAAATTATCTGGTACATCTCTTGTATCAAATACAAATTGATTCACAATTTATTCTACCAATTTTTTATTTGTACAATTTTTTATTTGTATATTCTTGCTTAACCCTAATATCATCCATCTCCACAATCAAACCTTAGAAGTTGACAAAACCTTTTTGGTATTGTTGCATTGCAATGGATTTCGGTCAAATAGTGTTTAATATATATATGGAGAAATATGGTACATACTTGTGCTTAAATAAAATAATCTTATTAAATGCAATAGTATTAGAATACAAAATATAGATAATTTAAAGTGGACTTTTATGTACCAAAATTGGCCTAATTTTGTAGATAAAAAAAAACACTCAAAATTCTTTATGGAAGTGTACAATATTTGCAAAAGAAAAATGAGAATTGTTGGCTAGTAATATTTGATCAAGAGGTTTGTGAAAGGGGATGCCACTTTCTAACTTCCTAAATTTAAAAAAAAAACATTTGACTTGAACGTTTGGGATGCTTTTAGTGTGATAAAAAGCAAAACTTGTTCTACTCATATAGAAGTAAAAGCATTGTGAAACTTGATAAAGGCAATTTCAAAATCTCAATTTTTTTTAATTCCAACACAACATCATGGAAGTGTACTCTTATTACTATGTTTGGATATTAAGGTTGGTGTTTTATGCCAAATATCGATTTAAAGCTAAAAGAAAATTCTAAATTTCTAAAATAGGAATATTTTTTCAATTTTTTTATTTTCATTGTGTAAAAAATATTGAAAAAAAATTCCCTAAAATTCTGGCATGTATTTTCTAAATTATTTTTTGTCAGCCTTAATAGCTAGTTAGGTATAGTATTCAAGCATTAAGTAGCATGAAAGTCTTCTCTAATTATTTAAGCATAAGAACATTCGCAATGACACTCATGAAAGATCAAACACACCAAACTTGAATGTCAAATGTCTTGGGGGGTGCACTTAGTTCTACTACAACAAACCACGTGCGAACAAGTGGTTTCTAATAAATTATAACTTCAACCTAAAATTTTGAGCATTGTTTATTAATGACTATAGATTCTATTGACAAAATTTCCAACTCAAATAAAATATGAAATGATTGCTAGAAGAGGTTGAAAATGAACTAAAATGGCATGTTTTTCAACTCAAATAACTATAGAGAACACATTTAGATGACCATTGAATCAATATTCAACTCAAAATGAGCTTTCAATAGAAAGTTATTTTTAGAAATTATCTTTTCATTGTTTAGACTATTTTTTCTTATATAATACAAGGGTGTGAAAGTTATTTTTCAGTTCTATAGTGTATCTTTTTACTTCAAAACTTTGTAATCATTAACAAATAAAAATATCAATAATTCAAAACATAAACTTTCAAAGTAGGAAAATCTATTCATGTTTTTTTATTTTAATCTAATTTAAAATTCAAAAAGTAAATAGGGGGTCCAAAGTTTTGTTTGCACGTGGTTTCTAATGGACACTCTAAGTGAACTCCCCAATACAATTGTCCATGACAATCAAAAGATTTACATGGCATTCAATTGTAGCAAGTCAAGCAATGACCCTTGATTGTTTGTTGTCAACTTAATGAACTTTATCCTACATCACATTTGGTGATTGATCAGTTGACTATTTATGGGGTACATTCGATGAGCACAAATAAGAGACAAGAATTTTGATGTCTCCTCAATAATAGATGTAAAATTTTAGCATGTCAAATTTGGTGATTGTCTATGCAAATGCTCTAAATAGTATGAAAGTTTGCTCTTATTAATAAACAAAAATATATATAGCCTTTAAGAGCATTTCTTGTAGCCCACTACATATTGACGACCATGAGTAGTATTGGGTGAGCCTCCAAGTCGTATGGAGGGCTACAATTCTTGATAACCCCTATGTTTCAAACCAATGGGCCACAACAATTCATAGGCATCATAATTTCTATGAGACTGCAAGGGCTACGATTAGAATTCAAACACATTCTACAATTAATTGAGGCTCAAAATAAAAAAAGGCCAAAATATTTTTAGGGATGCATAGGTTTAGCAAGCCTACAAAATCACCTCCAAATAGCAAGCAACAAGTTGTGAAATGGTAGGGCCTCAAATTTAGTGAGCCGGATGGTAGGCCACATGGCTTCTATTTTTGCTCCAAAGTATTCCTTTGCAATCACTATATTTTCTAGCTTCTTTTGGAGTTTGCACCGTGATGGATAGGAGATGCTCTAAGAGTACCTGCACCTATACTAAAGAAAAGTGGCCCTCAATTTATGACATAGAGGGTTGCAATAGAATTGTTTTGTTAGGTCTATAGCAAGTCGCCCATCCTTATCCACCCTCTCAACTCTAGATAACCACATAGTGTCTCTCCAACAACTTGCAATACTTTGAAGCAGGAAACCAACCTCTTGTAAGACCAAATGATGTAAAAAATATGCCAAATCTACAATTTGAAGTGGTTGTGCATGTCCTTAATTGTTACGGGCCCTTGTTTGTATCTATGGAATCCACTCAAACTCTACTTGTTGCAAGGGAACTTAGGTGGGTAGACCTTTTCTCAGGAAGTCTCTCCAAGATTCGTCATAGCCCTCCAAGAAAGTTTTTTTTTGTTTTTTTTTGTTTTCATTTTGGAAAAGTACAGTAGCTAGTTGCTAATTCAATACTCATGTATCTATTACTTGGTGATATCTATCTTAAAACTAAGTGATACCTAAGTAAAACTTGACTACTGGTCTCAAAATACAACAATAATCTGTCTATTTTGACCCCTGTAAAACAAAAATTTCCTTTACGTAAACCACTCACAGGAATTTCCCCGTACATTTGCGGGGAGGGTTCTGAGGCGTAATGCCCGATTGCGCGGGATTTCCTGCGTAATCGAGCATTACGGATTCCTCATCCGAATTCGATTTGTCATTCCCGATATTCCCCGATATTCATCCAGTTCTGCTCGTGTTTTACGTCGGACAATGGCCTCTCATCGTCGGGCATTTCGGGAAATAAAGGGCCTCCTCGTCGGGCTCCACCCTCCTCGTCGGCCCTTTATTTCCCGAAATGCCCTCCTCCTCGGGCATTGCCCTATACATAAACAGGCAATTGGCAAAAAAATCGTGCATATAAAAACACGGCCTCCTGAGAGTCGTTTGGAGCATGAGTGCGGGGGTTCCAGGATGGCCCTCTCCGTCCCTCGGATGCTGCGCCCAATGCATCCCCTCATCCGTTGGGTTGGACTCCGTTTGTGTTCACACTGGCGAAGAACAACATGTGCGCATATTAAGCTCAATGCTCCTCCTACTTCCGCAACGCGCGTCTGGCCCCACGGCCCCCGTCCTTTTCCGCAACTCACGAATTACTCGCACAAGGACTGTTCCCCTCGGGCCATGGAATCTGCCGCCCCCTTATAAGCTAATCCTCACTTCACCAGTCCAAGCCATGGAGCCTCATCACTCTCGGAACTCTCCATGTCTCTATTCCACGCCAAATTGTACAAAATTGTGCATCTGTGGGGGGGCTTGTGGCGTTGGGGTTTGGATTGGGAAGGCACCCTCCCCGAGGTCGCCATGGTGGACAAGAGAAAATCGGCGACGCTACAAGTACAACGAGGGGGGAAATATCTGGAGCTCAAGCACTCGTCCTCGATCGCCAAGCGAAAATCGCCGAATGCTGTGTCTTACAACGGCGTGCGAATGCGGGTGTGGGGGAAGTGGGTGACGGAAATCCGAGACCCCGTCACCAAGACGCGCATCTGGCTGGGCTCCTTCGCCACGGCGGAAATGGCCGCGCGCGCCTACGATGCCGCCGTGGTGTGCTTGAAGGGCGCCTCCGCTCCCGAAGTGAACTTCCCGGACTCCGTTCCTTCGTTCGTCATTCCGCAAAGCCACTCCTCGCCCAAGGAAATTCAAGCAGTGGCGCTCGCCGCGGCCACGGCGTCGGTCCCCGCGGCTGCTCCGCTGGCCATGGCTGCCACACCCGAGCTCCCCAATCCTCCTCGCGAGGGATGTCACGAGGCTCTTCCGGAAGTCACCTCTGATCGCGAATTTTACTGTGATGGTGGTGACGCTAATTATGAGAATGGCGCTGGCACTGCCAATTGCGATGTGTCGGAGCCCGAATGCTCGAGGTCCAGCAATGTGGAGAAATGGATCGCCGACGAGTTGGATTTCGACGACTTGGAAGCTGCTATGGTGGTTGGGGAACCTTGGAGTGAACTCTCGCAGTTCGTGGAGACACCGTTTTTCCCATGGCTCATAACGTCGAATGGTTTCGAAGATGCCGAAGATGGGACCACGACGCATCATGATATGCAGCTTTGGTCTTTTGCCTGAAGCAAGCAAGCGCGCGTGAAATCTATTGAAATACATTCCGCAACTGCATCGTGTTCATTCTCCGAGACAAGCCTCAAACGGTAGTGGAAGGCTTCGATTGTACAAAAGACGGCAACTCGACAACAGAGGCTCCCATTGAGGACCCTCACCTTGATTCGTTACAAGAGAGATTTGCAGCACATTGCTCCCAGAGTAGAGAAAGGGTTTCTTCAGATTGAAAGGGACGATTTCCAAAGGAGGTCCCTCACAGTGCCCGTATGTATTGTACTTGTGACAATCTTCAGTGATTCAAGCTGATGTCTAGACTAGACTAGTGTACACAATCAAGACCCAGCTGATGTCTATTTATCCTGGCAATTTTGAAATGCCTGTTTATCTATTTGAAAATGCCCATCTGTGCCTATCTGTGTCTATTTGAAATGCCAACTTGGGATGAATCCCCAGATGGGTCCTTTTGCCCATATTTCGACATTTTTCTTTGATGCAAAGACCTTGGATTTGCACCTGTAGAATCTGCACCAAATATCAGTGAAAGCAGGCTCACAAGTGCAATATTCCTGTGTGGGAGGCCAAGATGTTCTCCCGGGATGAAAACTCACCTCCTACCCCTCTTTGAACTTGACCACAATTTCCAACTGTGACCGTAATCACAAACAGCTTTTTGGAGCTGTAAGGTAATGAACTCGATTTCCCACAATTTCCCAGTAGAACAAAACTTGGAAAGACTCGGTTTCATGAGGTATATGTATAAAGAAATAAGTCCTGTTCCTAATCTCTGGGATCCTTAATAACTGGGATTTAGTACGTGTGCAATATCCATAAGAAGATTCTCGGGAGTATGTCCCTGAGAATGATCCCAGAGGTAACATGCGAGCTCTAGGCAAAACGCCGGAATTCGGGAGATAGGCTCACATTCAAATCTCGTCTGATTACTGGAATGTCAACATTGGCTCCCCCTCCATGTTGCAACTCTGTAGCACAACACTACAACAGTAATCTAAAAGGCCTGTTGTGGCCACGTAGTCATCTAATGTATTGTATTCTATCCCAATTATTCAAGAGTCAGAATTCATGAATTGATTGGGAAGCAGTTTGGTGTAAAAGTGTTACTCTTGAATAAATTATATTTTAGGTCACAGTGGTGAGGATATGGAACAAGTGGCAGTAATAATGGAATGACAAGAACATTAGGATTCTCACATTATGTTGGTTAATAGTAATTATTGTGGTCACTAGTGATGAGTGAGATGACCATTATTAGAGCCCCTCCCCCCCTTTCTTTCTTTTTTTGCAGTACTGGACTTTACCCAGTGACACTTAAAACTATTACGTAGTGCTCACACTTCAAAATTCATATAAAAAACTCCACCATTGTTGCAAGAATATAGTCTCAATTGCTATCGACTAATCTCTGCCATTTTCCTGGAGGTGAAAGAAAATTTAAAGATTTTTTTCCAAGCATCCCTTGTTGGCGCACCACTGATTGTTGGCGCTGGCCATCACAAGGCTCTCCACGTTAATTTTTCAAGTTCAGATTGATTCTCTGCACAGGACAAGCATTCAAGCATTATTTGGCTATTGCGGCAGTTCAACGCAATCAATCTCACTTTTAAAGTGACACCCAGGGATGGAGACGCAGAGTGACCCAGAAGAAAGCCGTTGTCCATCGATCACTACAGAGCTTCAATATTTCAGCATCAACTAGACAAAGTGAAATTACCATGTCTCCTAGAACTACAGATCGATCAAGACAGGTCAGTGTGGAGCGTGCGAAAATGTGTGACCGTAAGTGCTACATACACCTACTGGTCGGATTATATCGACGGGGTCAGATATCAGAACTATAGTTGCTTGGACTTGCGCGCTTTTGCTCTCTCTATGCAGATGACGAGCGCGTGTCGGATGCATCATTCTCTAGCTAGAAACAAGTTGTTCAGGCATGCCTCACATTGCTAGCTACACAACCATCACACGGTGCACATGTAGGGCTCGACAAATATAATTTTGTGTATGGCAACTTCACACAAAAGAAACCATACTAGGCATGACGCGGAACTCCTCCTCAGTCCTGAATCACTCAAGATGAGAAGAACATTTGATACTTATTTCGGTCCACCAGCACCTTGAGTATTCTCTCAACATCCTGACCGAAACCACGTACAATACCAGACCTGCATTTTCACAGCCACCGCATCGATTTTTTGAAACCACACGCGGCATGCACGCCCTCATTCTATTTGTACTCTCTCTAGAACAAATACAAACAATAGCAAATGCTAGGTGCATGTAGAATGAGAGTTGCATACTAGCGGGCTTCTTATCGATCCGCAACTCACTGTGACATGCGCCTAATGCTTTTTGGTTGTATGTAGTTATCAATCTAGATCATAGAAAGCACATTTGATGGTACTTAGAGAGATTTTAGCGTTACACGTACAGCTATGACCAAGTCTTATTTCCTCAAATTCCGCATCACCTGAATCAGAAGAACGGGCCGAAGCTAGCAACAGAGACAGACGTAGGAAGGGAAAATTCATCAGGGATCGTATCATAGTTCAGTCTTCATCTGGAGCTTGCGCATGCATGTATCTTACGATCCTGGTCCAAGACATGTAAATGAGTCTACCGCGTGACACCTTCAATTAGCTGCATTCCGAAAGCACTGCCATTGAAGCTCTGGACAGGTGCAGATCGAGGCGTTCGCAGATATCGAACTTGAGCTCGTGAGCCTGGACAGCACAGCAGTGAGGAGCTGATTTCTCCGATTAGTGCGTGCGCCCTTAGTTTACCAAAGTCACACTACTTATAAAATGATTAGAAGAGTGTAGTAAGGCTGACTGAACCCATTATTTTGTGTCCTGTACCAATTTTCACAAAAAGAACAAATCTTGCATTAATTAGGTGACACTAAATTTGCACCCTCGGTAATAGAACAAATCAGTGTAGTAGTGTGAATAGAATCAGAGACACAACCACATACAAAAAAGAAGAAGACAATAGAATAGATGTAATTGTAAGGTAAACCAGCCCATAGTGGTCAAAATAAGGAGCTTGACATCATGTGGTTACTGAAATTTTTTAATTTTTTTCCTACAATAGTGCAAGTGCAAGAAACAATGAGAGCAATTAAAATTATCTTCTTCTGACAAAATGTGAATTTGCTATGAATTTTTGAAGTGTTCAATGCATTTTTGCCCATAAGAGTCTGTAGACTACCTTTTATCCAATAAAATCTGACTCCATCATGCTCATTTGGCTCACCTAAAGCAGTCAAAATCTTTTCTAACATGGAAAGCCTTAAAAGTCAATTCTCACAACAAATTCTCACTGAAAAATTAGAAGTTCCTAATGAAGTCACTAACTACTTCATTACTGTCATGTAAGACATGCATTGAAGGCAAAATCTGAAAAAACTGAAAAAACCATGATGGGGTCATGAGGTAGGTGTCCACTATGGGTCATTTGACCACAATGGGTTGGTTTACCTTAAAGTGTGTACAAATGTACAATGAGAGACCAGAAGTCAAAGTTTTGGGAAAATTACAGGACAAAACTCCTTGAAACACCTAAACTTGATATGATGGAGTTTGGTGTTGTGTTTCTTTTCTACTATTCTTAGTTAAACCTTCCTCTCACACCCCTTCTAAAAAGTAGTTAGGGTTCACTTTATGATTAATTCCTATGAGGCTTGGGAATTAGGCTTTTAAAGCTAATAGGAGGTCCACATAGCGTCTCTTTAAGGTGTGACTTGTAATTTTTTGGTGTTTGACTTCTCTTGAAATATTTTTTAGAAAATCTTTCTCAAAAGTCAAGTGGAATTGACATTGAACCCAATATCATTTCATATTTTTTGGAGCTTTGTAAAATTAGAACTTATGAATTTTGAAATTTTGAATTCCGTAGGTCATTGAAAGCGTTCAGTCACCCCTATTATAATAATTATGTTCACCCTTGGTACATTGACAAATGCAAATTGGTACTGACACTGAAGAGCAACGTTACAGGACGCTTTTAGAACTTTTACGGACCTCGCAGGTGACGGGACCTCAGTTGGGTCTGTTGGGAGACATGGAGGACTCATGGAGGGGCCAGCCTAATGAGAGACACGTGCTCTTTTCCTCTTCTTCCTCCGAAGCCCGACCTCCTAGGGACCTCCAACCCCGCTGGGCCCTGGCGCGTCTTGACGTTGGACCCTCCCCCCTTTGCAGTGATTGCCATTTGGACCCCAGCCATGGACGAAACGCTCGGTCTAATAATAACTGAGCTTCATCACTTACTCGTGAGGAATTGAACATATGGGAGGCAAAAATTTAAAAAGTTCAATTTTCTATATGGAATTGAACATATGGAAGAAAAAATTTGAAAAGTTCAATTTTCTATAATTTTCTTGGGGTTGCCCCGCGAATTGCTTTTGGACTTAGGGAGGCATAAATTTTGCTCTCGGGCACCGATTGAAATAAAAGTTATATTCCTATGAAGCTAATCTGATTTCCTCTCTTCAAAAATAATTTGAAAAATCATGTAAAAAATTGAGATCACACAAGCCTACCCAAAATCTCAAGAGTCCCCCGTAGGAACTTTGAGACTTTCATTAGAGAGAAAATCAGGCCTTAGGAGGGCCGCCAAAAAGTGACCAAACCAGCCTATTAATCCCTAAAGGTTTTTGACTATGTTTTCACCAAAACCACTCTAAAACTGTCATTTTTAAGACAACCACCAAATTTTAGAAAAAAAACAATTTAGGACAAATTTAGCCACAGGATCTTTTAGTAAACTAATTTGAAAAGATGTGGAAAAAATTTCAGAAATTTCCGCCGTGTAGATTGCAAGAACCCTAAAACTCCTCATAATTTTTGACTCATCAATCAAAATGGGATGATCCAAAGCTTCCTACTTAAATAAAAATCTATTAAACCAATTTCAATTTTTTTTTTTAAAAGTCATTTTTAAAGAAATTTTTTGAGCTGCCTGGACTGCCCAAAGTTCAAAGAAAATCACATATCATGCAATAACTTTTTAACCATGTAGTCAAAAGTTACAAAAAAATGTTGGTCCTTAAAGCTACTCCTCGGGCACATGTTGTGTGAAAATTTCAAAGAAATAAAAGAAAAACTCCGTCCATAGTGAGCTGCCCAAAGTCACTATGCTGCCAAAAAACACAGTTTAATCCTTTAGGGATTAATCAAAAATAGTCTCCTTGACAAATCTAGCTACAATAGGTGGTCAGATGTTCTAACTTTTGGGAAGGACGCTAAGACTTTGTAATTAGCCTATAGCAAAGTTCTACTTAATATTCACCTTTATCAAAGTGCATTGTGATTAATTGGCAAATGAACAAATTAAGTGAAACTAAGCAAAGTGAAGTGGCTTTTAATGCTAGTTGCCATAAAATTTTGAAAACTCTAAAATTTTCTAACTAGCTTTACAAACCACCTAACATAGCATGTTTGAAGTTGAGAAGGGAAAAAATTTAATACAAGTTGGGTAGTAGTATTTAGCACAATCCATGTGAGATATGTAAATTAGGCTTAATAGGAGATCAACCGCTCATAATTATGTTAAAATAAGAATTGAGTTCAAAGTCAAATTTTAGACCTCATTTATGCATAGTAGAATGAATTTTTCAAACAATTTTGAACTAAGTTAATGTGAAAAATCAATTTAGCTTTCCTCTCCAAAAATCCATTTGATATTTGGAGGCTCCAATTAAAAGTTGTGGCCAAATTTCAAAGAGGAGTTGAAAGGAACATTTTTGGGGACATTTTCAAACACACTCTCTAAATTTTGTCTATAACTTTTATTTGGAGGCTCTAAACCTCAAACCAAATTTTAAATATAAAATTTAGCTCAATTCCCCAATTTTTTTATAGTTCAAAATTGTTTGAAAAAATTCATTCTACTATGTCTAAATGAGGGTTGAAATTTGACTTTGAGAATAATTTTTATTTTAACTTAACTATGAGCAGTTGAACTCCTTTTAACCCCTAAGTGCCTAAGCCTTTCCAAGGGTGTTTTTCCTATGAAAAAAGAGCATAGGAGAGTAGTTATCCCCCATGCAGCAAAACTTATTTTTTTCAAAATCTGACCGCATAGATGTTTCTAGAGCTTGCTTGTTAGTATGTATACCAATTTTGAGTATAAAATTCAATAGGAGTTGTGAGATTATAACAAAAGAAAAGTATGCATTCTATTTTTAGTATGCTGTCCCTCCCCACTATGTTGCTGAAATTTGCATATAAAAGTTTTTTGGGATGGGAAGTGACATGAACAACTACAAATAGTGTGAATACACTAAAATGCACTTTCAAAAAACTTAATTTCACATGAAAAGCTATCAAACTCATTATACAGTCGACCTTGTAATTGTTGGAATGCAATTTTGTTTGATAAGTGAAAATTGCAAAAAACTCCAAATCAACACTTGCATGTTTAAATTTTCAAACGGTGAAAATCACGAAAACACTTTACTCTTTCCATTGGGACCATTTTCAAAGCAAATGAATATGTACATTTTTTTAGATCTCAAATCAAGTGAAATTGATGAGCTTTGTTCAAAACCGAGAAATGAAGTAAAATTGGCAAGCTTTACTCTTCACTAATGGTACATATATGTAGTTGAGGACCTCTAGAAAATCAAATATTAACCTTTTTCAGTGAAAAATGAAAGTTTTCAATAGTTAACCCTCAAAACTGCCCGTAAATTTTTTTTAAACGGTCAAATGTTTTTAACTGCCCACTGCAAAATGAGCCTGAAATTTTAGGTCGACTATATATGGTCGCCCAGGCAGTTAGGGGTTAAGCCCAATATACATATCCCACATGAATTGTACTAACTACTACTACCCACCTTCTATATAGTGTTTCTCTTCTCATCTTCTATCTCTCAAATGTCTAGGAAGTAAGTACTTCACATTGCCATACAAAAAATTTGGATGGAAGATGGTTATTGAAATATTTTAGACATTTGTTTCTTTTTTCACAACTTATTTAGTGTACAAGGTGCATACGAATTTAAGTTATTTAAAAGTCAGGGTTAAGATGAGCTAGTATCTCTAAACCCGGATTATTAAATATTTGTACTTGGATTTTGAATTGGTGATAGTCATCCAACAGCTTGACAAAAGGTGAACGGGTGTAGGGAAAAAATAATTTCTAAGCCAAAAAAAAACTAAACTTTTGGGTCTTCGAAGGCTGTGGAGCAGCCCTCCAAAGGCTTTAGAATTTCTTTAATGAGGGTTGACATAAAATTTCTTTTAAAATTCTATCGAATTTCTTCAATGAGGAACTAATATACATTTTTTTTTTAAATTCTATCGAATTTTTCTAATGAGGGTTTAATATACATTTTTTTTCAAAATTCTATCAAATTTCTCTTGGTGTAAGCGCATTGAGTAAACCAATTACACCATGATGTTTATTACTATCATCTATAATTTTACTAAATCTTTCATAATAATTTAAGTATATTTATAATATTTACAAAAATAATAGTTCAAAAAATTATTCAAAAATTATTTTGTATATATATCACTACCTGAAAAATATCAAATTTTAGAAAGGTGTATTTTAATATAGAAAACTAATGAAATTTGACCGAATGAGAACATAAAATGTCTTTCAAGGATTAATAATGTTATGAAGTGTGCAATGTAGGCTTATGATCTAGATGACCTAGTTGGTACATGGATCAATTTTATTATCTCTATTCAAAAGGGGAGATGGACTAGGTAATGCCCAAGAGCCTTGAGAGCATCATGGGATATCATGTCAAGCTTAATAGTTCATTACACACATCCATATTTTTACTTTTTGCAAATCAGAGGGTGTACAAAGAGGAAAAGCATTATTCATGAGTTGTAATATTTTTTTGACTATCCAATGGAAAGGAGGCAAATTTGCTTCAAAACTGAATTTAGCATTATGAACTCTAAAACATTTGAGAAGAAATTTTGTGTCCTTTGGATGATTTCAAAGAGATCTTAAGGATGGAAAAAATTCAACCAAATATTTTGGGAGGATTTGTTTGAATCCAATGCAAATGAAAGTTGTTGGATATTTTCTCCTTGTCATAAGTTTTTTATTTTTCCTACATAAACGAATGACAATTCTATAGATTACCATGTGGTTGTTTAGTTAGTTTGATTTTTTGCTTGATCTAAATATAATCCATAAAAATGTTCTTTTTCTTGAATTTAAATTCTAAGTCTTTTAACTATAGAGTATCAATTTTATAATTTTAGAATGATATATGGTCAATTGATTTGTATCAAAGTTGTCTGTCTTGGCATGACTTGGAGTTTTCACAATGGGATTCTGTCACGATTCTATCAGAATCATGACAACCCTAACCCTAAACTCTATATTGAAAAATTGTAGGATTTCTTTTCCACTATTTTTTGATATGGAAGTCCTACAATTTTTGCAATTTATGTTGTGACTTGGCGTCATGCAGATAATCTTGATTTGCAATACAATTTTCTTCACTATAGTGTACACCTATGGAAAAAATTGTAGACGTTTTAAGCATATTTTGTATTTGATATGAATTCTTTTAACATTTTATTTATAAACAATTTCACTTTCTATTAGAAAAATAATTTTTTTATAGCTTGTTGAAGAAGGATAATGACCTATTCGGAAACTACCCTATTAGTATAATAAGTTCGTTCCAAGGGAGACGGTCAAGTAGGAAATCCATGCTAAATGGACTAACATCTAAAATAGATAATACAATTCCAAAATAGAAAACCATGATCCAATTTGAAAAATTAGTAGACACTCAAACTACAACGACACTGCACTTCCAACTAGGAATGTAGTCCAAGCTTGACAACTTGATAATACAATCATACAATCACATCTACAGGACACCAATTTGTTTAAATTAAAATTTCATTTAATCGGATTGGTGAGCATATCACTGTTATACATTTCACAGTTTAGATTTGTTACAAACTCGATTCTCACCAGCTTTCCACTGATTAACACTTTAAACTTTAACTTCATCCACCAAACTAATATAATCTCCAACTAGATTCTTTACATTCTCCATCTCACACACTAACATCACAATCTATCACTCTTTTATTTTCAACTTCCAACTCCCACACTAACATCACAATCTATCACTCTTTTATTTTCAACTTCCAACTCCCACTTATCATTTCCATCACACACATGCACATCTCATCACAAACAAAATAAAACAAAACACAGCCAACTTGGACTGGGACTCGCACTAGACTTCCTTCAACAGTGGATAAAGAAAAATTGGAAGAGATGAACTTAATAGGGAACTAGACCTTGACGGTTACCCGAATTGGAAGAGACACCCTATCTACCTTCAACTACCCAATTGGAACTTCAAATCTAACTACCTCAAACACATTCAACATCCCATTTTACAAGACATGAAAAACTGTCAACTTAGACTAACAACTAATCTACTTACCCCTTTATCCACTGACACATTCCAACTTGGACTAAAAACTAGGTAGAATCATTCCCTATCCAACTTGAAAATTAGCAAGGAAACAAAACCCAACTTGGATTGAAACAGATTAACAAAATGACCCAAATTGGACACTCAATTAACCAAAAATTTGTCAAGAACAAACCAAACACACATAAAATCACACAAAAATTAACAAATCCCAAAGCCTACTTAGTTATCTACATAGCTTACTCTAAAAGACATGTGATTATATCTCTAATTTGTAAATACAAATTTTTTATTCAAATATAATTGCAAAATGGAAGCACACATAGAAAAAGACTTTGAAGTTTGAAAAATAACATTAGAATAATCTAAACCTTGCACAAGTCCGTTGACTGCATAAAAATGTGCAATTATAAAAAAAAATCTAAAAATCTAAAACTAATAATTTTATAATTTTGGAGAGCCATGCACAACATGAGACTAAAATAGCTTTAAAATTTTGAGATATGCCCCAGAGTCATTTTGCCCAAGAAAAAAAAATTATTGCTTTTTAGAAAATCAAACTTTGATTGCAAATATCTCAAAATCTCTATAATCAAATTATTTGAAAATTAGAGGCTTATTAGCTTGATAGTAATGAATAAACTCCTATGGTCAAATCTTTGAAAAAATGACTTTTAGAATTATATTGTCGTTAGTATTTAGAAACGGCAGTTTAAAAGTGATTTTGGAAGGAAGACCTTCTTGGGTCTTTAGAGTTTAAAAATTCAACCTATTATTAATGACATGCCAATACCAAATCTATCTACCCATTTTTACAATGAATTTGAGGTGCAATTCACAAATATATTATTTGAGATAATTGATTTCAATTCAGTTGACCAAAAAACTGATATGCTAAGAACAATCTTCTTGTAATATAAGAAAATTTGGTGTCCTTATTACCTTATTAGAAACATTGGAAAAGTTTTGAATCACTAGCTTGAGTTGTGTAGCATGTGTTGGTCACAAGCATGGAAGTTTTGAAAAACAAGTTCTTATCATAGAATTACAAATCTAAATTGAGAAAGAATTCTCAAATTCTACTTAAGTGACAAAGTTCTACAAAAAGTTTTAAAAGGTTGAATTATGAGAAAGGTCCTCAATTAATTTTTATTTATTGCCATCTTGTTATTTGTCATCACATTTGGTATAAAAAATCTTTTAAGAAATCTTTTATTGCTTATTTTCTTATTAATACCTTTTTTAAGGATTAAAATGCTTAAGAGACTCTCAACTTTATTACATAAAGAGACCTTTTACTACTCATTCCCCAAGAAGGTGTTGAAAGTGTGTTGCACTTATGGAATCATACATAAAAAGTAAAAGAATAATTCCTAAATTTTCATAACATACTTCCATCCATTTATCCATTAACTTGCTAAGTGTTGAAAAGTTTCAAAGAGATTTATCTTTGAAACATGTAAACCTAACTTATTCTTTAGACTTCCATCCCTATGCTCCTTCTAAAATGTGGTATAAAAGTTTTTAAGGAATTTTTCATTGTCATGGAATATATAACAAATATTTCCTTGGCAATCTCTTAGTCAAGTTAACCCTTAAAGGACTGTTTGTCTCCTCAAGGGACAATTTGGGTTTGGGTAGGTTTCTATTGTCTCAATTTTTTGAGAATTTTTTGAAGTTGTGTAGTTTTGCGAGAGCTTTGTGAATATATAATTTGTGTTTCAATCAAATGCCTGATGAAAAAATTATAGCACAATAAGCAAGAAATGGAGATTGATAGGCAGCCCAAAAAAATTACAAAAAGTAAAAATAAATTTTTCTGAATTTTTTTCCTAAAATATTATATTTTTATCTATATGTGAAGCTTTGATTTATTCTATTTGGACTAGGAATGAGAATTGAGAAAGTTATGGACAATCTTAGTTTTATGGGCAATTTAAGCATCTTTTTAAGTACAAGATCCTACGGTTAAATTCTAAACAAAATTATTTTTTTGGTTTCCTTATATTATTATTAAAAGAAGTGCCTCATAGAGAACAATTCTATATAAAATTGTCTTTATGATTACAAGTAAAATGACAAGCAAACAAGACACCAAAAGATGTTGAACTTTAAGAATTCAATAGATGGAATACAAAGTGTAATAAGGTAAACTTGTCTTATTTTGCTTATGATTCAATACCTAAGAGATAATTTTATCTCTATGGTTGTCTACACCTATAACCACAATGAGAGCATGGGTTTCAAAATTGTACATACCTTTGTGCTTTCAGATGAGGTTGTGTGCAAAAATTCATCTATCAATGAATAGTGGCATGGTGAATTAGTTGTGGATCTGTAATTAGTAAAATCTCATGTACATACTACACTAGGATGTGGAGTACATCTATTTAGAAAGTCATAAGTACTTCTACGTTGCTAAGTAAATAAGAAAAAAGTGGAGCAGCTTCACTTTTTGCACTTTCTGCTATGATTATGGACCCTACTATTGGTGCCTTTGCAATTTCTTGACAATATACTTTGAAAATTTATAGGAAATAAAAGGTTCTTCCTATAGTCGTGTTTCCACTTGCATTGAGGTGGAATCTGAGTGACTTTCTTTGTCTAAATAATTTTAGTTGAATGCATTGACCACCTTCAATATTGAACAATCATGCAAATTCAAGTGGTAATAGGCAAGGTTACTTTATTTGAGATAGTCCATATTAGTTTTATAGTCCTAAAAAAGGGATTAGTATAAGCTCCTCGACATATAAAATTTAGATGTCTTTTGGAAGTGATAAAGAATATGGAAGGTAAAATTACCCATCAGAATTATTTTTCCAATTGCAAGTCCAACAAGATTTTCTAATAGCGCATCTTTGCATCTTAATGTAGTTAAATGTAAAGTAATGCAATTACATACAACACAATGGCAATGATGCATTGAGAGTGAAATTGATTATTTGGGAATAGAAAGTGGGATGAACAGTCACCATTATTTAGTTAAGAATCCATATCATTATGTTTCATTGTAGTATAACATTGTTTAGATAATCATTCAAATTAGAATTGGATAATGTACCTAGATTCACCTTTCGATATTGACTTGAAGATTTTTTCATTTTAAATATTTTCATTCTTTCGAAATTGACCACAATGGACTCTCTAACCTTATAACATCCTCAATGCAACCAATACACTGACTCAACAAAAACATAACTTTTGATAGATGTAGATTTTGAACTTGAGAGTGCCGTGATTGACAATGCACTAAAAACTTTCATAAAATAGAAAAAAATTGTATTTGGATAATGAATGATTGAAATATACCCTCATTACAACCGCACTAATTTTTTATAAATAATAGCCAAAGCATGTCATGCCTAGCAAAAGGAAACTCATGCAAATGTTGCATTACACTCTATTTGTTAAGAATGAGTTGCCATGGCTAATCAATTCTTTAATTTCTAAAAATATTTGCTTTCTAAATTAAAATTGTCTAATGTAGCCTCTATTAAATGCATATACTTAGCCTTATTAGCTTCACAAATATTTGCTTAAAAAAATGTACACTATTTAAAATAGATGCTTGTTTTGTTTCTATATTTGTATATTTGTTTGTGATGTACATTGGAATCTCTTTAACTACAAGGCTGATAGATGCACTTGGTGTCGTTGGAAGCCCTTGACGAGCATGTATCAATACTTTTATTTTTTACTTTAATTTTATTTTCACTTTTGCTTTATTTTTACTCTCAAATGTTTTACTTTATTTTTAAATTTAAAAAAAAAATTGTTTTCAAGTTCAAATTTTTAACTGCATACTTGATGCACATTCTACTTCTATTTATGCATGGATAGAAGAAAAGTAATAGTGATGAAATTTAAAAAATATAACAGATATAACTATTTGCCATCATGAACCAATCTATAAAGGAATACTTATTGAGCTTCGCCCTCCTACTCATCGTGGAAAAAGAGGGATTTTAAAGATTTTGTGGATTTTAAAACCATTGTGCTTACATACTTTATAAACCGCCATTTTCTAATGTTATCATTTCCTACTGAATAAAAATTTTCGCCCATTAATATCTTTTAAAAAAATAGTTCAACTTATTGATTACCATGCTATTCCATGCAACATCATAAAATTAATAACCAACCTTAGAATGGCCACTTTTGTTCCCCCCAAAAGTGTGAGTCTCTAGTGTTGCCAATGATGCTTTGCATCTTCCAGTTAGTCAATGACATTAACATTGCTACTCCTAGCTAGTCAATAAATCTTTAAAGTTTTAAACTAAATTCACTTCCACAGAGGGGGGATTCCAATTTAGATTAGTTAACAATGTTATGAGAAAGCCATTTGGTATTGTATTAGTTAAACAAGAATAATGTGCTAGCTTCTCCTCCAAGTGTTTCTTTTAATTGTTGTAGAAATATATTTTTGAATTATTGTAATGTTGATTGAAGATTGATCTCTACTGAATACAAGCTACAATTTATATAAAGATTTTGTTTTGCAAAATTGTTCATGTTGTTCTGAAGTACTTGGCTATAATAATATTCATTGGGAACACGATTTAGCTTCTTCATTACATTGTCCAACATGCAAGCAGGTTTATAGTGTAGCTCATGTTGTATTCTTCAATTTTTTGGTATAATATTTGTTCTTTATGTAAATGACAACAAGTTGTTAGTGAAATATGAACATCCATTGCACCTCGGTAACATCACATTGGTTTGTTATGTTCTTGGAATGGGCACATGTGAAGTCTAC
>OX579640.1:14277829-14405415 GCA_951230915.1 Antitrichia curtipendula
AAATGCCTATAAGTGTGTCACATAGTTCTACAACCAAAAGTGGAATCAAGGGATTTGTAATCATGTAGAAAATTAATGAGTGAAGATGGGTGATGTGCCCCAAGTATACAAAGTTTGTACAATATCAAACTATAAAACTCAGCCCAACACTGCATAAAATTTCAACTATTCTATTCTTCTCTTGTTAGTGAAGGTTATAAACACTCAATAAATACCCTCAACATTGATATCTAGACATTGAGTAAGCCTCAAAATGCAAAGCCATGTAGTTCAGGCCACAAGAGCTTACGGGCATTTGTTTATCTACATCTACACCACCTCTAACTAGTAGATAACTACACATGTGACAAACATAAAAAAGAGTCATAGAGTTAATTTTTTAGTAAAGTAAAAAATCTACCTACCAGATAATCACCTTTCCCACACAAGATATGTTGTCTGATACACTATGCAAAATCTTAAAATACATGTAAACTTGTCTGTACTAGAATACAAATATTAATGTCCCACTTGGGTAAGCATAAAATCTTGAATATAAATCAAAGCAATTATCCCAAAAAATTAGAATATTCTTGGAATCCATGCCCAAAATATTGTAGGAACCTTATTTCTTGAATACACACATCTTCAAGCACTAAATCCACAAATATATAGAGCAGTACACCATTTTGGCTTGGATAATTGTTTAGGGATTAGGTTAAAGAACAATCCACTCACATCTTCAATCAACATTTTTTTGAGAAAAAAAAGATGCAAATGAAGCTAATGGATGTAAGTGGTCCCATTTGGATCCTACCATACTATCATATTGTGGAAGTATTTCAATTTTCACTACAATAGGATGTAAGGAATTAGAAAAAAGAATAAGGATTGCAATTGAACTAAGACCGTTTTGGGCTTGTCTACCTATATAATAAAACCTCCCTAAAGTGTTCCTCTATAAACAAATAAACCTCCCTAAGGTAATGTTGTTAGACAAATTTTGGACTTGTCCCCATACAAAGGTTATGATTGATAAAGACCCTCTGTAATTTAATAACATTTCTAATGTAATCTTATCAAACCAGTCCCGGATCTATTGTTTTAGAAAGGTTCTACTATATTGTATCTAAAGAGTCATGATGAGGGTCACAAATGCCAAAACATAATTTTCACGTCAAATTTCAAGAGATCCACATCACCTTGCACCAATCACAAGATGACATTAGGCATTTTTTACACAAATGACTTAACCCCTAAAGTTCCATTGTTGATTGTTCCCCCGAGAGACAAAATAGATTTTGGGTAGACTCCTATGGCCTCAATATTCATCATGATTTTTTGAATCTTCTTGTAAAGATAGAAAAATATACGAGTTTCCAACAATATAATTTCTATTTCAATTGGTACCCAGAAGCAAAAATTATGGCATAAAAGTTATTTTGTTTTGTGCAGCAGGTAGAAACCTTCTCATACAATTTTTTTTTTAAATTAAATTTTTTTTCATAGATTGTAATTTTATCTATATGAAAAGATTTGATTCATTCCATTTGGATTTACTATGTGAAAGTTATGAACAATCTTAATTTTTGGGCAATTATAGAATATTATTGAAAAAATAACTTTTAAGATTCATTTTTTAATGCAATTTTTACAATTTATCAACAAAAATTGTTTGACAAGGTTAAATTCGCTTGCTAAAACAATCTCATTATTGAAATTTTAATGTTTTAATCCCACCTTTGTGTTATTAACAATTTAAATTTTCTTTTAATCTTATACCTAATTCTAGCAAATTTTTAAAGCATGAAAATCAAGTATGTTTTTTTGGAATTTTTTTTCTAGAATTCCAGTTCAATTTTCAACACACGAAATTTCAAAATCAAAGTCTGTAGTGCAGTTTTTTATAAATGGCAATTAATGTCTTCTAAAATTTCAGGCTAATATTAAAGAAAACAACTTTTTCTAACTTTGAATGCTAGTATCTTCCAATTTGTATTGTCAAACTTTATGAAAATTTCACCACACAATCAAAGACAAGTGAAGTACAAGATCCTACGGTTAGATTTTATTTTATTTTATTTTATCTATTCTTTTAGATGAACACAATAGAGTTGGCATTTTTGAATTATTTTTGATAGAAATATGACCTTGGAACTTTAGGGGTTAATTTAGGCCAAATCTAACTCTCAAGTAGGGTAGGGTAAGAATGTTCTTCAAGTTGTAACTCCTTGACAATCAAGAGTTGCCAGTCCCATTGAGGATGCTCCAAATTACACAAAATCAAACAAGTGACTATGCATAACTAGTTTTCAACAATAGCAAACTAAGGTAGTATGCTCTAAAAGTGACCATTTAAGGGCTAGTTCACCTCTTTTATAGTTTTTTATAGACAAAAATATTTTTAGATCATTTTTCAGAGAAAGAAAAATAGATGTGGAACTTCACACAAGTGGTCTTGTTTTTTTCCAAGCATTTCTGAATTACTTATAAATTTTCAAAGATTCAGGTCTTAGGACCTATTTGTAAGCGTAGGTCTCTCAAAATCCATCCACTTGCAACTTCTAAAGAGAAGTATAGGAAGCAAAGCAATGATTGACTCTTGTAATAGAAAAATATTTTTTCCTCTAAGCAGTGAATTACTAAAGTGGTCCATTTAGGGATGACCCCACTCCATTCTCCAACTGAATACATGATCGTTTTGAAAGAGAGGTTCACTTTTAGAGCATACTATCTTACTGGTAAGTAAAGTAGAAACACCTATAATCCTCTATTTGAGCAATTGAGTGTAATTGGAGGCAAATTTTTCTAGAACTTTTTTTTAAAAATATTAGAATTCCCGAAAGCACCCTAAATTGGGCTCTAGTAATTAAATCTGTAGTGTGAAATAATCTGTTTTCTTGATTCTAACACTAAAATCTTTAAAATCAGAGCCCACCAAAAACAATTAAGCATGGACATGGTTCCAAGGTACTTTGGGGGATACTTTAATCCCTAAAACCCCGAGGGTGTTTTCTGCCAAAAAACACTCAAAACTACCACTTCTGTTGTATTCACTTAAAGAAACCAATTTTTTTGTTTTTTTGGGAATTTAATCGTAGGATCTTGTACTTAACTTGTCTAAGATCATGTAGTAAAAATTTCATCAAATTTGATTGTATGATTGGAAGATATTAGCATTCAAAGTTGAACAAAAAGTTTTTTTTCAAGAAGATGCTTAAATTGCCCGAAAAGCTAAGATTGTCCATAACTTTTTCATCCCTAGTCCAAATAGAATGAATCAAAGCTTCACGTATAAATAAGAACATAATCTTTTAGGTAAAAAATTCAAAGAAAATTATTTTGATTTTTTGTAATTTTTTAGGGTTGCCCACCAATCTCCATTTCTTGCTCATTGTGCCATAACTTTTTCATCCGGCATCCGATTGAAACACAAATTATATATCCAAAAAGCTCTTACAAAGGTACACGACCTTAAAAAATCTCAAAATGAAACAATAGGAACCTACCCAGACCCAAATTGTCCTTTGAGGGGACAAGCGGGGTTTTAGGGGTTAAAGGAACTCTCCAGTCAAAATATAGGTACACACACGCTTATGGATGTCTCTACCTTAATCAATCTTTACAATCTAATGTCACTTTTACATTGATGTGAAAGCATTTTCGTCAAGGCATCCTCCCATTCAGCCTAGAGTGACAACCTTTGTGGTATTAAAGCAAGCTAATAACTTGACACCTCAAGTGTAGCTTAACCCTTAAACATTGAGGTAGACGTTTTGCAGCCAATGAATGACAAGAGTATCTCCTATGTAGGACAAAAGTGCAACTATTCATCTTCCAAATTTCGTGTGAAAAGGGAAGATACATGAGTGCTTTTATATTATTTTAATCCCACAATTCACATGGTGTCAAAACAGATGATTTCTATAGTTATGAGCCCATCGTTCGAGGGTTAACACATCCTGCATTCAAAGTGGGACCAGCACAACAGAAAGTAAAAGTAAAATCCTGCCCCCTATCTTGTGCTGTGTTTAGTGTGTTTAGGGGGTCAGGGAGAATTGTCCCCCTCACTGCCCCAACCAAAAGATAATTAAAAAAAATTGCCCCCTGTTTTGTGCCACGTTTATTGATAATTTTTCACCTAATTTGGGGTCTCTGATTGCGAATATGACTTCAGAACTTCAGAACTTCAAAAAAAATTCGTATGTTGCAAATAAAAAATTCCAGTACTTCCCAGTAGGGCAATTCACCCTGGCCGTGTTTAGGGTATGTTCTTTGACCTCTACTACCTAATTTGGGGTCTTGAATGGCAAAATATGGAGACAAAATTTGCAAATTTTATATGTGCAGCAAATTAAAAAAGTTCCTACGTTTTCCCTGGGGTTACTATTCACCCACCTCGAATGGAGGATTCACTGTAGCGTCCTCCGTGCAGTTTAGATAGCTGAGTCGTCACAGTTACGCCCAGAAAATGTTCATTCGGACAGCGGACAATGTCCCGCTGAACTGTTGCGCTTTGATGGACCATTTTTCTGCATACTCACATTGATCTCTAGAACGGAGTCACTTCGCATAACCTTAACGATCTAAGCAACCAAGTGAATTATTCTCCGTCAATTAACAACCCTATCAAGAAACACGAAGGCAACTGAACAGCCGTCTGCACAGAACGAGGACCCGACTCTTGAACTTCAGTACTCGGACAAGGAACTGCTACTGCACCGCACAAGACTAGCACATGCCAGGTTGATAACTCGAATACCTTCAATACTCACAAATTTACTTAAGCCTAATTACAGTTGTACACTACATTTTGAAAAGAGTAAACTGCTAGGGTTTAAGAAGAAACAGCTACGACAGCTTCAACAAATTCACCTCGCAACAAAAATTGGTCGGGCCAAAACACCATAAGGAAATCAAGGAAACCGGTAGCGTTTGCATCAGAGATACTTCAGTGTAAGAAAATATAATCGTAAGTAAGGCACAACAATCATACGTGAGAACACACAATGGAGGTGTAATAATAAATTTCTGTTCCTCAGATCCAGCACATCAAGCAAAATGTTGAATCCAATCAACCTCATATACATCCACATGATCACCCGTCCTACGGATTACCTGCCATCCTCGTCCATGTCAAAACCACGACGAGGGGCTCAAAGGCACTTAAGCGCGGCCCACAGCCCAAACCCTAATGTGGCCATCCGTGTAACCGCTGTACAGGGTGCTGCCGTCCGCGCTCCAGTTCAAGCTCACGCAGTAAGGAATCTGAGCCTTCTTGCTCAAGATCGTGAACTCCGGACGCAGCTCGTCCACGACGCTCTTGCTCTCCAAGTCCCAGATCTTGATGCACGTCTGCGTCGCGGCACACAGCCAGTATCGGTTGGGGCTGAAGCACAGCGAGTGGATGATGTCGCCGGCGTCCAGAGAGTACAGACGCTTGCCCTCCGCCAAGTCCCAAAGCATCGCCACGCCGTCCTTGCCGCCGCTGGCGCACAATGAACCGTCAGGCGACACCGTCACGGTATTCACGTACCCCGTGTGACCCACCAAGTTCGTGCGAATCTTGCAGTTCGTCAGGTTCCACACCTTCACCACCTTGTCCCACCCGCCGGACACGATGATAGGGTTCGCCGTCACCGGAGAGAACCGCACGCAGCTCACCCACCCGGTGTGCGCGTCCACGTCCTGGATGGTGTACTTGCACTCGCCCAGAGTGTTCCACAGCTTGATGCTCTTGTCGCGCGACCCCGACACGATCTGCCGGTTGTCCACGGAGAACGCCACGCTGAGCACGTCCTTGGTGTGGCCGATGAAACGCCGGGTCGTGGTGCCGGTGTTCAGGTCCCACAGACGCAGAGTGCCGTCCCACGAACCCGAAAGCGCGAACTGGCCATCGGAAGAGATCACCACGTCCTGCACGAAGTGCGCGTGCCCCGTCAACCTGCGGCGAGCGAAACCGTAATTGCCTTCCTCGCGGCTGAGCTTCCAGACGATAATGCTCTTGTCGCGAGACGAAGAGAGGATGAGGTCGGGGTTGTCCAACGGGCACGCGATGGCCGTCACCCAGTTGGCGTGGCCCTTGAGAGTCCCGCGCGGCACCAAAGTTTCCGCCATTGCTGATTGGAAATGAGAAGAACCTGAAAAGGCTCAAAGAAAATTGGGAAAAAAAGAAACGCAAAGAGAGAGATGAAAACGAGAGTTCAAGTGCTGAGGCAGGCGGCGCTGCACACAGACTTCCAAAAGAGAGCTTCGACTAGCAGACCGCGCTCGTATGTACCCCAGACAGAGCTGCGAGCGCCAAACCCTAACTTAGGGTTTCTCACCCCCGGCCCCACTTTCCCGTTCACACGGTCGGGTTGGCATGCCGACTCTTCCCAGATGACAAGAGGAGGTTTCATTTTTGGGTCTTACTAATTTGGAGCCTTTGGGGGGAATTTATATTCAAGTACCAAATTACAAATGTTATATTTTCTTGCATTAATATGAAATTTTTGTCTTGCATATTTCTAGCATCAAAAATAAAGGATTCAATCTTGTATTGTATCATAGCTTGAATGAAATAGAGGGTAAGTTTCTATACACGAAATTTCTACCATTCATTATGCCCTCTTGCCTACAATGCACACTTGCATTTTATCATAGGTCATGCTATATGTAAAGGTCTGATTTGGCATTCAAGTATTAGATGATATTTTGGGGTTCTAAAGGATTGCGAGTTCCTGGACTGTTGGGAACGTGGGAATTTGGACAAATTAGCAGTTTGATGTAGCTGAACCATTGCCACATTGGATAGTAGTATTTAAATTTTTTTCTCAGAATTTTTATTTTAAAAGTTTTTTATATATTTATATATTTTAAATCATTTTTAATTTTGAACAATAGTCATTGTTTCCCAACAATGGAGACAAGCCCAAAACGGCCTTCTAATGGAGCTGAAGAACATCTAATACGCTTAAATTCCTACATCAAATTCTCAAGGGTCGATGTCACCTCACACCATTGACAAGATGGCATGTGGCAATTTTTTAACAAAAATGATTTAATTTATGTCAAATCTAACCTTCGCATAGAATAATTGATTTTTAAAGGATAAAAAACCATCATTTGTATTATTTATTGTATATAATATATTATTGCTACAACTACTTGAACCCAATTCATTAAAATCTCATAATATGGATGATTTTGAATTTATTCTATTTCTTTGAAAAGATAATGCTTCAAAATTCAAAGTATGTATTTTAGTATCTCCAAAATTTACAAAGACAAAAATACATATTCTTCTTATATGACCATTTGTAATAGAATTGAATAATATACCATCTACATTCATAATGCAATCTATGCAAAGTTCACCTTTCTAACAGTTCTTATAATGAAAATGCATTGAAATGTAATATTATCTTCATTTTAGATTGAAATGATGCAAAAATTGAGTTTGTTTTGTCACAATGACTATGATTATTCAATCCAATTAAAATACATCTCTTGTCTATTTTTTATTTTCAAAATTCATTTTAAATTAAATTTATAAATTGTTTTTGTATTAAAAAAATAATTTATGATGTATAAAATGTTTTGATACTTTTAACATATGTAATTAGAATTTATTCTTTCATTTTATACCACTCCTTGATTCCTTCAACATTATAGCCTACCACTTCAAATCTAAAGCCACTGAGTGGGAATGCTCTAAGTTCTATACAATCTCTCAAAATTTCATTTTACTTGTTCATGGTTACATATAATCCTCAATGGATATAATCTCAATCCTTTCATTCCTAAAGGTTTGGGCAAACCTAGACATGTTGTAATATATGATTTAGTCAACACTTTTGAAGTTTACATTAGTAGAAGCAAATGATGTTAAATCCTAAAGCTGGGTCAAAAATTAGAAAATACTTCCAAAATCGACTAAAAAATAGCATCTTCTAAAAATAGTCTTATAGACCAAAATTTATCCATTTTTAAAATTTGTAACCAAAGGCTTATATTTCTAACTAATACAAGGGTCTTCCTTAACAAAATGAAGTCTAAAAATAATGCATGTGTGAGATATGACCAAGCAAAAAGCAACACAATGTTTTTTTTCAAAGTTGCATTAGCTTTTGACAATGTGGCTTTGTCAAGCTTTCAAGCTCCATAACTCAAATTATACTTTGCAAAAAGATCTAAGACTTCATAATTGAGTAGAACACCAAGTCAAGAAGAAGTATGCAAGTTTTTAAAGCAAAATAATATTTTGCTTTACCAAACCACATTGGAGGTAAAAAACTATAAATAAATTTTTTTTACCAATTGTTGGATCATTGTAAAAATTAAATCTCTTGTAAGGTTGTTTGATTTTACAATCTGTAGTAAAAATCAGAGAAAAAACCCAATATTTGATACTTCAATTTGGATGCCAAAATCACCCTAGAAAATATTTTGGATTTAAAGAACTTAAGGAGTTATGTAAGATTTTCAAAAATTTCAAGAAAGTCAAATGTAAAAAAACTTAATAGATTTTTGTTGAATAGAATTCAAATCATATAACTTCAAAATTTTACCAATAATACAAAATACATATAAAAAAATCATTTTTGGGTCCTAAAAATATGTACAACCTAAATCTATTATGTATGACTCTTGCACAACTTGACCACAAACACTTAGTTTATGTCTCTTTAGTCTCAAGTCACAATACTCAAGCCAAATTGCAAATTGCAAAATGCTTATTAATTTTATTGTATTGCAATTAGTGCAAATTATTGTGAAAGTTTACACAAAATTATAGTTGTCATTTACATTGAGTTTATTGAGTTTACATTTACTTCAGAACAAATTTACATTTACTTCAGAGTAAATTTGTACACTTTGCTAACATACAGAAGGATTGAATAGTATATAATAAATTGATATATTTTGTCCTTTATTGGGTCCATATTTATGATTATTGTTGTTGTCATTTTTACACACATGTATCCAAATTACACCCCTGAAATATTAATTGATTGGTAACTGTCCTTTTTAATGTCTTGATAGACTTGTCATAGCATTAGATGAAATTCAGCCTTGTAGAAGGTTGTGATTTCCCTCAAGTTTCTGGACTATGGTAACTCAGCCACATTAGTAGGTTGATGTGGCCAAAAGACTGCTACATCGGATAATAATTAATAAATTAAATAAATTAAATGTAAAATGTAATTTTTTTTAATATTATAAATTATTTTGACTAACACAGGTTGGTTCACAAAATTGGGAACGGGCTTGAAACTGACCTCCAATGACCCCCCAAAACATCTAATGATTCTTTGATTAAGACCTTTGACAACAAACTATCAACCAAGTTACTTTGACCATTGACTATTAGTTCATCGAGGATTGGTCCATTCAATTACTTTGATCCTTTACTACATATAATTTATTCTACAACAATTTACACATCAATACAAAATGTTAGCAAATCTATTAACAATATAATAAAAATTGAAGAAAAATATTCATATCAAATATACTATTATTTTAATTTTAATTTATTAATAAATTAAATATTAATTAAAATATCAATTATAAAATTAGTATGGAAATAAATTGCATTATTTGAATTCACCTTTACAATAATCCAAATGAACAATGTTAATAGCCAAAATGTAATAAGAGTTAAATAATTGTTTGCCTAAACATTCTAAAATTTTCCACATAAAAACTAAAGAATTTTTCTTAAAACAACTTCCAAGAGAGTCAACAATTTAAAAAATAATACTAATATTTTTTCACACATGGTTTAAATACTAGAAGAAAATGAAGGTTTTTGTGACTGTAAAGAGCAACTAGTTTTGAGTTGCATCGAACATTTGCGATTGGTGATAATTTGGAAGGCTGTAGAGGCCTCTAGTTATTGTGGACAAGTTTTCTAGTCATACCGTAGTTGCAAGGCAAAATGTTTTAATTTCTCATTTTGTAGCTTACTTGGAACTTCATCGATGTGCTTTATAACATGGTTGCTTACGTGGTATTTGCTACCACGTACAAATTACAACTCGATTTTGTCTAGTTTGCGACTCATTTGTCACTTCATTGCGACTCTTTTGTGACTCGTTTGCAACTTATTTGTGACTCGTTTGCAACTTATTTGTGACTTCATTGCAACTCGTTTGTGATTCATTTGTCATTTGTTTGCGACTTGTCTGTAACTTATTTGCAACTTGTTTGTGGTACATTTGCGACTTGTAGATTTCAAAATCTATAAAATGTAGAAAATCTACAAATTGTAGAAATCATAGAATTCTATTAACAAAATTTGTTACAAAAAAATACAACTACTTACAAGTCTTATATGTCCAACCTAATGGGACTCTTGACAAGTGATATGGGATAATTGTTACTACACAATAAGAATATTATTTGAAAACAACTAGGAAACAACTTCTTGTTATTTTACAGTCGCAATTATTTCCTAATTATTTCCTAGTCGTAGACTAGTTGTTTTCAAGTTGAATCCTAGATGTTTTTGAGTCAAATTTTAGTCGTTTCTAGTCGCAATCTAGTAATTTTTGAATTGAATTGTAGCCAAATTTAGATAATATGCGACTGCAAAGTTGTCCACATCGACAACTATGATGAATATTAGATGTAGAATACTTCACAATAATTCTAAATGACAACTCTATTACCCTCCTCAGATCCTACACTTAATTCTGCGACTACTTTGCAACTACAACAATATACACGTCAAAGTTGGTGCAAATAGAGATGGATTATATTTGTAGTACAATTGTATAAGACACTCACTCGCAAAGTAGTTGTCGAATATCGGTTGTGGCGAACACGTTTTTCTTCTAGTGAAAAGAAACTTTCATAAAGTTCATTAGTAATTGTTTGTCATTTTTCACAATCATTTGTTTTTTTATCTTATTGATTATTGTCCTTGTTTATACTATAATTAGATATTTTTTTAATGATAAGTTTTATCCAAGAGTTTCAAAATTCTATTCTATTTTTTTCTATTTTTTAATTTGAGCTTTACCAACAAATATCCTGCACTGCACATATTTAACTTGATTCGCATGCACATACTCTGGTTATTGCCTCCATTATACTATAGTTACAAATAGTCATGTAAATTTGATCTACCTTTATCCTACAATAGTTTTAAAATATAATCAACTTTTTTATTTTTGCAAATTTGCAACATACTATTCATAGGTTCATCGTGATCATTAGTTCACACTTCACTAACTATTGGTTTGCCCCAACTGTTGTTTACGACCTTTCAACAATGGTTGAGAAGACTAGCAATTATTGTCTTGTGACCAAATGAAAATGAAAAATAAAATTTAACCAAAACAATTGGCTAGAAATGTTAAAAATAAAAAAAATGGTTGGATTTTTAAACTAATGGATAAAAGTCGGTCTAAATTCCAAATAAATTGTCTAATAGAAATATAGATAGAAGTGGTAGCATGAAAAATTGGTTAGTTTTGAGAGCTAGAATAGACCTCATCCAGTGCCAATTTTGACAAAAGTATGTTGAAATTGAAATTCCACGTCAAATTGAAAAATTATGAAACAAAACCTTGAACGAGTTGGCCAATACGAAATTTTGCCACATTGCTTGAATATACTCTACACTTTTCATTCTAAGTGGAATAGAAACAAGATAATTTACTCTATGAGTCATAAAAAGGTTGTATGAGTGCTAAAGCTGCGGATTGTGTTCCCTAATTGTTGGCAATTCTATGTGTTGCAATGTATATCTTTGGCCTTTTTTAAGGTTATTATTTGCATTCTCTAGGAAGAAGCCTTCTAGTGTGTTCCAATGTTTGGAATATTTTTTGAGTTTTATCAACTATATTCCTTTAATTCCACCATCAAACAATTTTTTCAAGTACCGAGTCCTATTACTTTTTCTAATTTTTTCTAATTTAAAAAAACTATAAAAAAATTTAATTTAATTTTTTTAATGATGTTTTCAAAATTATAACCACTGGCTACCTCTGAATTAGCCACCGATTTTTCTTGAACACTGCTCTACATCAAGATCAGATTTGGAATAAATTATGTCATTTTTGTAAAAAAAAGTGCCACATGTCATCTTGTGAATGGTATCAGGTGATGTGGACCCTTAAAACGTTTATGTGGGAATTCAATTTTGACACCTAAGTGTTCAATTAGACCTTCACACATAGTAGTGTGTCCTCACTCTTCACCCATTCTATACTCAAAACCTTGCAATGAAACCCTTTCATTTGTGCAAAAATTATAAATTATAAAAAAAGAAAATATTACTATTCTGGAGTTAGTGAGTACTTAACCTTTAAACGTCGAGGCAGACGTTTTGCGTCCGATGAATGACAAGAGAATCTCTTGTGTACGACAGAAGTGCAACTACTCATCCTTCAAATTTTGTGGGAAAAGGGAAGATCATCTACATCAGTTTGACTTCGAATGAGTGCTTTTGCATTATTTGAATCCAACAATTCACACGGTGTCAAAACTGATGATTTCCACGGTTATGAGCCCGTCGTTTAAGGGTTAAATGTGACCCTCACTTATTATAGAAATAGCGAAGTTGCCATTGAGCTCAGTTAACTCTCCCCCAACGCTGTTACAGAAAGCGTATTACCGTAACGCTGACGTGGTTGGCGAACTTGCTAAAAATAAAAACCGAAAGTGAAAAACTCACCCGAGTCGAACATGGGCTTCAAAAACACGTGCTCATGAACTGCCCCCACGGAAACATTCTCTGGGCGCGTATGGCCCAGCCTGGCCCAGCTGCCGCCGAGTACACGAAAGCTCTCCACATGTACTCGTCTGGCCACGGAAGGCATCTGCGACACTCTACCGCCCCTTTATAACGCCCAACTCCCCGTCATTGCAAAACCAGCAGTGAAAACGTTTTGGGCTTGGCCTGTGTAGTAGTAGTGTGAAGGAGGATTTCTCTCTCAAATCCAGTGATCGAAAGAATTTGCCGAACTGAATTGTCGAAGGACTCTCTGGCTATGGTGGAGAAGACGAGAGTGACTCCGCTTCAAGTGCAAAGAGGAGGACGCTATCTCCAGCAGCTCAAACGCTCGTCCTCCATCGCTAAGCGAAAATCGCCATCATGCGGGGTGCAGTCGCCGTCGAGTGCTGTGTCTTACAACGGCGTGCGAATGCGGGTGTGGGGGAAGTGGGTGACGGAAATTCGAGACCCCGTGACCAAGACGCGCATCTGGCTGGGCTCCTTCGCCACGGCGGAAATGGCGGCGCGCGCCTACGACGCCGCCGTGGTGTGCTTGAAGGGCGCCTCCGCTCCCGAAGTGAACTTCCCGGACTCCATTCCCTCGTTCGTCATTCCGCAAAGCAACTCCTCGCCCAAGGAAATCCAAGCAGTGGCGCTCGCCGCGGCCACGGCGTCGGTCCCCGCGGCGGCGCCGCTGGCCATGGCTGCCACACCCGAGCTCTCAAAACCTCCCCGCGAGGAATCTCACGAGGCTCTTCCGGAAGTCACCTCTGATCGCGAATTCTACCGTGATGGTGGTGACGCTAATTATGAGAATGGCAATGGCACTGCCAACTGCGCTGTGTCGGAGCCCGAATGCTCCTGGTCCAGCAATGTGGAGAATTGGTTCCTCGAAGAATTCGATGGTCTGGATGCTCTGGAAGAAGATGCGGTGGATCCTTTGAGCGAATTTTCGGAATTAGAGGAGCAATCATTGTTTCAATGGCCAATTTTGGAGGAGTACGAGGATGCTGCCGAAAGTTCATCAGTGATTCATCAGGATGTGCAGCTTTGGTCTTTCGCTTGAAGCAAGCAAACATGCATTTCCAAGTTTTCGTGGTGATGAGATCCGTTCGTACCGCGGCTTCGACTGGTTCAGAACGTCAACTCTGATGTGGGTGTTGAAGATGCAACAGTATCTGGTGAATTTGTTGTCATACTCAAGACAAGAAATGAAGACGACTTTTATGACTCTTGCAAGGATCCCGCATTTTTTAGGGTCATCCTTTACTTGGTTGTACTAGGGATGTTCGCTCTCTGGCACCACACCTATTTGGTGACTTGATAATGAAGAACTAGATGCCATTAAAGCATCGGGATGACAATTTTCTTACTGAGTCTTGAGCACATTTCTACAGCTTCTGTTTGATTTGCACATTCTTAATGTCTTCTCTGATGGAGCAGATAACCTTTGAGTGTCGGGAGGGTTGAGAGGATTTCTGGACAAGCATAAAGTTGTACTCGTGAATCATGAATGTTTGAAAAGTGTTTTCTGGTGATTCAAAAGGCTCACAATGAACACAACTGTATGGGTTTACGGTGCTCTCAACCAAAGATGAACTCGACACATCTGCACTGACAGGTCAAACTGGAAATATGTACTTTTGTTTTGGAATTGAAAGGAATTTCTTACAAACTCTGACTAGTAGGACTTAGTGGTCGAGGACGGATCATACAGTTATCATACATGCCTTTTCTTTTCTTTTCTTTTGGACACAAATGAAACGCAACTTCATTGCAAAACATAAAACACAACGCCCCCAGCCACAAGTGGCCTGGCGGGAAGAACCAAAACAACAATTGTAGGCCTTTTCAATCCAATCGGAGATATTAACAAACCTGAACCACTTAGATTCCGGAAAAAAAACTGCATCTCTGATCTCCAACAATTGTAGGCCTTTTCAATCCAATCGGAGATATTAACAAACCTGAACCACTTAGATTCCGGAAAAAAAACTGCATCTCTGATCTCCAAAGTACAAAAAGGACGCCCACTATTCTCACTAACGCAGTATTCAACTGATTTGTCAGGAAGATGCTCACATAAGTGCATTTAATACCTTAGAGCATGCCCACCCGTCTTGTAAAACGGATGACTTGTTGCCACCGGCTTGCAAAATTGCCCCACCCGTCTTGCATAATGGATGAACTTGTTAAGAGGCCAAGCCAAAAGTCGCCCATAACTTGCAAAAACGGGCTCTTTTGCAAGCCAAGGGGTGGCTTGCAAACCGGCTTGCAAACCACATGAGACAAGCACTTTTTGCACTTTCCCAACAAACAAGGACTTGATCCGTGAATGTGGACGTAGCCGATTGGGTGGCGATGGCCTCTTAAGAGGCTATGGGTGGGACGACCCATCATCCCCGGCTTGCAAATTGGATTGACTGGCTAGCAAATCGGCTTGCATTTTGCCAGACGCGTGGGGATTCTCTTATAATTGACTGAAACACAAGAAGCTCCAGCTACCGACTGGAACTAGGCTATTAGAAATGTTTAATAAATACACTTGGCGGGAGACTCACAATCGTACCTGACTGGATTTGGCACAAGACTTTCCAGTTTGAGTATGGCGGTAAATGCAATAGCCTAGGAGTAACTTACTTCAGATATGAGAATTTCTTGGGCGTCTCAAGATAAACCCTAAACCCCTCACAACCGTGTGATGAATATTCAAAACAAACTGTCCTTGAGTGAGGAAATTCGTCAAGCAGAAAATTGCACACAAGTCTGAAATCAGCTCCAAAAGAGATCAACATCACGAGAAAGAGTAATTTTGTTTTACATATAAAACCATTACATTCCAAAGAAGAGTATTCTGACTAGTTTCTCAAAGTATATTGCGGGTTGTCAATGTTCGCAACTTCAGCCAAGGAATTCGATTGTTTAATTCCAAATCGGCCCCGCGCGATTCTAAGCCCGGAATCTCGTCTCAGAATAAATATGCTCGCCCACTTGCAGAGATTCCCAATGGCCTACATTCTTGCAGAATTCTGCCAACCCCTACTCTGATCTGCAAAAATGGAAGAGCAATGTGCTCGCTGGTTGGCAAGAGCATCATTCACTCGCAACTCAAGAATGCCTCGCCGTGCGCATGATCCGCGTGTGGTTCGAAATGAAAGCTTCAAAAACAAAGGGTCTTCAGCATCGCAGATACAGCTATCAAAACTAATGTACTGTACATAAAGGTCAGAAAGAATCGTTTCTCCTTCAGGCCTAGTGAGTGCAATTTGTTCCAAACCCAATTGCCAGTAAAATTAAGTAAAGCACCAGAGGTTATGCTCGTAAAGAGCTTGATCCTCCGCATCACTAGGTGGCGAATTCACGCTGGAATGCGGCAGCTCGTCGTGGAAATTCAGCGGCAGTTCGGAGAAACAGGAGAATTCCAACTGCTGCATAAATTCAGGAAACTCGCGCACCTCGTCCAGCGGCTCCAAGTACCCGAATTCGGCGTTGATCCAATCCTCCATAGCCGAAGCCCTGCTCTGCGGCTCCTCGATTGTGGATGCAATGTCTTCAGAATCCAATGCCGCCGAATGTGCAATTTCGTCGTCAGAATTTTGCTGTGACTCTCCGGTGTGATGCTCTTGGGTTTGGGGTTCTTCAGCGACGAGCGGGGGTGCACAGGCGGCAGCGGCCGCGGCCGCGGCGGCTTGCACGTCGCGGGGCGTATTGCACCTCGGGAGGCCCGCGGGCGGGCAATTGGGGAAGTTGAGAGGAGCCGCGGGGCCCCTCAAGCACACGACTGCGGCGTCGTACGCTTTCGCCGCCATCTCCGCAGTTGGGAAGGAGCCCAGCCAAATGCGCGACCGCTTGTTGGGCTCTCGAATCTCGGACACCCATTTCCCCCAGGTCCGCATGCGCACGCCTTTGTACGCCTTCGTGCTCAGCGTTGATCCATTGCCGCTGGGATTCACACGCGGCGACGAAGACTTCTTGGAAATCGAGCCCGAGGAGGGATGCTTCGGAGGCGCCAGCAAATTCCCGCCTCTCTTCGCATTGAGTGACTGCGAGTGGACTTTCTCCACCATCCCCGCAAAACGCCTGAACTCGAATTCCCAATCTACTACTCCTTAACGAACTCTCACAACGCTCAACCACCTTCGCAATGCCAATGCAATGCCAGCAACAACCGGATCGCTACGAATCGCCGCAAATGCCACCACGCTAATCCAATCTCCACATCCGATCCCTCTACTCCCAAAACAGAGCCGGTCTCAAATGCGCCCCTCCAAGCTTCAATCGCTACCAATCGCCTCCCAATCCACGCTCCCCCAAGAAATGCAACACCAAACTCAAATCCAGAAAACCTTGCAACCCCCCAGAAACGAACTTTTCGACTTTTCGAGGTTTCGTTCCAGCGCATAGCGCAACCCAAATGCAGCCACCGAGCGCTCTCACTACTGTCTGATCTCGGGGAGGTTCGCTTGCTGTTTGTTGCAATGTGCTTTCTTCTACTACTACGACTATTCAGCCTCCCAGGACAAACCCAATTGCCGTTGTTGAAGAGAGGGCTGGATGATTTGTGGGATCAAGTGGAGAGGGGCAGCGGGCTATTATCGCGACCCAGCAGGGGCGGAGAGCCGAAAGGGAGTGAGGGGCGGGGCTTCCACGTGGCGGACGCGGAGGAAGGAGCGCGTGGGGGCGAGCCCAGGGGAGAGGGGCTGGGACCATCACGTGCGGGTTATGGGTTGTCAGTTCGTCACATTCCGGCATGACGTGGGCAGGGAATCGGATAGAGTTGACCTCGCCCTGGAGGGCACGGCTTTCATTGGACGACGATTCGGGCTCTTTCTGGGCAATCCAGACCAGAATCACCAGATGGAAGCTCCATTCCATTTAAGTAAAAAAAAAAAAAAATCCGAAAACAAAAACAAAAACAAATCCCAGACCAGATGGAAGCTGGCGCGGGGATCCCTCAAAGGGGAAAGTGCTATGAGCGGTAGCAGGGCCTCTTTTTTTTTCTTTTTTTTTTCTTTTTCCACTTGAATTAGTTTGGGCAGTGCAAGAAGCAATCTTCGCTGGATGTGTACCAGTCTCTCTCTATGTAAATGGACGAGATGTGCCAAATGCGGATGAAACTTGAATTATTCATCCCAAAGAATGTGCATTCATACAAAAGAGAGCCACATTGCAATTCAGTGATGTCATCCCGCTGAAAATGGAGAAATGCAATGCACCAGATGGGTCTACCCAAGTATGGGGAACCTTTTGCGATTCTATCACATGATGATTAGGCTGGGAGAATTAGGAGTTAATGTATTACGAGCCAGATCATTTTCCCCAATTGCTGGTTGAAATTAAAACTTCAGGCAAATTACCTGTTCCTATTTACGGTACAAAATTTTCTATTTCGGGTAAAACTACCAAGGAATAGCCAAAGATTATCTGAATGATAAACCATCATTTTCCCAAATAGAAAACTTGGGATTGGAGGGGGGAGTGTTGAGTGATTTTTTTGCTAAGAGTCAATGAATTTTTTTTGCAAGGAATACGAACGGAGATCTTCTTCCTTTTTTCAGTGGATGAAATTGTAAAACGCTACCGAACCTCAGGGCAGTATCGCTCTATTTTGGATGAATGTACACTTTTTGGATTAATAAATAATCCTTCATCCATATGTTGGAGGTTTCATCCATTTCCGTGGATGTAAATAGCTTCTCCATTGAAGATTGCTTTCTGCACTGCCTAGAATAAATGGAAAATAAAACCCTGCTTGGGATCCCCCTGCTAAGCTTAGCTGCCCTAGCTGCCCGGTAGGGTAGGGTAGGGCTGCCGTCCCGTTTCTGGAACTGACCCACATGCTGGAAAAGCCAGTTTGCAGTTTGGAGTTCCATCCTCTCCCGTGTCCTTCCAAAAGTTCACTTTATGGTGTGAGCAGTGTCCGTATTCCCGTCTTTATTCGGGAAAGGAAAGGTGCAGGGCAGCTTCCCCGAGGAGGAGTGTGGGCAGGATTCGGCCTGTATCCAGCACGGCCCCAGTTGGAGCACCAAGTGGCTCGTTACTGTATACCGACGCGCCTTGGATTAGATTTCCTGCCGTGCCTGGGGTTCTGAACCTTCGCGAAAAAAAAAGGAAAAAAGTGCACTCACTTGGCTTCCGATCGATGCTTTATTGGGGGATGCCACCATTGGCACGACGTCGATCACCTACGGCCCTACCTGGACGGGAGTCCACGACAGTATCCAGCACGAGGTGCATGGAGCCGGCATTTGGTACTTAGAATACCGAATACTACGTGGGTATAAATACATGGAATAACTTATCATTCGGAGCTTGTACCTGTACTGGAATGGAGAGTACGCCACTGCGCTGAACGGTCTTGAAAAGTGCACCATGTTTGGATAGCGAAATTGGAATCTTAGTAGAACGACGTTTGCATACAGAACATTGGGATCTTAGTAGGACGATATTTGCATACAGAACATTGGGATCTTAGTAGGACGATATTTGCATACAGAACATTGGGATCCTAGTATTAGAACGATGTTTGCATACAGAATGGAATCTTAGTAGAACGACGCTTGCATACAGAATGGAATTTTAGTAACAAAACGACGTTTGCATACAGAACATTGGAATCTTATCGTTCTTAGAAGACCGATGTTTGCATACCGAATGGAATCTTAGTAGAACGACATTCGCATACAGAACATTAGAATCTTAGTATGTAGAACGACTTTTGCATACAGAACATTAGAATCTTAGTATGTAGAACGACTTTTGCATACAGAACATTGGAATCTTGGTATTAGAACAAAAGTACTTGTAAACCTTCCCACGGAGCTTATTATTAACTGAGTGGTGGGCCTAGAACTGAATCAGCACGTGTAGCATTCCAACGGCTTAAATTATTACTGCTGGAAAAAGGCGAGTATAACTGAGTTCAGTGCTTCGAAGCGTCTACGTACGGCTGTGTGTATCGATACGGAATGTAAGGAGTTTCTTGTGCGTATATATGCCTATTTCATTCGGTGAATATGTGTCAAAATACCGGTAGCCAGCTTTTCATCAAGTTGGTCTTGGTGGCTATCAGTGTGGAAGTTCCAGCCTGCGAGCCTGCGAGCCCTGCCTGTCCTTGCGTACTCATCGTTAGCTTTTGGGATGTCATGACGCGTCCTGCCAATTCATGGGAATCTTAGCTGCGTGGGACGGATGGTTCATATGGCATCGTGCTCAGTGCTCACCGGATCGTGGGTCATTCAAGAAGTGGATCATGTCCAAGCAGTCCTAAAAGCTGGTCAGCTCTAACAAGCCCGTACTCTGAAAGCGATCATTACACGGAGGTACATTTTGCTTTTCTTCAATGTACCAACAGTGTACATTGAAAGAGGTGGTCGCTTTTAGTGACCATTGCGTTTCCACTTCAAGAATTCATAACTAATTCCACAAAGGTCCAAAAAATTTGAAACGACTTGGGTTAGATGTCAATTTCATTTTTCTTCCTATAAAAGTTTACTGGAAAATTGTTTCAAGGAGTTTAACTTCCCTAGAAAGGTAGTCAACTCTTAAATGGTCAGACTACCTTATTAGCAGCCTTCTAAGGGGATGATCATTTTGCTTATAGGAGACTGTGGATTGAAGGAGAAGAGGCTTTAAATTGAGAGAAGCAATTGTGTAAGGAGGTTTGAGTATCTTTTTTTTTGAAAACCAAGTCACTTTAATGGCCGTCTTGAAGTTCCAAAGGACCTTGTTTCCATCAAAAATCACTCAAAAATGCTGCCAATTGTACTGCAAAGAGCAAAAAAAATAGAAATTTTAATTGTTGGATTTTTATGCACATCTAACTGTAGGATCTTGCACTAGAGTAGTGCAAAAATGTGTGGAAGAAATTTTGGAAACTTTGACCGTGTAGATTGGAGGATATTTTCATTTAAAGTGAAGAAAACAAATTATTTTGCACCTTGCTTGACAAGATTTTTGACTTTGAATCTTCTTAGTTTAAAACTTTTGCAATAATAATAATTTTAGATTTCTATTTTTTTATGTTGAAGAATTGAATTGATACAAGAATTTAAAAACACGCACTTAGTTTTTACTCATTAAAAGTTTATTGAATAGAAGTAGGTTCAAGATTGAAGGAAAAATCAAACCTTTAATAGCTCTAAGATAGAATTGAAACACTCTAATCTCAACAATGAGATTGCTTTAGCAAAAAATCTTAACGTTGTGAAACTTTTTTTCTTGAAAAATTATGAAAATTGAAATTCAGAAATGAATCTACAAGTTGTTGTTTTTCAAGAAGATGCAATGTATGCCCCCCAAAATGAGATTGTCCATAACTTTTACATCACTAATCCAAATGGAATGAATCAAAGCTTCCCATATAGATAAAAATACAATCTATGGAAAAAAATTATAAATATTATTATTTTATATTTTTTGATTTTTTCCCGGGGAGATCACTTAGAGGGTCCATTAAGAACTACGTGCGTTAAGATTTTAGACCCCCTATCTTATTTTCTAAAACTTAAATAAAAGGAAAAGAAAAAAATATGAGTAGATTTTCGTATTTTGAAAGTTTATGTTTTGAATTATTGATAATTTTATTTGTTAATTATAATTAGTTACTAATTTTTGAAATAAAAAGATACACTGCAAAGCTGAAAATAACTTTCACACCTCTATTTTGTATAAGAAAAAATTGTATAAAAAATACAAAAAAATCTCTATTGAAAGTTCCTATTCCTTGAATATTGATGCACTGGTCATCTAAATGCATTCTCTATAAATATTTGAGTTGAAAAACATGCCATTTTAGTTCATTTTTCAACGTTCTCTAGAAATCATTTAATATGGTATTTGAATTGGGAGTTTGGGGCAATAGACACCTATAGCCTTTATTAAACAATACTCAAAATTATAGGTCGAAACCAAAGTTCATTAAAAAGTAAATAGGGGGGCAAAAAAACACTTGAACACACATGGTTAGTTATAGATACACTAGGTGATCTCCCCGAGGATTTTTTTCTTGCCTACTGAAGTAACATTTGGGCATATTGTACCATAATTTTTGCTTTCAAGGACCAAATGAAATAAAAATTGTATTCTCTAAAAGCTAGTGTGTTTTTCTATCTTCGCAAAAAGTTTCTAAAAATTACAACAAATATTGAGACTATAGGAGCATACTTCAAATGCATTTTATCCTCTAAGGGGACATTGGGATTGTAGAACTTTTGAAAACCTTGGATAGGGACTCCTAAGAGGGTTTTGAATGTTAATTTTTGAGGGGGGGGTGTTAAAGTTGTTGGGTTGTGATTTGAATTAAAAAATGTTAAAAAAATTGAATCACTGCCTAGAGTTGAAGATATATGGAGCTTTACCCCGAAAGGTAAAAGACTATGTTTTCTCCAAAAATGCTCCAAAACTGTCATTTCTTGTATAAGTACCAAATTTTTGAAAAAAAACATTTTTAGACATATGTAACCATAGGATCTTGTAATATGCTGGTTTGAAAAGATGTGGAAAAAATTTCAGAAATTTCCACCATGTGGCTTGCAAAATATTAGCATTTGAAGTAACAAAAAGCCTTTTTTTTGTCTCTGTGAAAAAATGGGCAGCTACACTTCACAAGGTCACATTTGTTTGATAAATGTCCAAAATGGTGGTTACTCTTTGGATTCATTCTTCAAAGCAAGTTGGCTACATGTTTGAAAATTTTCAAATCATTTGGAATTGTACAACATATAGAAAAAAATAGTAAGAAGAAAGAAGTAGAGAATGATTCAAAATACTAAATTGTTAAGAATTTAGTTATAGAATTGAAAAATGCCAATCCCAGTGGTTGCAATGTTGTATTAAACAATTTGCATCCTATAATTTATTTTTTCCAGCAATATTGAAAATTGAGTGAGACAAAGAACTTCAAAGTTTATTTTAGAGTAGAGAATCCATAATTGCCCGCAAATTAAAACTCCTCATAACTTTTGACTCATTGATCAAAATGGAATGATTCAAAGCTTTTCAAATATATATAATTCTAAAAAATCAATTTCAAATTTTTGTGTCTAGAAAAAATGATTTTTAAATTTTTTTTTGAGCTGCCCGCCGACCAATGAAAATTGCATATCATACAATAACTTTTGAACGATGTAGTCAAGAGTTATGAAAATTGTTGGGCCTTAAAGCAACTCCTCGAGCACATGTTGTATGAAAATGTCAAAAAATAAAAATAAAAATTCCATTCATAGTGAGCAGCTCAAAATTTCTATGTTGCCAAAAAATGGTGTTTGGTCCTTTAGGGGTTAAAGGGGGTGGACAACTTGGGTAGACCGTGTCATTTTGTTGACTACATTGGAAGGAGTCAGTTGTGAATGGAGATCTTCATTTTTCAATCAAATTTGTTTTCAACCTGAAGAGGATGGATACCTCATTTTATGTGTTCACCGTTGGGATGCCAAATTAGAGAAAACTTAAGTGCAAATTTTTGTTTTGAAAAGTGAGCTAATAGAGTATTAAAATAAATAAATTGGGTTTGGATTTAAAATAAATAAATTACAATAAATTATATAGTCATAGACTAATTGCACCCACATAGATTTAAAATTTCAATTAAACCAAACATTAGTGGTACAAGTCAAAAGGTTTAGAGTTTAGAAGATGAAAACAAAGGTCATTTGTGATTTCATTGTGGTTTTCCTCTCCCACCTTATAAAATATGTGCAATGGAGAATTCAATAAAGTAATCATGTTGTTCTAAAATAACTATAACCAAGCAAGCTCAAAAGTTCAATCTAATCAAGCATTGAATGTGCTTGACAAAAGATATAGAGTTTTGAAAATGATAAAAGGGTTGAAAGTTTTATTGTTCTTATTTTGATGGAAATAACTTTGCACAATAATTCTCATTTTTAAGTGTTAATCCATAAAATCCCCATTGTATGCTAAAATGGGATTTTGTAAGCTTACATGAAGTTGTACTTAAACATGATAATATAGTCAAATTTGATAGAGCCCAAGTATAATACACTATTAAGCAAATAAAAATATGTAGCCAAAAGGGCCTTTGGGACTTGTTATGCACTAAGATAGTAGGAGTTGATTTTGTTGTCAATCCCAATTTCATTTACAATTATTTGCACCTAAAAGTTTCTATTGAGATTCATTTCCAATCCAAAATCCAAATACATTGACCAATCAAATTCTTGTTTTTGACTCTTCAGTATCCTACAAGAGTTAGTCAAGAAAGTCCTTTATACTTAAGAATGTAGGTATATATTCAAGTTTGTTGTATGCATATTGAAAAATGTTTATTTATAATGAATTTTTGGGAGAAAAGTCAACCATTTCTCACTTTTCAAGTTGCTTAAATTTTAAATTAAATTTTTTTTTTGCTAGTTTTTATAGTCAATTTTTTTTAAAGGGTGGGAATTCAGTCACTCTATGATACTTGCTAATGAGGCCTAGGCAAGTATGCATAAAGACAGTGATGAATTGAAGTAGAACTACTTGATTCCGTTAGCTTGCAATCCCTTGTTTTTGTCAAATAGGTGTATATTGAAGTGTCACCAATATGACCTCAAAACATTTGCTTTAAAAGGCTCCTATTTTACAAATGGCACTTCATAATTGTAAAGTACTATCTCTGTTTCTAAAAAAGACATGTTTCTAAATACAAATGAAATACGGGGCTCTTTCAAAAATAGAAGGAGTAACAAACTTTCAATGAATGATTTTGGGTCTTTTTTAAGGCACTTTAACCCTTAAAGAATAGACTAGTGAATTTGGTATTTTGTGAATCATTGGTTTAAAAAAATCTAAAAGTATTTATTGTAAGTCAAGCTATTACAGAAGAGTTCCCCTTTTCATACAATATTTGGAGGATGAAATGTTGCATTTTTGTCTCACATAGAAGGCTTCTTTGTCATTCATCGACTGAAAAACAAACTCAACATTGTTTATGGGTTAACCTTTAAGCGCTTCGACATCCAATTTCTTAACAATGAATATATTCATATTTTTGTTTCTTTCTCATTATTGTTTGGATAAAAGACATCTTAATTTGTGGAGATACTTTATCAAGTTCTTGTCCTATCTAATGGTTGGATTTGGTGTTAGTAGAGTACATATTTTTCTAAAATTACAAATATGGAAGTATGTCAAGTGGTTGACCAAGCCAAAATTGCATTGACTCTAGTTCAAAACAAGATTTGCAAAATGAGGTCATAGATTAAAAGAACACAAAAATTTCAAAAAATAACCATGTCAAGAGAGCCTCATTTCAAATCCATCCCAACAAATTTTACTCAAAAAATGATAATATTTTGTTTGCAATCAAATTGTGAAGAAATTTATAAATGACTCTTTCAAAATTTACAAAGAAATACTGGTGATAGCATTGGTGAATCTAACCGTACGGATGGAATCTAAAACTCAAAACCTACAACTTTCATTCGTATATCAATTCCAAAATATTCTTCCAAACAGTACTTTATAATGATTTTTCCCAAATCGTCAATTTTGGAGAAGACTCTGGACGTTTAGGGATTAAATAAACATGCCTCAGAAGTTAGAATCAACAGCCGCGCCAACTCAGAAAAGGAAACGAAATGGCCCCAAACCACTCAATCCAGTCAATGTGAATAGAGCACACCATCCATCACGACACGTGCCACCCTCCGTCTTGCCCAATCAATTTCCACGTGGCACTCGTTGTCTGCCTCTCCAAGCAAACCCTCCGCATCGCAACGAAGCCAATTGTTCTCCACAACTCGTTTGCGAGACTCCAGCTCTTGTCGATCCGCTTTGCGAAGGTGGGTTTGTGATCTCGCACCAGTTCGTGTGACCTGCGATCTGTCAAGTTCTTGCAATTTGAACTTGTTTGTGAGTTTCTGATTTCAAGCACTTAAAGCTTTTCCCGTGGTTTAGCTTAACCCTTAGAGACCACAATAACTTTTTTCAGGGTACATTGACGATCACTTCGGTTTGCATCCCTGCTTCGTGTAGAGAATAAATGTTCAGATACAACGAGATCAGAGGTTTTACGGATGTTTAGATTAGATTTTCTTAATCTATAAGTAATCCGCTTAGAGTGTTGTTTTGGTGTACAAGTTTGAAATGGTTAGGGTTTAGCTGATACCAATTGAGGTGGGAGGTCAAGCTCGTCAATGTATGCGTGGTTTTCCTTAACCCTTAGTGGCCACAATAACTTTGTTCAGGGTACATTGGGGATCGCTTTTGTGTATGACTTTTTCTTTTGCATCCCTCTCTTCGTGTAGAAATAAATGTTCAGAAGCAAGGAGATCGGAGATGTTAGGGATTTTCAGAGTATCATTCGTTACCTTATAAGTGATCCGCTTGTAGTGTTGCTTTGTGTGCAAGTTTGAAATGGTTAGGGGTTAGCAGATACCAATCAATTTTCACTTTTGAACGTGTTTTTGAGTTGGGAGGTCAAGCACGTCATCTTTTTGCTTAAAACTGAATGGCCACGATAACTTTTTTAAGGGTACATTGTGGATCCCTTTGTGTATGCCTTCTCTTTTTTGCATCCCCTTTTTCGTGTAGAAGTAGATGTTTAGACGGAAGGAGAGCGGATTTTCTGGAATTTCAGAGTAGCTTTACAATATTGAGAAGTAGCCCTACAACCTGTGATCTCCTTGTTTCTGAATATTGTAGGGATTTTCAGAATCCGCTGATGGTGTTGCTCTGTGTTCAAGTTTGAAATGGTTAGGGTTTAGGAGGTACCTTCACTTCTGAATGCATTCTTATTCAGAAACAAGGAGATCACAGGTTTTAGGGGTTCTAGGTTTCAGGGTAGCGTTTCTTACACTGTAAGGTGTGGTGGAAACAATTTGTTAGAGTGACGTTTTAATTTTTGATTTTTTGATTGAACAGGAGGAATCCATCATTTTTTGAAGACGCAAGTTTAATCTAGCAAATCGGTTAGCTGAAATCAGAATGGGGCACAATGATAATTCTATGGAGGAGCAATTGCAGAGGTTGTGGGCAGAGGAAGGGGAGAATGTAGGGGTGCCGCAGAACGTGCGAAGGCTCCTCAATTCAGCGTTTAAGAAAGTGCCGGTGTCGTCCTTTCCCAAGCTTCCTTGCGGCAAAGGTATGTACATTCAATACGTAGAGGATCTATTTGCGTCACTTGGAAGCATTTCAACCAGTATGGAGGGCTGTGCTTTCACTGGGAGCACACTGTAGAGCTCACTTTGGGTACAAGAGCCAAAATCTCTTGAGTTCTAATTCTTCTCACTCAATGTAAGAATTTCTTATGCAGTGGGAGGTTGTAGGCCACTGTTGAAGGGACAGTAGACAATCCTGTTTCCATTCTAAGTCAAGCGGCTAAGTTACCACTCTATCGAATATCAGTAGCTGGAAGGATTTGATAGATTGATAGAGTGACTTTGATCAGTGGCTAAGTCATCCTTCCAGCCAAGTCATGCTTACACCAACCAAGTGTATAGGAAGATATAAATTGCTGTCGGTATAGGAGATGGGTCAGCATAGGAGATGGGATCAGGTCATTAATGGTCTTAGTATCTCTACCTTATACTGACAACACTAAGAGGACAAGCTTTGTTCTTTGATCTCTCCGAGTCTTACTTACGACTAGTGAATTTTTTTATTTTTCTTGCAGTGTTGGAGATTTCGGGCGATGCATCGGTGTCAGATGCTGTGCATCTGCTTGCAGAGAACAACATTTTTTCCGCTCCCGTGAAGGACCCGCGTGCAAGTTCTAGCGATCCATGGTCTGTGCAATACATTGGCATTGTGGATTATGCTTCTATCATTCTGTGGGTGCTTGAGCAGGCGGAGCTGGCTGCAGCTGCGATTACTACTGGATCGGCCACAGCTGCGGGCATGGGAGCTGGAGCACTGGGTGCACTAGGAGCCCTTGTGCTTGGGTTAACTGGTCCTATTGCAATGGTTGGTGTTGCCACTGTTGCCGTTGGGGCTGCACTTGCAGGTATATGTGCTCTCTCTCTTGTGTTCTGTTCTGCATACCGTACCTTATGATGGTTCTTTCAGTCTTTTGTTCATTGTCCTGAGTAGGTCACTGTGTGTGTGACTGTAGGTGGCGTAGCAGCCGAGAGAGGAGCCAAGGATGCATCCTCTGCTGTGGATAGCCTCGGTGAAGACTTTTACAAGCTTATTCTTGAGAATGAGCCTTTTAAATCCACCAAAGTATGTGAATATTTTGTGTCTAACTACCTGTTCTTTGAGGGTTTTATGCTTTTTTGCCAAGATGATCGAGGACATTTATGGTATCGAGAACTCAAACGATTGATAATGCTCGTTGAATTTGCGCAGGTGGAAGAGATCACAAGGTTTTATAGATGGGCTCCGTTTCTGCCAGTTCAGCACGATGATTCTATGCTTACTGTGCTCCTGTTGCTCACTAAATTCCGAATGCGGAGCATTCCAGTTGTAGACATTGACAAGGGCGTTGTTCAGAATATGGTCTCGCAGTCATCAGTTGTCAAAGGGCTTGCTCAATGTCAAGGTCGCGATTGGTTCGATACTCTTGCAGCCAAATCTGTGCATGAAGTCGGCCTTCCTGTGATGCTGCCTGATCAGGTATTGCAAGCAAGCAAGCATTGGTTGGTTAATTTTATTTTTTTTGTTATTTGAAATTGAAGTACTGTATGCTTAGAAAAGATTCTTGGGATCTCTTAGGGTGCTAAGCTATTTTACTGGGGGACATGTAGGTGGTGTCTGTAGACGCAAGCAAGTTGGTGTTAGAGGCCTTTAAATTGATGAAGGAGAAAGGTATTGGAGGCCTTCCAGTCGTGGCTGGTCCGGATAGTCACCTTGTAGGAAGCATCAGTGTTCGCGATGTTCGGTACCTATTGCTGAAGTCTCATCTTTTTGCAAGACGCAGGTGAGTGTCTAGCTCCTGAACGACCCAAAATTTGGCCTCACTTTTTTTTAGCAGTTCGGAGTGGGTTACATGGGAGTTTTTTTCGGTCCCATTTTTTTGATTTATAGACCATCACATGCATTCTTCTTCGCTGATTCCGGTGATGTATAATCTGACCTTATCTTTTAACAGTATGATCAATAGAATGCACCATTTTCAAACCATGAATCCTTGGTTCTTCAGGGGACTGAAATCGATTCCAGTTACATGTAATTGATCAACTGGGATTCGTTTCTTGCGTTTGTCAGAAAACCATCATTTTGCAGTGACTGACTGTGCATTAAATTTGTTTGGCAGCCACTTGACCGTGCTGGAGTTCATGCAAACAATTGCAGAGGTGGAGTCACAAACAGGCACATCACCCCCGGTGACATGTGCCAAGACGGATTCGCTAGGCAAGGTGATCGAAATTTTGGCAAGCAAGAATCAGTACCGCATTTACGTCGTCGATGAGACGACTCGATTGATGGGAGTGATAACCCTGCGAGACATTATTGCTTGCTTTGTGTCCGAGCCTCCAGGGTTCTTCGATGGCTATTTTGGTGGTGCTTTCAAGGAAGCCTTCCTTGACAAGGCGTCGGAGTGAGCATGGAAGCAGTGGTGATGGTTTCTGCCATTTTGTAAGGGTTCCAATTTCAAAGAGTAAGGAGACATTTCATCATCTCTGAGGAAGGTCGGTCTGTCAGGAACCCTCTCCTCACAAAGTAGTGTAAAAAAACTGTAAAGCGTGGCCTTGGGTGTGCACTGCATCTTTTTTCTCTGATGTCAGAATGAAAGAGGCCCAAGTACTTCTTATTTGTTCATTTATTCTTTCGGACTGGGATTTGGTTATCTGTTTAGTTGCTGTTGTTGCATTGTAGCTGTTGATTTAGGTGCATCAGGTAGAGCTAAGGAATAATTATGAAGTCGTGTAGATAGGCTGGTTTGTTGTTGTAGTTTGCTAATGATAAGCACTTGTTAACCCTGGAAGGACTGGCCCATGACCACTGATTTGAAGCCTCACTGTCCATCACTCTGTTTGCTGCCATTTTGCAACTAGCCATGAATGAAATCTTTTATATTTATTTTCCAGAGATGAAATCGTAAGTCATAAAATTCTCAAATTTTTGGGCGGAAAATTTGAAATTACTGTGAATTTTTTGAGAAAAAAATGAAAAAAAAAATTCGAATCACATATAGTATATACTCAAAAAATCTGAAATTTTCACCATGAATATATATTCTAGTATATAAAATCTTGGTATAAACCAAAACTATGGTGTCACTCTAAAATTAGAAAATCAACAAAGTATGGTGATAGGCCCAAAGTTCTTGTTGCTATAAATGAATAAAGTTTGTGAATTTTATTCAAAATGTCCAATTGGAATAGAAACTGCATTGGATAAGCTTCATTTCAATAGTTGGATTCAAGTTCCAAAAAAATATAATTTTAATGGCTAAAATTCACATCAAGAACAAATGGCCAAAATACACTACATGTGTGGTTGGTAGATTAACCTTGAAGTGTTCCAATGTTCAATTTTTGGATGACTTGTGAAGAGAATCTCATTTCAAGTCCATTCTAACAAATTGTACTTAAAAAATGATAATAGTTTTCTTCTATTCAAATTTAGAAGGAATTCTGAAATTTTCCTTTATAAAGAAATATTGGTGTCTGATAGCATTGGTGAATCTAGCCCGTATGGATGGACTCTAAAACTCAAAATCTACAACTTTTATTTGTATATCAATTCCAAAACATTAATCCAAAGAGTACTTTATGATGATTTTTCTCAAATTGTGAATTCTAGAAAAAGACTTTGGATGTTTAGCTGAAGTCATCCAAAAGACGTTTTGCATCACAGTTAACCACACGATGCATGTATTGTTGAACCACACATGCTTCATACGAGGTGGGGGCTCGCAATGTTGTCACTTTTGGTGTTCATGGTATTTAGACCTAGAAATGGTAGAAGGTGATGAACAACCCTTTTTTTTTTAAACTTTTTGAGAAAGTGTCAAGATGGTGATCACTTAAAATTTGGTGAAGCATTGTGTTTCTACATTCATTCATCTCTTGAACCAAAAAATACTTTTCAATCACATTCATGCACTTTTTCATTCAAATTTAGCGACTTCATCCACATTTAAAACAAAAATGGAAAATTTATGGCAAAAAAAAGAAATTACTTTTTATTTGGCAAAAAATAGATATTTATTTTGAAATGGTGCAATCTAGCTCCATAGTGCCCCCACCCCCATACCCAAAAGGGATGGCGATGAATGCAAGTAGGATGAACTTAACCCACAAACAACGCCAAGGACGTTTTTGGGTTGATAAATGACAAATAATCTCTCCATGTAGGATAGGAGTGCAACTATTCATCCTCCAGATTTTGTGTGGAAAGGGAAAGTCTTCTACAGTAGTTTTGTCTTCCCAGTGAGTTCTTTTGGGCAACTATTCACCCTCCAAATTTTGTGTGGAAAGGGAAGGTCTTCCACATTTATTAGTTTCCCTCTTACAGTTTCTTTCTTGAAAGCTTACCATGCAATGAATGCCCCATAATACGAGGAGCCCATTTCTGCTTTGAGCAGTTGCCTTTCACTACTCCCTTTCGTTTGCCTTCAAATGCACTGGTCAACACCATCTTAAATACACAAAATCACAGACATACTAATAAAAAACATACAAACTTGGCTTCAAGAAGGAGTTGAGATTCAAGATTGAAATGCGAAAATTACAGAAATGACCACAAGATAGAAGCTGAGAAACCATATAACAACAGTTACAAAAACAAATTAAACTTTCAATTGCCAAGATTCAAAAAACAAAAAACAAAACTAGTACTGAAAATATAAATGAAAATCTAATGTTGGATGTCAGCTTGTTGCCACAACTCCTCAACTCTTGATTGCATTCATGATTAATTACTTTTGTGAGGTTGTCAGCTCCACTGCCCTCCACAATTCGGTCCAGGGAAAGCTAAGTAGTAGCCTGAGTAGGTTTCCTCATCCAATTTTCACACAGAATGGATATTCAATTCAAGTAGATATCAAGGGTAGTCACCTCGTCACACAGGTGAGCACGTCACCAATTTCATCAAGCTCTGGCGAAATATTTCTGTAGATTTACAGGCTTTTTCATATTAATAATTACAGGCTTGGTTTGCTTTCTGTCCGCCAGAAGGCTTTTTTTTCCGCTAGCTCAGGAAACATTGTTTACGTCTGCTTGGGAACTATCGATCAATCTGCAGTTCTGCAACGATCGACGTATAACTTAAAGCTCGTGATCGAAGCTTGATATTTTGTCAGCTTTTGGAACTAACAGCATTGTTTGAAAAGTTCACAAAACAAAAGAACATTGTCCGGTCATTAACCAGATTCAAAGTACTTCCTATCACAGAACCACAATAGAAACAGACCCGACACAAATCTGAAGTCGATTTGAACGAATCCAGCATTGAAACAAGATTACAACACCGGGTATACGCTCCAGATGTTAAAAGTATCATAACAATATGGGTCCATGTCCAAATACTCTTGCAACTCTATTATAAGTTACAGTCAAGAACCAAACCAAAAAGATTGAACATAAAAATCCAATACGATAAATGAAAATGATGTGCTTACAGGTACAGCCTCTCTTGTCAACGAGGCTAGTCATTACTCAGAAAAATTCAGAATCACTTACAAAGCTCCTACAATAGATAGAAAAAACGAAACACTCATGGCTCAATTTAACAAAATTATCAAAGGCATCTTTCGTACACTGCTACGAATGACCTCAAAAAGCACCGTCTATGCAGGTCTGTCATAGACTTGAAGCTCGAAGCAACAGATGAAACCTATATTGATCTCCCCAGGAGTATATGGTATCGTGGCGAACTCATCATCATAATCTCTATTCTGTACAGAGGTTTGTATACGGATTCCAATAGGTCCACAAAGCCTAGATAGCTGCGTTCAGTCCCCAATTCACATTGGTCTTTCAGCCACAGTTTCAAACTCTTGAAAAGGGTTTGAGTGGTATAATACAAGCCGGGAACATGTTCTACCGACGCTGGAAATTGAGGAACTTGATGGCAAAGATGAAGATACCGGCGAAAAACAGCATCCAGAGAAACAGAATGGGCCCAACAGCTGCAAGGAAGTCATGCCGGAATCCAAAGTGTTGACGAAGATACGCCTTCACAGTGGTTTGGCCTACGTCGCCAACGATCTGCAATGGAGTATTCAAATCGCCAAATTGGGAAGCCACCAGTCCGTAGATGGTCCAGGCCAGAGGACAGAACCAGTAGTACCAGATCCACCACGGAGGAATGTCCTGCAACACACGGCGATGGTGGTATGAGCATAACAATCTTGACAGGAGAAGCGAATACCTTGAGCCAAAACAGGACGAATGAAGGCATCCAAAACCCTAAACCCTAAAACCCTAAACCCTAAAGCGTTCTGGAGTAGACCACCTTTAGTACCACATGGAAAATTCGAAACAACTGAAAGGTTATGAAGACTCCTTCTCATGTGAATCTTTGATTAAGACTTTTGTGGATTAATAGAGTTATCCTTAAAATGTTCAGCAGATTTCATACTCGTGATTGAACCACTACAAAACGGATAACCAAAACCTATTTACAGCAATTGCCCATTAACTTCAATCCTAATTTTCTTACTGAAACAAGGCCACTTTAAACGAGATTTTGTATAAATCGAATATCTGTAAATGGGTTGACAAGGGGAGGGTGTTGTGCTTACCGGTCGTGGAATCAAGAATCCGGTGAAGAGATTGAAGAGCGTGTAGAAGAAAGCGCTCACAATCGAGGCCAGTATGAAGTTGGGAGTGAGGGCCACCATCATCATGCCGTAGAATGTGTAGATGAGCAAGCTGATGAACAAGATGTAAAAGTACCAGAAGAACTTCGCGGCAGTCCATTCAAACTGCAGCATGGCGTATGTGATGAGCCCATACGCAGTGGCTTGCACAAACACATATGGAAACTCTATAAGCACCTGTTTCATGGACAACATGTTCTCATGTTAGATTGTCGGCATTTCATGTTGCCAAGGAGCCCCATGAATTGAATTTCAAAAGTAGGTTATTTTAAAACCAAACGGCCAGAGGAACCCATGGTGAACATTCTAGGGCAGAAATGCACAGCACCTCTGTTGAAAGAAAAATCAAGCAATGCAAATGAGGCATACATTTATAACCCATGGTTACATCTATCCATTTTAGAACCTCTATTGATTTTACAACCTCCTACCTCAGAAAAAAATAGGTCAAGAATTGGTAGCAAAGTGAGAAAGAATAGGCATTCTTACCTGTGCCAATGCATACGGTATAGACGAGTACATTCCAGCCGCCTTCTCTCTGTAGTGGACGGTTCGTTCAATGCTAACCATCGCCTGCACTGTGCCCGAGTTGTTGAAACAGATGAAGAGGACCGAACCATACAACGAACCCATCGTGACAATCAAATCTGAAGATGTGCCACTGTCACATGGAAGCAACACATGTCATGAGAACAAGGCTCGTCATCCGTCTCACCTTTGAAGGGAGACAAAAGAGCTCAGTAAACACTATAAGAAACTAGAGTTTTTCAATGTTTAAGTTGAAAGGATTTTAGGTGACATCAAATGTAACAATCTGTATTTTTATGTCAACAATAATGTCTAACGTAACATCGAGATGCTATATTTGACATTGTTGCTGACATGAAAATCTGGGTTGTTACATCCGTCACCTAAAACACAAGTTTCTTATAGTGAAAGCATCACTTAGAAAAGGAATTAGAGAAGGAAAGCACATGATCACATTTTCAGTTTAGTAGTAGAAACCAACGCCTAGAATTTGAGCTTAAAAAACAAACCGAATCAACATTGCAAATCTAATGCAATTTAAAGCAATTTTTAATGTGGCTAGATCTTCTAAAATTCCTACAAGGATGAGTTTTCTACTGGGGGTTATTTAGTAGGAGAATACAAGATCACTCTCTTTACTCTTCTTTAATTTCACACTCAAACCTCTTTTAATCTTTACCAAAGTAGGGTCTCAATATTTTCATTGGGACATAGTTTGAATGGAAGATAATTGTGTTGCAGTCATGGCAATGATAAGGGTGACAAGCGTGCAGGATATTTCAGAATGTCATTTTAGAGAACGTCGTAAGGAGGAGAATTTTTTAAGTGTAGAACTTACTATTTTCTCCCAACACCCCAGAAGATGCTTCCACAAATCAGTGCTGTGGCGAGTGTGAAGCATCCTCGAACAAGATTGTAATCCGGGCTCCTCCAATACGTCAAGTTTTGCTTCCAGAGGATGCACATCAGCTGCTGAATGAAGTTCAGAGGGAACTTTGTAGGAAACGTCAGATCGTTCTTGCCGGGGGCTGGAACACGCAGCTCGTTCACAAGGTTCTTGTTACGTCTGTGCAAAAAGAAACACATGCCACGTTAATATTCGAAGCCAAAACAAGAGCATAACTCAGTTATGGGTTTTTTAGGATTTAGGGTTTAAAGAGCCATCCTTTACAAGCAGCATGATTGCGTGGATTCACATAGGGTTGCAAGTTTCGTACTGGTAAAGCGACGACTTCGTATAAATGTCTGCAAAGTCAACACCAAGTTGAACCTCTTCTTCATTGTTGGACACATCCAACATCCATGTTGCAGGGTTGTACCCGTCTGTGATTTTTTGCACTCCAGGTACCGCCTTCACAAGAACACACAACCTCAGTTTAGCAAGTAGTGGTTGAAGAGGCTTGAGCTTACTTTGATGTTCTGCACTCATGAACGTGGCATCATAACAATGCCGAATTCTTTTAAAAAATCATGCACTTATTTTTCGCTTTATTATCCCATTTCACCCAAACAAACTCTCATATTACATCCATTATTGTTTTGACATAGCAATTAAAGATAAAGGGGGTAGATAGCTGAATATCATTGAAGAGCAAAAAGTCCTTGATATGAAATCATGCTTAACCCCAAAGTGACAAAGAGGACAAAAAGTGTCCTCACACAATTTCAAGTCCAGTTCAAAGTGCTATAACTTTTGCATCCAAGGTCCAAATTCAATAAAACTTGTTGGAAAAGTTGCGTTCTCCCCTCTAGTTTGTGTGGTAAATTTTTCAGATTAATACAAGGTTTATTGATATTTTGGAAGCCAATCAAAGTTCACAGCTTCAATTTGAGTTCACCAAATTGTAATTTAGGGCTGCAACTTTGGGGCCTTGTATCTCCTTCATCCATTGCTCATTTTCAATATAAAAAAATTGGGTTTTGTTCCCTTGAATTATAGTTATTGTGGTAAAGTTTTCATGTCAATCCAAGTTGTTTTGAATGTTTGGGAGCAATTCGAAGTTCCAAATCCTGCCATTTTTGGAGCTTAGTGAACTTCGGCGGCTTGTTTCTTCTTCATACAGAGTCCATTTTCAATAATTCTTTTTGGAAAAATTGCGCATACTAGTCTAGTTTGTGTGGCTAAAATTTCATGTTAATCCAAGAATTAATGAGTGACAGAGAAGCATTCTAGTAGAAGGAGGTTCAGCTTTAGATCTGTTTTTTGCAATTTTTCTTGCTGATTTTTGACATTTCAAAGCCGTTTTGTAGACACAATGAGTCAATTGAATGAATTTTTTTTCCACCAATGTGTTTGTATACTAATTTTGAATCATTTTGTAGTGTAAAGTTTTTTCATTTGAGTAGGTTTAGAAATCAAATTTCATCTCCAAATGTGTTTTCGGGAAAATTTCAGCATCCATTTTCAACACTAAAACATTATGATCTTGCAATCTATGTGGCCAATTGACTTCAAATTTTGTACATGTCATCTACAACATGTACGCTACAAGATTGTACGGTTGAGATTTGTATAACTTGAAGACATTTAGATCCATAAAGCTTCAAAAGCAATGATGTTTTTGAACCCCAGAAATTGAATGTCACTTTGGGGTTAATGCACAGTTTCAAAGTCACGTGCACTTAGAGAATAGCAGACACGGGCTCCAATCTACTTGTCATCCTTCCAGCTCGTTATTCCATCGTTCAATTTCTTAGAATCACGTGATATGTACATAATGACAGTGAAGAGGAGTACCTGAAAATACTCGACCAGTTTATGGGAGTGGCGACCCAATTCGCCTGCATAGATGACCTGACCTCCTCGCTTCAACAACAGAAGCTGCGTTGAGCAAGAGACAACGTAAGAAACAAGTCTTCGGAAACTTAACACTAGGTTACGAGTGTCAAAGCTGAACCCGGATAACAACAAACAGCAACCCGACTACAAAATATAACACATTTTTCAAATACATTCGAAGGAATTTGACTAGAGACCTGGTTTCCAAGACTCGTCATTCCCAGTTTCCAGTAGTTCACAACCCCTAGAGAATTTCACTTTTGCATTGCGACAGGAATACTTCACCACAAAAAGTACAGCGCTGATACTGGCTCTAAAACTTGACTTCAAAACAAAGAGGGTCAACTATTTCAGAGCTGGATGGAAGAACAGTTAAGCGGTTTAGGGTTTAGGGTTTACCTCGTCAAAGGCTTCAAAGATGTCAATGCTGGGCTGGTGAATGGTGCACACCACAGTTCGTCCTGTATTGACAGTGTTCCGAACAGTTCGCATCACAATGGCAGCGGCTCGTGCATCAAGCCCACTTGTGGGCTCATCCATGAAAATGATGGAAGGGTTGGCAACCAACTCCACGGCAATCGTCAACCGTTTCCTCTGCTCCGTAGACAACCCTGTGATGCCTGGCAGACCTACAAGGGCATTCTCCAGGGGCTTCAGCTCCACCAACTCCAACACTTCTTCCACGAAAGCCTGCAAATCGGTAAAAACATGTCAGGCTAAATTGCGTACAAGTAAATCAAATGAGCTGTCTTCCTATATGAATTTTCATCTTCACTAGTTGCGAATCCATCCCCTCGGTATTCTAGGAAATCTAGCAGGGTTACAATTGGCAAGGTTCACACTAGAAACTGCCTTGAATGACATTACCACTGGTAGGGTTTAACTCAGCTAGAATTTCCAGAAACTTCGGGAAGATGATGGAGAGGATCTACTAGTGACCATCGACTATAATTCTCCAAAAGATGTTCATTAGTAGAAAGGTATTCTAAAGGTATTCTAGAAAACTAAGCAGCGTTAAACCCTGCCGATTGCAATGGCATTTAAAGCAAATCCTCAGGTAAACCCTGCCAATTGTAATGCGGTAAGATTTTCTGTAAGGAGATGTGTTACATAGAAACACTTGCTTGTAATTTCGACACAATTTCTTGGTTTCCTTTCTTACCTTTTTACTCTCAGAATCGATTGAAGATGAAAGACGAAGCCATGCAGAATAAAGGAGAGACTCGCGCACTGTCACTTGAGGGGAATGAATGTCAGTCTGCTCGCAGTAGCCCGAGATTCGGGCAAACGTCTCTTGCACCTTCGGATATCCAGAAATTCGAATATCGCCTTCGACATAGCCACCCGTCTTGCGTCCAGCCAGAACATCCATAAGCGTCGTCTTACTGCCACCACAATTTTCAAGCACGCACAAACAACGTAAGCAGAGGTAGAGTTATCCTTTAAATATGTCAAAGTGGGGGTGCTTATCTGGTGTCAGTAATGAAGTAGGGATCAATCTAAAATTGTCCAGCAATTTGATAATCCTGATTGAATCTGCGGGTGTTCCAAAGCTTTTTCTTTGTTATTGAAACAGCGTTTAAAAATTGTACGAGTCAAAGGAGAACTCAAACGACTCTCTAAGTTTCATCACCCATGGCGTTCATGCTCTCCTCAGGATGATCAGAAGTACAAAGAGATGGGTGCAGCAAAATAATAATATAATAAGAGAATACGAAGGGCAACGGCGTCATAGGTATTATTTACCCGGCTCCACTGACTCCCACTAAGGCCGTCAGCACTCCCGGTCGAAATGCACCCGTGATTTTATTCAGTAGCTGGAGCCTGGTCTCTGTTACTTCAGCTGACTTCATTTCCTACAATATCAAACATATGGAAAGCAAAGCACAAAATGAAGTCAGACCAAATTGCTTGATTCATCTCAAAGAGTAAGGTAGACCTGATTTCTTCTCTTATACTGACCTCAGTTACTAACAGCATAGAAACCTGCATTGATGACTTCATAGAATATCAATACCAGTGTTTCCCAAAGATGGAAATGGATTCATTGATTATCAATAGCGTTGCTCGAGAGGAAGCTTTTGTTTGACAACACTTACCGCAGGCATGTCGACGTAGTAGCTGACATCATCGAACGAAATGGACAGTGGCTCGAAAGGCAAAATCATTCCTCGCTGCACCACTCCACCAGCAGCTGCCTCCACATCTTCGGTTTCAGCTTCCGATTCGCTGCGCTGGTCCACTGAAGATCGTTGGCTGCGGTTCCGCAAATCCACGGATGCTCGCTGGCTCGTTGCATTTTCTCTGCCAGATTTCCTTTCGTTCATGATCTCAGCTAGCGACCGGGCCTGCATGGATTTCCGTGACTGGCTGTGGGACTTGCGACCGGACTGGTGGTCGCCAGGCACACCCGCTCTGTTGGCTTCTTTCTCGGCCAGCTCATGCTCGGACATAATTGCTTGCGGCTTTCCCAAGGCTGCAAAAACAATCGTCACATTCGTTACATTAACGAAATTTCAAGCAATTGGCAGATACCGACCTGGACCTCTACCAGTCCCAGCTTCTTAATTTAAGCTTCTTGCAATTGATTGTCACAATCTTGGCGCTTTGAAACACGCCATTTTAGATAATATGACCATGAGGACGTAAAAGGGTCACGGAGGGTCTCATAATCACCCAAATTAGAGCTATCATGGAAAGTCTAATTTAGAGTACTTAATCAGGGACTCGAGGTTTGAAAATGACAAGTCGATCGATAATATTGTTAGGAAATAAGATGGGGTCAATTCATATCAGTGAAGGATGCATTGGTCAAAAAATGAATAAAATTGGACAAAAGAAATTCCTCAAAACAGCTATAAAAGCTATGATTTGAGCCTCTTAGTCCTTTAGGAGTTAAGTAGATTCGTGTATGTGGTTCAAGCAACGGTCTTTCTTACCTGGCATGTATCCAAGACTCAGAGTAAACCCGATGTTGAACAAGATGTAAAACCCAAGCAGAGCGCCAACGCCAAGCCAGTACCAGTATCCATTTACATGCTGCCCAAACGCTTTCAGAACAGAAACACCAATACGTTGGCCAGGTTGTGCAGGATCTGGCTGCAAACATAACATTATCGGCACAAACAACCCCACTTCTTCAGAATCTAGGAAACAATTTCAAGTCAGGGCCACGTTAACTTGCAGATCTCACAGCAATAAGCTTGAGATAACCAGATATCCTAAACCTGGATTCAAGTCTTAATCATGTTGCTACGAGCTGTGCAATCTAAAAAGTGGCCCTCACACGATCTGCACAATTTATTTCAGAAAATCAATAAAATTTCTTCAGAAAATCAATAAAATTGTAGTAAATGCATACCTTGTTCCATCGTGGAGCCGTGAACTCGTTAACCGCAATGGCATTCACCGAGTAGCTCAGGTTGCTGATCCAATACCCCCATCGCCACCACACAGGCAAGGTAGGGCGCGGCATGATAAACCCTCCAAGCATAAACAGCAGCAACAACACAATCCATCCAAGAGTGTAGCCCAAGGTAATCGTCCTGCACAACCCTCCTATGAACCGGAACATCCCCCCGGCCTGCTGTTGGATCAAGAACAACAGCAACAACTGCTTGAAGAATCGACTGGCTTCGGGTGCATAGCCTGTCACATAGTACGTCATGCAAGTGAAGATCGTGCACTCCAAGAGGGACACTGGAATGGACAGCACCATGGCGGACACGGAGTACGCCCACGCTGGGGCAAACAACATGTCACGCTGCCGGACGAGGACGGGCAAGCGTTGGATTGTGGACGCCAGCTCTCCGAATCCTGTGAACATGAAAACGATCACTGCGTAGAAGAGAGCATTCAGATAGAGCTGGCCATGAACTACTGAGTTCGAGTTAATCCGTGTGCGGAAGAAGACTGTCATCGAAATGAAGGCTCCCACCGTGATCTGCAACAGAGTCCCACAATGACTAAGGTCAGAAAAGAAATCACCTCTAGTAGAGGAGAAATACCAGACGGAATTCTTGAGAATCTTGGACAGAGTTTAAGCTAGAAACTGTCTCAAATGGTGTAACATTTCGCAAGGATTAATGCGACTAGATTCTAGAATACCTTTGCGAGGGTTTCCTACGAGTGGAGCACTATTATACAACACTTTCTAGGGGTCGCAAGTGCCTTAAGCTACTCGTGTAGTTCGTAACATTCTTGAGTAGCAGTGGCAAGACACCTTTCAAGAGTTGGTAAGAGAAAATCCAGAGAAAATTCAGTAAAATTGAAGCTTGGGCATACTCTAGAATGTGAAGACTAGACATACTCTCGCATGTGAAGCTTTGATGTAATCTCTCTCAATTAATTGAGGAGCTCCCACTCATTCAAATTGAGGTCAACAAGGTGTCGTGGATTGGTTTTCATGCGCGACAAGGTTACGTTATACAACTGACTTAGCAAGGTGTAGTACCTGAAAAGCCTTCACGAAGAACACAATGGAATTTCGCTTCATGAGAACAATCTCCCGGTTAAACGTCGCCTTGAAAAGCGCGAGCTTCGAGATGGTGTACTTCTGTCTTGCAAGCGCTGCCGGGTGAGACTTCTCCTTGGGATACGGATCAGCCAGGTCATCTTTCAGCTTGGTGCCCACATGGAACCTTTGAAACTCCTCCACAAATCGCTTCACCGGAACAAACCTGCACCAGGGTTTTCATTTCATTTCATATCTTGTTTTCCCTAGAATAGGCTCCAAGAAGTGGTTGAGGCAACCAATTCTAGCAAATTTTGCATTATTCTCTGTGTTTTAGGAAGCTACAACACAGAGTCTGGCGATTTCTGACAAATTTCTTTAATATCTGGCGGAACAAGCACATTCTCCTCCTTGAATTTCCATTAGGATAATTTTTTTACCGAAGTCCTGAAGAAGAACCACTGAATCACTGACCTGTAGGGTTTGCGCTTGTCCATCCAATACTGCTCTTGATCCTTCCGGGACGTCACCTCTTGTAAGAAGTCGGCAATGCCCTTGCGCTCGGGACTCTTGAACCCGCACTGCTCGAAAAACTCCATCACGTTCGCAATGGGCCCGTGGTAGACCACCTGACCCTCGGAGAGCAAAAGCACATCGTCGAAGAGGTTGAAAGTCTCGGGGGCTGGTTGTAGTAAGGAGATGAGGACTGTGGCGGAGAGTTCTTGTGTGAATCTGCGTAAGCTTTTCACGATGTTGAATGTCGTGGAGCTGTCTAGACCTGTTGAGATCTCGTCCATGAAGAGCACCTTCATGGGGCCGACGATCATTTCCCCTGAACAAACGTGGAAGATTAGGGTTGCAGGCTCAGTGACAATCATAACAATCTTGAGAAGTAGTGAATTTGATCGACTAGTTCCGTTACTTAATGCAATGTCGTGTCAATCAAAGAAAATCAAGCAAAATGATTATTATCACATACCCTCTCATCAAGACAATAGCACATTGGCTTGGAGAGGAGACCTCTCGCTTGCTCAAATTGAGCTCAGTGTTGCAAACAAGGATTTCTTTTTCGTGTGAGAGATTCCTTTCATGTCAATTTAGAGAGTGCTCAACAAGGCATGTAATTCAAGAGTATCATGGCAGAGCAGAGTTCTTGGACAAAGACAGAATAGATTTCTAAGAAAAAAGGTTCTCTGAAATGTTGTAGCAGAGTATAGGTTTCCTGGACAAGAAAGAAATGATTTCGAAGCAACACGACGACGACGACGACAAGGCTTGCAGTTAACCCTAATTGCAAGCACTGCGCTTACCTGTAGTCACACGCTTCTTCTGACCCCCGGAAATTCCACGCCGCATTTCATCGCCGACTATGGTGTCTGCACATATGTCCAATCCCAGCATCTATACACAGACAAAATCCCCACAATGTAAGATCAGCACACACCCTAAAAACTTGGAGGAACCAGAAACTTAATTTGATGCATTCATTTTCAAGTGAGAAAGCAGAATGATACAAATTTAAGTGATCGAGGCTACTTCGTTTAACAACAGTGAATGCAAATTAAAAAAATTGGGATTCAGAAAAACTGTATCCAGACTCACAAGCTTAGACCTGATGCACAAAGTCTCATAGATCAGCAAGGAAGTGTAAGAACAGGAATGGCCAGGAAGCAAGCGCTTACCCGCAAGGTATACTCCACCGCGAGACTACCCTGATTCCCTGGCAGAGCCAATGCCTGCACACAAAGCCAAATTAAGATTCTCAAACCTTGAAAATCATACGACTTGCTAACAAACTACTATACAAATTCGTGAAATGCTAAAGACTGGGCTTCAAATCGCAGGTTCTCACTTTCATATACGTGTCAACATCAGCTTCAGGCCTAATCCCCGCTTCTTTTTCCCGCTTGGTGAGCTCCTCGAGAATCTCTGCACCGTCCCAAGAGTGGCATGAGTTCCAAAGAACAGTTCTTCAAAAGCAATGGCGGGAGCTAGCTCTGATTCTGGAAATATAAGATTCGCAACCATTTGAATTACATGATTCACGATATGATTAATCGAATTAATCATTTAATTAGAGTGCCGAGGTGGAGTACCGTATTGAGGGCCAACGCCTTGAACGTGAGCAGAGAAGTCCAGCGTCTCCCGCACGGTGAGTTCCCCGACATGGAGATCATTCTGGCTCACGTACGCAGATGTTTTCTGGGGCACAAATTCATTAAGACTGTGGCCGTTATAAGTGACGCTCCCCTTCACATTCAGACCGCGATCCAGCTTCCCAGCAAGCGCCAGCAAAAGCGTCGTCTTCCCAGCGCTCGGCGGACCCAGCAGCAACGTCATGCGCCCAGGTTTCAGGGAGCCGCTCACATTGTCCAAAATTGTCAGCACCTGGTCGCACAAGTCACAACTGATTAAATATGAATGCCCATATCGTGCAAGTTCATGAAACCACGAATACAATCTTACGAAATATCCCGAAAACAAAGAGCAGTAGAGATTCGAGCTAGGCATTATCCAAAATCGTCACCGCCTGGTCGCACAACTCACACAACTGATTGCACAGAAAAACCCATACTTTGCAAGTAGCTGACGCTACGAATATGTACAGTCTTGCGAAAATTTCTGAAAACAGAGCCCTGGGGTGAGGGCCAAACCTGTTTCCTTGAAGGCATGAGTTTCACGAAATCCAGAGCGCTCTCCACAATATCCCTCACCACATTCGACAAGGTCGGCAACCCCCTGTCCCCCACATAACAATTCGCCTTAATCGACAAACTCTCATACCGCACTTCCACCGTCGGCAGCTGAATCCCCACTTGATCCAGCCTCCTCCTCACTTTCCTTAACAGCTGCTCCTCCTCCTCATCTCCCCCTTTGTTAATCTTCAGCAACAACTGGTTGAAATCCACCGTGGAGAGGTCCTTCACATCCACATGCCTAACGGATCCCGTGTCTTTCTGGAAGACGGACGTTCGTAGTCGGTTGTACGTCGGCAGCTTCTCGAAAGCCGCCCACTTGAGCTCCTCCTCGTCGTTCTCCCGGGAGGAGACCCCGACTTCGAAGGGGTTGGAGCCGCCGAAGTAGCCGAGGCTGCGGGTGGAGGCGGACACGCTGCTGTGGCGAGCGCTGCCGTGGCGGAGGCTGCGGGAGAGTGAGTAGCGGCGGGATCCGGCGTTGGAGACGCGGCCGGGAGTTGTGGTGTGGGGATCTTCGGCTTCCTGGGTGCCGAGCTCCACGTCTGCCTTCGGTTCTTTGTCCATTTTCTCAGTCGACATTGTCTCGCGGTGTAAGCGCTTGTCGCCAGCAATTCTACTTGGCTAGGGTCGTGGAAAGGGTTTTATCACCTGCAGGAATGATCACATTATGCGCACACTCAGAATCGCAACGTATACGTCGCAAGGCGAAAGTCTCTAGCTGGAGCTTTCATCGTGAAACAAGCCCCAGGCGCGCATCGCAAGGGGGAAGTTTCGAGATAGTGCTTTCATCGTGAAACAAGCCCCTGGCGCGCGTCGCAGCTCAAATTCTAAGCAATCCGATCCCACAATGCGCACTCTTAGAATCGCAACGTGGACACCGCAAGGCAAAATCTCTAGCTAGAGCGAGCATCGCGAAACAAGCCTCTTGTTCGCGTTGCAACTCAACTTCTAAGCAATTCGTTCCAGTTGCGCACTCTCAGAATCTCACCGAGCACGTCGCAAGCCGAAAAATCTCTATAGCTGGAGCTCGCAACTCAAATTCTAAGCAACCCGACCCCAGTGCGCACTCCCAGAATCTCACCGTGCACGTCGCACGCCGAAAGAAAGCTTTCGTCGTGAAACAAGCACCTGGCGCGCGCCGCAGCTCAAATTGTAAGCAACCACTTCTCACAATTTTGGTTCTACGTGCAAGTGATTAAACCAGCCCAGTATAATTTCTAGAGTACGTCTCGCGTCTCTAAACTTCTTAGCTCCATCGCCACCATTCACAGTTCTAGAAATGCGTTGTTGGTTCCCAGGCACACGACGAGTACTACCAAGGTAACACCAACCCCTGAATCGTACACCACTGGTACATTTTCTCCAGAGAGTGGTGTCACCCAAGGAGCACTCCACCTTCGAAAACTACACCGAGAGTATGCAAATTACGCAACTTCCAAGCAAAATTCTGAGAAACTAGAGACTTGATAACACAACAACATAAGTAGCTGACCATCCCAAACCATCACATTACTCAAAAGAACCCACACATTCGAAAGCGCTAGCTTACACACACCTGATGCTGTGGTTTGAGCTCCCTTAAGGTAGTCAGCTCAAAGCCAACAAACACACAGTGTGTGACGTCCAAGAGAGCGAGAGGCTCCCCTCTCTCGCTCTACCGTGTGTGAGAGCCACATCACAAAAGAGCTTCTGCTCACAACACGCATTTATACCCCAAAACACATGAATCCCATGATGTCGCCATTCCACTTCCAAAAACTACCGTCAAACCAAAAAGATACCGACTTGTGAAACCAAAAAGCACGAAAGAGCACCCGAAGCCCACCTCATGGTCTCCGAAACTTGGGAATCTGAATCTGTGGAGGTAAAAGGGAAGCTGGACAGGAACTGCCATCACCGTGCACTTCAAGTGTTGCGAAGAGAACGGGTGGGTGCCAGATTGACAGCGACTTGATACTCATCAACCATCTGTACAACTAAATTCTTGTGAGTGATCCTCGGAACTGACTGATCCCTTGAAAGTTATACGGAGTAATAAAAAACGCACGCAGCAGTCTCCGAAGCTCCCACGGCACCACAAGCTCCTTTTGATTATCTGAAGAGGAATGAGTGAGGTTCGCCTTGACTTTCAAGAAAAAGTTCCGGAGGTGTGGAGACTGTACAGTACAGTAGTTCCATGTCATATTACAGTATCTTATTGTTTTAATTCAGTTTGTTCCAGGTCCTCACTTCCTCACCACTGCTTTAATTACAAAAGACTGCTAGGAAATTACAAAAAAATTACCGTACTTACCACGGTGGATGATTCGGACGGACTCCGAGGGATCGGAAGTTGCCTGAGAAGGTGAACGTCGGGGAGTAAATTCCGAGGTAAATTCATGCTCAAGAGTTAAGTTTAGTGAGACCTGGGGACTTGGGGTGCCGTGGTAGGCAGCGGCTTTTTGGGGTGCGAAATTTCGCACTGTCGGACAGATTTGAGCTTGTCAGACAAGCGTTCGGGATTTTTTTGGGTTTTACAGTTCCAGCAATTTTCCTTTCATTCCCATACTCCGTCCACCGGCGAAGTCCTTTGTTTTCTAATTTCGTTACTGCGAATAGAAATTTTATACTCCGGAGTAGATTTTCTCCGATGTTTTCAGATTGCAACCGATTTTTGTCCCAATTCCACCGGCTGACAATGAACTAACCGGCGATTCTCCCCGAACAGTCACACTCCGTTTTTCCAGAACCACGCCACGGCTGTGAAGGCTTGTCGCAGGTCGGCTGTTCCGAAAGAAAATGCTGGTCGTTGTAGTAAGGATTTCATTCCTAGGCTGGACTGTACGATGGTCCGTGAACGTAAGGTTTTTTCCGATGTTTTCAGATTGCAACCGATTTTTGTCCCAATTCCACCGGCTGACTGTGAACTAACCGGCGATTCTCCCCGAACAGTCAGTCAGACTCTGTCTCTCCAGAATTACGCCACGGCTGTGAAGGCTTGTGGCAGGTACTGTTCCGAAACAAACTGAAACGCTGGTCGTCGTAATACGGATTTCATTCCTAGGCTGGATTGTACGACGCTCCATGAATGTAAGATTATTTCCGATGGGTTTCTTTTCTTTTCTTTTTGAGACAAATGGAACGGGATTTCATTGCCAGAGAGACAAACAAAACAACAAGAGGCCTGGCGAGGACAAGGACTGACACAGAGACCAGACGGACACTTTCCGATGTTTCCAAATTGCAACCGATTTTTTTTGTCCCAATTCCACCGGCTGACAATGAACTAACCGGAGATTCTCCCCGATCAGTCAGTCAGACTCAGTCTCACCAGAATTACGCCACGGCTGTGAAGACTCGTGGCAAACACTGTTCCGAAAGAAAAACGCTGGTCGTCGTAGTAAGGATTTCATTCCTAGGCTGGAATGTACGATGCTCTGCGAATGTACGATGCTCTGTGAATGTTTTTTGCGGCTGTTTTGATTTGTAAAGTCACCTGGTTCTCGATTTCACTGGTGGGCGCCAAGATTGCCGAAAGGAAGCAGCCATTTCTGTGGACTCTTTGTTTCCTGCTAAGCATTGCGTGTTGAAGGTCGGGTGTTCCGTGAAGGAGGGTTTTCTTTCATGCGGGACCTCCAACGGCGATGGCCCAGGTGGGGGTTTTAGGGACTCGGCTGAGGTATGTGCACCCACAATCACCATCACTGGCTCAAATGGAAGCGTACATTTCGACGAAAAAAGTGACACGGAAACCCAGATATTGATGACACAAGATGTACGCGAGCACAACATGTGAGCGTACGAAGGAGAGGCCTAGCGTGGGTTTTTTCGTACACCGAACAGCCAATCAACTTTGAAATTCCATAAACTTACTAGTCGTGCAATGTCCATGGCAGGTAATGTTGAAGTATTTTGACAAAAAAGTGACACTAAAATCAAGACATTGATGACACAAGATGTAGAGTAGCCAACCCATTTTCTAACATATTTGCGGTATGGGTATGGTGAGGAAAAAAAAATTCCCATATAGAAAAATAGATTTAAAGAAGGGTTTCATTATTTTTTTATATTTTTTTTCCTCAAAAACAAGATTACCATGAGTTTTCTTTTGTGGAGATTCCATTCAACCTACTCTTGTTATATAGGTTGCCTTATTTCTAACCATAGGTTGGTTACAAAATCAACAATGCTTCATTCCGATAAGTGATAATTGTGGCATCCTTAGCAACTATAGCATGATAAAAAGTAATCACCCAAATATGGACAATCAACCGCTTCAATTAGCCAATTCTACTAAGTTAACCCCTAAAGTTCCATAACTATATTTTCACCGAAAACGCTCAAGAGTGCCATTTTTAGTACAAGTACCAAATTTTTGAAAAAATCAATGAATTTTGACAAAAGTAATTTTAGGATCTTGTAGTATGCTGACTTGAGAACATGTGGTAAAAATTTCAGAAATTTCCACCGCATGGATTGCAAGATATAAGTATTCAAATTCATTAACATCATTTTTTGGGCCCTGTGAAAAACATGGCAGCTCCACTTCACAAGCTCACTTTTCTATGAAAAAATGTCTAAAATGGTGGTGTTTCTTTTTTTTTTTGGGGGGGGGGGGGGGTGTCCTAGACAATTTGTCTACATGCTTGAAAAATTTCACATCATTTGGAATTGTACAACATATAGGAAAAAAATAGTAAGTAGAAAAAAATAGAGAATGATTCAAAATACTAAATTGTCAAGAATTTAGATATGGAATTAAAAAATGCCAATCCAATGGTTGTAATGTTGTAATAAACAATTTACATCCTATGATTTTAATGTTTCAAAAAATATTGAAAATTGAATAAGATAAAGGACTTCAAAGTTTGTTTTAGAGTAGAGAATCTATAATTGCTTGCAAACTAAAACTTTTCATAACTTTTTGACTCATTAATCAAGATGGAATGATTCAAAGCTTTATATGTATATATAACTCTAGAAAACCAATTTCAAATTTTTATTTTTGAAAAAAGTGATTTTTCTCATCTGCAAGGACTGCCCAATTACCAAAAAATATAACGTATTAGGCCATAACTTTTGACTCCTGTTTCCAAATGTCATGAAATTTAGTGCATATAAAAGATTTTACTTGTTCCCACCTTCTATTAAAATTTCAGCCATAAATATGGAAATCTCTAGTCACACAAACCTGCTCCAAAAATCTATGTTGCCAAAAAATGCATGCTAGTCCTTTAGGGGTTAATGCACAATTAATTTTTAAAATGTCATTCACATACATTTTGAATAACACAATTTTCAATTTTATAAATTGCAAGACACCAACCAAACCAGTAAGAGTCCTATTTCCAATTATAATGTATTAGAGCTCATAAAAAAAATACATCACCAGTTGCATGGAAATATAACAACCTAATCTATGAAAATAGGTGGTTGATCAAAAATGATTTGGCAATTAAATGCAAGCACAACATGAAAAGTAGGAGAGCCTAATGTGGATTTGGGTTTGTTTTGGAGTCAATCAACTTTGAAATTTCATAAATTAGTCATATGGTGTCCATGTAGCTAGATAACTTGTGTTGAAGTGTTTGAAGATCCTCTTTTACTTGCCAATAAAATTCAATAAAAATAATTTAATTTACATTACAATAATAGAAAATATGCTCAATTGCTACTAGTTTTGATTATGCAATCCCAAATCTATCATAGATGGAAAAATTCGTCCACGGAAAAAGAAAAGACATTGGTGCATTCCCACCTAAAGAAGTGCAATTGTTATACATTTGAAAATTTTAATATTGTGGTTTCTTTGTGTAATTAGTCTACTGAAAGATAAAATTTATACTAAGAGGGATCATCTTAACCTTAACCCCAAAGTGACAAAGAGGACAGAAAGTGTCCTCACACAATTTCAAGTCCAGTTCAAAGTGCTGTAACTTTTGCATCTAAGGTCCAAATTCAATAAAACTTGTTGGAAAAGTTGCGTTCTCCCCTCTAGTTTGTGTGGTATAATTTTCAGATTAATCCAAGGTTTATTGATTTTTTGGAAGCCAATCAAAGTTCACAACTTCAATTTGAGTTCACCAAATTGTATTTTAGGGCTGCAACTTCGGGGCCTTGTATCTCCTTCATCCATTGCTCATTTTCAATAAATAAAAACTGGGTTTTGTTCCCCTTGAAGTATAGTTAATGTGGTAAAGTTTTCATGTCAATCCAAGTTGTTTTGAATGTTTGGGAGCAATTCGAAGTTCCAAATCCTGCCATTTTTGGAGTATAGTGAACTTCGGCGGCTTGTTTCTTCTTCATACAGAGTCCATTTTCAATAATTCTTTTTGGAAAAACTGCGCATACTAGTCTAGTTTGTGTGGCTAAAATTTCAAGTTAATCCAAGAATTAATGAGTGACAGAGAGGCATTCTAGTAGAATGAGGTTCAGCTTTAGATCTGTTTTTAGCAATTTTTCTTGCTGATTTTTGACATTTCAAAGCTGTTTTGTAGACACAATGAGTCAATTGAATGAATTTTTTTCCCATCAATGTGTTTGAATACTAGTTTTGAATCATTTTGTAGTGTAAAGTTTTTTCATTTGAGTAGGTTTAGAAATCAAATTTCACCTCCAAATGTGTTTTTGGGAAAATTTCAGCATCCATTTTCAACACTAAAACATTATGACCTTGCAATCTATGTGGCCAATCGACTTCAAATTTTGTACATGTCATCTACAACATGTACACTACAAAATTGTACGGTTGAGATTTGTATAACTTGAAGACATTTAAATCCATAAAGCTTCAAAAGCGATGATGTTTTTGAACCCCAGAAATTGAATGTCACTTTGGGGTTAACACCCGAAGTGGGAACATGCCTTAACTGGAATCACACTGAGGAAACTAGGAAAGAGACCACGAACCAGCTGAGTAAGCTTTTTGCAATTAAGCTTCTCTCCATTTGTGCCACCTCAAGACTTTGATTTCTTTTTTTCCAGAATTTAATTGTTTTTTTTAAAAGGTTAAGAAATCTTGGAGATTTAAATGTAAAGGGAGATGTACAGAAATCTTGGACATGAGATAAATAAAACGGTGGTGACGAAAGTTGTGACGGGGGCCACAGTGGCCTTCGATTGACTACTTCGGTTGCTGCAGATTCCTTTTGGGGGGGAGGAATTACAGTGGACACGTGGCGGAGTTGAAGGCTGACGGAGCATTGTTTACAGTAGCAATGTGACAAAGGATCCCTTTTGCATCTTTGAATGAAGGAGACCCCAAATTGAGCAAAATTGTTTTCTGCAGCTCCTCAACCAACCCCAATTCTTGCATCAATTCAGATTTCTTTTCTAGGCATGTTACAAAATATAATATCTTGAGTTCACAAATTGTCTTCTATGGCTTTTTAGGCAAAACCATTTTTTACATTTGCTGATAAACCTCTCTCAAGCATGTAGCAAAACATAATATATTCCCAGCATGGGGAGGACCATTGTGTAGTTATACAAAGTTAGGTTGTAGTTTAGGTCAATTTTGATGGTAGAACAAAAATTCTCTATGGAACATTAGGTAGAGATTGGGGAAAAGGGAGCATTTAGGTTTTGATTCCAGAGACACGAGATTTGCGGGAGTTGTATTTAAATTTTTTTTTTTTTTCACATGTCTAACCGTAGGATCTTCTACTAGACTACCATAGTATTAAAGTATGTAGAAGAAATTCCAGAAACCTTGACCCCGTGGATTGCAAGATATTTGCATTTGAAGTGGAAAAAAAAAATTGGGAGGGGAGCACCTTGCTTGACTAGATGTTTAGGCCTTTGAATCTTTTTTGTTTAACCCCTAAAGGACCATTGTCTCCTCAGGGGACAAAATGGATTTTGGGTAGGTTCCTATGACTTCAATTTTTAATGAAACTTTTTGAAACTTTCTCAAAGATAGACAAATTTCTTAGCTTTGTGAGAATATAATTTTTATTTCAATCGGTGACCGAGAGCAAAAGTTATGCCATCTAAAACACAATAATCACTTCATCAGGCAAAAAAAAAATCCACAAAAACATAAAATTTAACTTTAAAGTTTTTTCTCCTTGTAGATCATATTTTTGTCTACATATGAAGCTTTGATTCATTCCATTTGGATTAGTGATGTGAAAGTTATGAACAATCTAGGCATCTCTTGAAAAAATAACTTATAGGATTCATTTCTAAATGCAATTTTTAAAAATTTAAATTTTTTTTTTTTTGACAAGGTTAAGTTCTAGTTCTAGAACAAACTCACCATTGGAATTACTATGTTCAATCCCATCTTAGAGCTATTAATGATTTAGTTTCTCTTTCAATCTTGGACCTACTTCTACTTGACAATTTTTTTAAGAATGAAAAACAAGCATTTTTCTTTTGAAATTTTTTTCCTAAAATTTCAACCCAATTCTTCAAATCAAGAAAAATTTAATTCAAAGTCCATAGTGCAAAAGAATTCTACAAAAGCCGGTCAAAGTCATTTGAAATTGCATGCTAGTGTTCAAAAAAAAAAAATTTCCAACTTTGAATGCTAATATCTTTCAATTTGTACGGTCAAACTCCATGAAATTCTTATCACATGATCTTAGACAGTAAAGTACAAGATCCTACAGTTAGATTCTAGAATATATATATTTTTTATTTTCTTGAATGAACGTAGCAGAAATGGCAGTTTTTAGTGTTTTTTGACAAATATGACCTTGGTCCTTTAGGGGTTAAATTTTTGTACTAGCAATATTGAATTAAAAAGTTTTTATATTGAAGAATTGAGATGAAAGTCTAGAAAATAAATTCCAAAAAACACACTTGGTTTTCATTCTCTTAAAAATGGTTGATTAGAAGCAGATGTGAAATTGAAGGAAAAACTAAATCATTTAAATAATAAATTTCAAGAAGAAGCTTAGATTGCCCAAAAAATGAGATTGTCCATAACTTTCACATTACAAATCCAAATAGAATGAATTGAATCTTTCCATGTAGACGAGCATGTAGACAAAAATATTTTCTTTGAGAATTAAAATTTTGGAAATTTTATTTTGACATTTTTTGTGTTTTTTTCTTCCCTAACAAGTCCCATTTTGGACTAGGATGGCATTACTTTTGTTCCCATAGACCGATTCAAATAAAATGATATCTTCCAAAAGCTAATATATTGTCCTATCTTCAAAAAAGGTTTCAAAAATTCAAAACAAAATAGCCTACTTGAAATCTATTTTGTCCCCTAAGGAGACAATGAGCTTTTATGGATTGATTGCTTGAGCTAAAGATAATAAATGGTACTTTATTCTATGGTATGCACACTTGTAATCATCACTAATTTTAACTAAGCACAAATTAATTTTGTTGGATCTTCTTTGCAATTGAATGAGGATTCTAATGCACTTTAGCATGCAATATTCAAATAGAAATTCTTTGAATAAGTTATGAATTTTCAAAGTATTGTTTCTAGATGCAAAGAAAAAAGTTGATTCTAGGATGTATAGACTCTTATGCTTTGATTGTGTACATCTTGTATAAAAAATATCTAAGATTTTGTGACATTTATTGATTCAAATGTAGGTGTCACATTGTGGATAATGTTGGTAATGGATATCCATACTTTTAGTGACAAAAAGCCCCAACCCTAGATTTTTTTTAAAACTTGGATTGAATAAGTTCAATCACACTTTACATTAGGTTAAGAAAAAAAAATTACCACAATCTCATTGGATGAAAGATGGCATGAAATTTTTTATTTCTAAAAATGATAAGATTTCATTGTCACTTGGAGAGTTGGGGGTTGCAACGAAACCTCCAAACAATTTCTCTCACCACAATATTTGAGTGACCAAGAGTTGAAAGACACAATAGTCAATAAAAAACGATTTTAAATTATGTTTTTAATTTTTTTGTCTATTTTTTTCCCAAACTAAGATTACCATCATAGCAACAGATGCTCTTCATTGTGAACATGTGGAACAAATTGCATGTTCAAATGGTTGTGAGAATTTGAGAATACAACCACAAATAGCCTTCCTATAAGAAAAATACAAGGTCATTTTTATGGAGAAGACTATAGATGACAAGAGATAAATAAGATCTGACTTGTGTATGGTTTGGAAACAAGATTGTTGAAGGAATGATGAAATGGACATACAAAATAAGACTTGAGGAAGCATCAATCATGCAATTCAAATTGGTGCAATAACAAGAGATATGAAACATGTGAAAAAGATGATATAAAAGAATAATGAAAAGCAAGTGTAAATTATCAAAAATAAATAAATAAATACATTAAAGAAGTCAGTGTCCCCCTTTTCCCAATTAGAGGTCACCTATAGATGACAAATTATCTCTTGGTCCTTGATTCTTGACCAAGTCAATGGCAAAGATAATTATTTTTCTTGTCACTTTGTAATTAGTTCAAAGATCCTATAAGATGCATTTTAAAATAATGATAAATAATTATCTCAAATAACATATAATTATGTATAATGCATTGATATTTTGATTGATTTTCAATTGATTCTTATAGAACATTCCTTCTTCATTCCATTGATATAATACCTGATCTTCCTTGGTAAGAGCCTCTTTAACCCCTGAAGTCCCAAGGCTTTTTTTCCATCAAAAACCACTCAAAACTGCCATTTCTGTTGGAAAGAATTAAAAATTTTAAAAATTGTTGTTTTCTACATATCTAACTATACAATCTTGCACTGGACTAGTATAACATTGCGTGGAAGAAATTTCAGAGACTTTGACTTTGTAAATTGCAAGATATTGCATTTAAAGTAAAAAAAACAAGCTTTTTTTTATACCTTACTTGACTAGATACTTTGACTCTAAATATTCTTGACTTCAAATATTTGCACTACTAATTTTGATTTTCTAATTTTTTGTGGTGAAAAATTGAGTTCAAAATCTAAAAAAAAATATCAACAAAAAAATACTTAGTTTTCACTCACTAAGAAATTGTTTAATAGAAGTTCATTTAAGAGTGAAAGGAAAACTAAACCATTGATAGTTCTAACATGGAATTGAAACACAATACTTCCAATGGTGAGATTGCTCTAGCAAGCAAATGTAACCAAGGCATGTCCAACAAAACAATTGTAAATTGTATAAATTGCATTCAAAAATGATTTTTATAAATGATTTTTTCAAGAAGATGCTTAGATTGTCCAAAAAATAAAATTGTTTATAACTTTTTCATCACTTTCTCCACTGACCAAAAGTGTGTGAATAGATTAAAAACTTCAGATGTAGACAAAAATACAATCTTTAAGAGAAAAAATTTAAATTAAAAAAATTAATTGATTTTTTAATTTGAGAGGTGCCTCTCGAGCTACTATTTGGACTCAAGGCAACATAACTTTTGTTCCCAAACACTGATTAAAAAAAATTATATTCCCAAGAAGTTAACCTGGTTTTATATCTTCAAAAAAAGTTTAAGAAAAATCATGTCAAAAATTGAAATCACACAAGCCTATCTGAACATCCAAAAGTTCTCCACAAGAGCTTTGGGACTTTAGGGGTTAAGTGTATCTTTCAAAACATTCATTATCCATTTGAAGAATGGTTGAGCATTTAGATTTTAGTCAAGGATATCCAACTTTGAATGGGACTTATTGGAGCAAACTATTATTCATTCAATGATATTAGTATGCCCTATGTTGTTCCCACAATATATATATATACATCAATCAAGGTGTTTTCTTTCTAAAATTATTCATAAAAACTTCAAAATTAAATATCTTTTGTACCATAAGTCAAAACGCCATAAAACCAAGTCCATGCACCCTTGTACACAAAAGTTTTTTTGACAATACCAAGAATCCATAGCCAAATTAAAAGTAAAAATAATTTTCTAATTTTTAAATTCAAAAAAATACTCAAAAATCTATAAGTTTCACATTGTATGCCCCAACGCCATAGAACAAAGCATGTGTATCCTTCCTTGCATAGACCTTTCTAACGGTACCAAAAATGTAACCAGAGGACACATGATTTTGGAGATTTCACCGTGACAAACAAAACGAATAGCCTCATTTCACCCCTAAAGTTTTTTGACTATGTTTTCACCCAAACCACTCTAAAACTGTCATTTTTAAGACAACCACCAAATTTTAGAAAAAAAACAATTTAGGACAAATTTAACCGTAGGATCTTTTACTAAACTGATTTGAAAAGATGTGGAAAAAATTTCAGAAATTTACGCCATGTAGATTGCATAATATTAGTGTTTGAAGTTACAAAAATCCTTTTCTTACCACTGCGAAAATCTGGGCAGCTGCACTTCAGAAGGCAATATTTGTATGAAACAAATCCAAATGGTTGTAACTCTTTGGATTCATTCTTCAATTCAAGTTGGCTACATGCTTGAAAATTTTCAAATCATTTGGAATTGTACAACATATACAAAAAAAATAGTAAGTAGAAAGAAGTAGAAAATGAGCCAAAATACTAAATTGTACACAATTTATTTATGGAATTGAAAAATCCCAATCCCAATGGTAAAAATATTTTAATAAACAATCTACAACTAATGTTGTTGTTTTTTTCCAAAAATATTAAAAATTGAATTAAATAAAGGATTTCAAACTTTTTTTGTAATGTATAGATTCTATAACTAGTGGCAAACTACCCCAAACTAAAACTTCTCATAACTTTTGACTCATCGATCAAAATGGGATGATCCAAAGCTTCCCACTTAGATAAAAATCTAATAAACCAATTTCAAATTTTTTATTTTTTTTAAAAGTCATTTTTAAGTAAATTTTTTGAGCTGCCCAAAGTTCAAAGAAAATCACATGTCATGCAATACCTTTTTAACCATGTAGTCAAAAGTTACAAAAATTGTTGGGCCTTAAAGCTACTCTTTGGACACATGTTGTGTGAAAATTTCAAAGAAATAATAGAAAAATTCCATCCGTAGTGAGCTGCCTAAAATCACTATGTTGCCAAAAAAATGCAGTTTGGTCCTTTAGGGGTTAATGTATAGTGCCTTGTCCTATTGCCACAAACCAAAATAAAAATTAAAGTAATTTTCTAATTTCCAATTCATAAAAAACTTCAAAATTCAATAGATTTCACATTGTAGGTCCAAATGCCACAAAACAAGGTCTCTACACCCCAATCCTCCTCACAGAGAGCTTTCCAACAATACTAAAAACGTGATCGAGGGATGCATGGTCCAAGAAATCTCACCATAACAAACAGACAATCAAACAAACAAACAGTTCATGTAAAGTATGGATGCTTATAAAAAGGAAAGATCGAATGTGGATGATGATTTAATCCCTAAAGGACTAAGGAGCCCACTTTGGACTTTTTGAGAACTTAGGCAAGCTCTATTGACTTCATAATTTGCGGTTCTTGCATGAATTTTTTAGAATGGATGCTAGTCATCATAATCTGCATGTGAAGTTTTGTTTCATGTCATTCCAATAAATATGCAAAAGTTAAAAGTTTTTATTTATTTCAATGACAAAATGGGTTGGAAAAAGTATATTCTAAAATAATATTTTTTTTTTTTTGAGATTGATACAAACTCAACAACATTTGAACCATTCAATTCTGAATTGTGAGGAATAAGTTATAAAGGGTTTTATTTTGCAAGCAATGAAGGTAGAAAAAACATATATAGTTGTCTGCTAATCTCAATTTAAAAAAATTCAAAATAAAACAAAAATAAAGGATATTAATTGTTTTATATATTATATTCTCACCATTAGAATTAACAATTTTCAAATTCTTCCAAAAGTTATTACCATGCTCAGGGGGGCACCTTTTCTTAAAATTGGATACCACGTGCGATAATGGGGTAATTAAATGGGGGATATTTAGATTTTTTAAGGTAATTTTTTCCTCCCTTTCTTTAGATAAAAAGTTACTTTAGGATATTTTAGGGTACCCTATGTTTATTTCTAAATGATTATATGACATAATTTTTCAAACCTATTTTTTTAAGAAGTACACCATATAGTACTGGTCGCAAAGGGCCTTTTTGATCATCTAAGGGTTAAGCAAACAACCTCTCAAAGTTCCACAGCACATTCAAGCTTCAGCAAATAGCCAATCAAAGTTTCACTCAACAGATAAGATACATTCCTACAACAAAGCTTCATAGCAGATATAAGATACATTCCCACAACAGTAATGAGTAACACATCATGTGTTCCAAAACAAATAGCTACATCTAGGGTGGGAAATTATAAAAATCTGAATGCAAGAGTTACGCTCTGATTTGTTATTACTTGTTTCAACGAAAGTGATGACGTAAATTTGGGAGGATAAGAAAAACGACCCTAAACCGAGGCAGAAGGGCGATGAGTCTGATCCAAGATGACAAGAAAAACAAATGGCTGAACCCTAAGCATACACCGTGCCAAAACATTCAAGTTCTAACTTCCAGAAGCGCGAAAACTTAAAGAATAATAATAGCCTGAACAACGTGGAAGCTGGAATCCAAAGCACAATGATTAAGCAACGATATGTTCTCTGACAGCCTAATCCTAAAACCAGTAAACTCTAACAGCCACGTGTACAGTACCAATTATGTTTCCTCCATTCTATTCAAAGTATAGATAGAAAGCGCCCCTTTTACATCCAAAGTGGTCACATCCTCTTATTTAAACTTATCCTATTAAACACTTCCAAGGGGATCTTATTTTTACTACCCTAATTTTTTTCTACCATATAATAAAATAGTGATATTATTCCCTACCCTATTTTACATATAATGTAGCAATACACATATTTTCAGTGCTATGGTAAATCTAAAAAATATATAAAATTTATCCCCAATGAATAAAAGTGGCCCTATTTTTTTATCTCATGTAGTTTTCTAAAAATCCAATGGTGACCCCCCCGAGTTACCATGTTACTTTTATCTTTCATTCAAATCAATAACACCTTCTACTTTACAATCTTAAAAAAATGAATATGAAATCTTTTTTGGTTAAAATCTTTAAAGTATGTTTTCAACCCATTTTCCAACATATTAACTAAAATGCACAAGTTATAGGACATGTGATTTTTTTCTAAAAATGTTGAAAGACAAAACTTTACTTTTGGGAAGGATTAGGAAAGCCTACATTTTAAAGTCTAGGCACATTAAATTTGCATTTGGTGAGGATATTTACTCTTAAAATTTTGGGGCAATGAACTTGAACAAGGTAACCAAAAGATCGTACTATTGGTTTTGTTAAAAAATAAATATTGATGAAGATTCTGAACTTGCTTTGAGGATGAGTATTTTGGAGCAATTTTGAGCCTCTAAACAAAGAAAGAATTTTCTTAATTAATTAAGTCTGTGCATCACAAATTGGCTTTTTTGTGTTGGATAATTGAAAACTCTAGAGATCATCTATGAAAATAATTGATATAGAAGATAAGCTAGAATTTTTTAATTCTTAATTTTTAAATTTTTTTAACAAATGGGAATCCATTGCAAAACAATACACTTTACAAGACAACCAAGCCAAAGGTTGGACAAAGAATGAGAAGTTAGGATTATTTTATTTATTTTTTTATTTATTTTTATTTATTTTTTTAAACACATGGACAATTTCCATTGAAAGGGGAAACAATACAAGGAACCAGGGGACAAAGTTCCCGGCGGAAGCATTTTTAACATTTTCAACAACTAAAAACCAAAACCAAAGCTGGGATTCTTTTTATTGCAGAAAAAACTGTGTGAATAGTATTTTTCTCTTCTTTCAATTGTGCTAAGAATAAGAATACTATAGAGTGGTGTCGGTTTCTTTTCTTTATTGTTTGTGTTGGATGCAGCCAAGGGGGCCAAAGGGAGAACTGACCCCCTAGCTCAGCCCTATGGGCAAACCCTGTTTTTTGCACATTATTTTTTTTGCAAATTTTGAATTCATATTTGCGATCAGAGACCCCAAATTTGTCAAATGAAGTCAAGAACATCCCCTGGAACGGCACAAAATAGGGGCTTTTTTTTGTACATGCACCCCTGGTAAGGCCGAGCGAGGGGATCAATCCACCCCGATCGCCAAGGGGGTCCTCTGATGGCACGGGCAAAGTCCACGTGCTTTTGAAAGTTCAAATTGCAGGCAAATAAATCCATAAGAAGAGCTCCACCATATCAACATAGAAAGAAAAAAACATGAAATGTTTTTTCACATAGTGACGTTGCGGGCTAGTTGCCTTTAGTAAAAGTCGCAATATAATCCACATGTCACCCCTTGGCAACGCCCTATCCAAATATTTTTACTTTTTTTCATCAATGATGTCACAAAAGATAATGAATCCTCCATAGACAAAGGGTTGATATGTTATGTGAGCTCTTGAGTGGGTAGAAAAGTGCTTGAAAGAGGCACGGGCGGTGCCTTGTAGCATTAAGGTAGGGGTGTGTAAAAGTGACCTATCTCTAAAAGCGATCTCTAACATAGAGCTACATTTTACTTTCTTCAATGTACCAACATTGTACATTTTAGGAGGGGGGCGCTTTTAGAAGCCACTGCGTTTCAACTTCAAAAATTTGTAACTAACTCCACGAAGGTCCAAAAAATATGAAACAACTTAGATAAGATGCCAATTCCATTTTTCTTCCTAGTAAAAATTTACTGAAAATTGTTTCAAGGAATTTAGCTTCCTTGAAAATGCAATCGGCTCTTAAAGGGTTGCTTTAATAGCCTCCTACCTTACCCAAGAAAATCGGAAAGCCTTTTTTGTAGTAACGCAGTGGAGCCGAAAGCATTGCCTTCCTATGATAGTACCGGTCACGCTTGTAACACTATAAGAAAAGCATGTTTTTGGTGGCGTTTAGCAACAAACGCGTCGTGTTTTTTCAAACGTCAGATGTTCCAAAAAACATGTACATGTTTTGCAGAAAACGTGTACGTGTTTTGCAAAAAATGCAACCATGTCACTATGGACGGCTATGATTGTGACAGTGTCAACTGCGACATGGCCATGCTTTTATAAAACGTCGCATACAACATAAACTGCCACGTCAGCAAGTAGATTTAGAGAGGGGTAGCCACGTGGCATATTTTGGAAAAAAATAAATGGATGGATGGATGGACGTTGAGCTGGACATCTCAAACAGCGTAGGCTAATTATCCCATATTGTTTGTCTTATAATGGACATATTTTTTAGCGAAGGGTAGCCATGTGGCATATTTTGGAAAAAAAAGAAATGATGGATGGATGGACTTTGGATTGGACGTCTTAAACAACATGGCAATATAGGCCATATCGTTTGTCGCACCATAGACAAAGAATGGATATAAATATGACCCTTAAAATGTTCATTTTAATATAATTTTTCCATAAAATAAAATTGATGGTAAATGATAAGTTTTTTTACTTCTTGGTGAATTCTACATTTTTTTTGTTGTTTACTTTTATTTTTTAATTTATGTTAACTAATTATTTTTTGAAAAAATGAATTGGATGAAAAGAACGGGATGGATGAAGAACGTCAAATTCTTTGACCTCCACATCAGATGCAGTCAAGTTAAAAAAAAATTACGTGGCAGTGCCTGTCCAAGTGGTGCCTCCATGGCACTTAGGTGCCCTCCACGTGTCGACCTCTGAGGACCTCAATAGACTTTGTTGTCACTCATGTTTTTGGCAATACGAGTACAAAAGTGATGTGTTCTTCTAGATTTTCACATGTTTTTACCCCGTCTAATCGAACGGATTTTAGGAGACGTCAAAGTTGATTATTTTTGCATCATACACAATGCATTCTTGCATTTTTTTTTATGTTTAAAAAAAATCCGTTTTCTTATAGTGTGATTAAGTGTACGGTGGAGTTGCTCCAAGTTAAGAACATCGCTACCAAGCTTGTCACTTGACCTCGGCAATGCCACTTTCAAGCTCCACGCTTACTGCATTTAGTTTGACAAAAATGGCTCCACACTAGCACCCCGCCCATTAAAAGTTGCGCCATTTCTTTTGTCATTTCTACATTTGTTGAGCAATATTAATAGGGCCTTTCAGTAGCGAGCAATTTTACACTCACACCAGCTTGGTCAACTTTGACCATGGCTTTAATGGAAGTAGATGATGACATTATGACAAAAAATGAATTTTTCTGTAAATTTTCAAAATTTGTTAGGACTAAATTGGTAAAATGTAGGTAGAGCCATGCTAAACCACACACCAATGTGCCCCTCCTCCCCCCCCAATTAAATGCATTGTCATGATGTTAAAGGGTTGCTAAGATTGCAGTAATAGGTGGGTCTTGTAGATGTTGGAAACATTTAGCTTCCATTTCATTGACTTTAATAAGTGATAAAGTTGAAAAAAGTTATAGGATTCAAAGACATTGCATTGCACTTGAGACTTTGAATAAATTTTGAAGCAAAGGCCTAATGATGTCATGTGATTCATCAATAAAATCAAATAACTTTAGAAGCAAGTATAATTATGGAGTGTAGAAGAGTCTCATTAAAATTGCTATAGATTCTTTTTTTCAACCAATTTAAGGTTGAAACACCTAAAATTGCCAAAACAAGCAATTCGATATAGTTAATGGTATCTTTTTTGGGTTTGTTTCGTAATATTAGCAATTAAAAATCATGAATTTTTATTTTAAAAAATAGAATTTTTGGACAAGACATGTAATTTTTATAAATTTTTAATTGAAGTAGAATTCCCTAGGCCACTGAAAGTATGGTCCTAAAACTGAAACCTAAATAAATTATAAATCAACCAATAGCAATTAAATATGGAAACGGTTTAATGGAAATCATTATAAATGGGATTCATCAAACTTGTTAGGAGTCGATATAAGGATCAGTTTTGATGTTTCACTTTAGATTAACCCTTAAAGGTTTTTGACTATGCTTTCACCCATAACACTCCAAAACTACCATTTCTAGTCCAAGTACCAAATTTTTGAAAAAAAACATTTTTGGACACATGTAACCATAGGATCTTGTAGTACATTATTTTGAAAAGATGTGGAAAAAATTTCAAAAATTTCCACCGTGTAGATTGCAAGATATTAGCAATTGAAGTGACCAAAATCCTTTTTTTGGCCCTGCAAATAAACAGGAAGCCTGTACTTCACAAGATCACATTTGTGTAAAAAAATATCCTAAACAGTGGTATTTTTTTGGATTAATTCTTCATGGTAAGTTGGATACATGATTGAAAAATTTCAGATAATTTGAAATTGTATAACATATATGAAAAAATAGTAAGTAGAAAGAAGTAGATAATGATTAAAAAAATTTAATATGTTAACAATTTATTTATAGAATTGAAAAATGCTAATCCCAATGGTTGTAATGTTGTAATAAAAAATGTACACCTAATGTTTTTATTTTTTTTCAAAAATATTGAACATTGAACTAAATAAAAAACGTCAAAGTTTATCTTAGAATAAATATTCTATAACTACTAACCCGCAAACTCTTGCAAACTAAAACTCTTCATAACTTTCATCTCATTAATAAAAATGGAATGATTAAAAGCTTTCCATGTATGTTCAAATCTAAAACATCAATTTCAAATTTTTATTTTAAAAAAAGGTGATTCTTAACCCCTAAAGTTTTTTGACTATGTTTTCACCCAAACCACTCTAAAACTGTCATTTTTAAGACAACCACCAAATTTTAGAAAAAAAACAATTTAAGACAAATTTAACCGTAGGATCTTTTACTAAACTGATTTGAAAAGATGTGGAAAACATTTCTTTGGATTCATTCTTCAATTCAAGTTGGCTACATGCTTGAAAATTTTCAAATCATTTGGAATTGTACAACATGTACAAAAAAAATAGTAAGTAGAAAGAAGTAGAAAATGAGCCAAAATACTAAATTGTAAACAATTTATTTATGGAATTGAAAAATCCCAATCCCAATGGTAAAAATGTTTTGATAAACAATCTACAACTAATGTTGTTGTTTTTTTTCCAAAAATATTAAAAACTGAATTAAATAAAGGATTTCCAACTTTTTTTGTAATGTATAGATTCTATAACTAGTGGCAAACTACCCCAAACTAAAACTTCTCATAACTTTTGACTCATCGATCAAAATGGGATGATTCAAAGCTTCCCACTTAGATAAAAATCTAATAAACCAATTTCAAATTTTTATTTTTTTTAAAAGTCATTTTAAAGTAAATTTTTTGAGCTGCCCGGGCTGTCCAAAGTTCAAAGAAAATCACATATCATGCAATACCTTTTTAACCATGTAGTCAAAAGTTACAAAATTTGTTGGGCCTTAAAGCTACTCTTCGGGCACATGTTGTGTGAAAATTTCAAAGAAATAACAGAAAAATTCCATCCATAGTGAGCTGCCCAAAGTCGCTATGTTGCCAAAAAACACAGTTTGATCCTTTAGGGGTTAAAGAAGTTTTTTGAGTTGCTTAGATTGCTTGCCTACCGAGCAATGAAAAATACATATCATACAATAACTTTTTTAACCATGTAGTCAAAAGTTATAAAAATTGTTGGGCCTTAAATCTACTCCTTGAGTACATGTTATGTAAAAAATTTAAAGAAAAAAATAAAAATTCCAGTTGTAATGAGTTGCCCCAAATTGCTATGTTACCAAAAAAACGCATTTTAGACATTTAGAGGTTAATGATGACTTATATTTTTTTATAAATGATACATATTTACTTTTGAAGTCTTATAAATGTTAATTTGTAAATATTATTTACTATCAAGATCAATTTCCGTAAGTGTTAAATGTTAATACTTTATATGTGTTAGGATATTGTTTACACCCAAACAATTTTCATATATGTGTTAGGATATTGTTTACTATAGGAGGGGGCTAAGTCTAAAAATATCACATGATGTATGGAAGGCATACTTTAAATGTGTCCACCTCTTGAAATGTATATATTTTTGTACATTATGCTTTTTTATTGCTTCAACAATCTACAAATAGTGTACAATTTAAGATGGGTGGATGCTTTTATTGAATATTGTATTTCAACTTCAAATTTTTTTATAATAAATTCCATGAAGCTCCCAAAAATATGAAACAACTTGCTTTAGATGCCAATTCATTTGTCTTTCAAGGAAAATTTCTTGAAAAATATTTCAAAAACCTCCCCAAGTAAGTTTCCATCTCTAAAACGAGCGCTTTATGGACTTCCTACTTTATGACATATTTATTGACTAGGTATTCTATTGCAATAGAAAAGATTCTCATAATTTATTTAACCTTGGAAGGATGCAATTCCAGTGACCAAGGTCAAGTTGGCCAAATACTCTAATTATTGGACCAACATGTATCTTCTTTGTTTCTACAATTAAACCTTTAAAGACCAAAGGGTAGTCTACATCTCTAAAATAATAAAACTTAGAGGAATAATTCAATGATGAATTTCAAATAATAGTTGTAAAATATGATCCACATATCATATTCATATGGTTAGATCAACTAGTTCACAAAACAATATTTTTAAATTAAATTTGAAGTCAATAATTGAAAATTCCTTCTATAATCAGTTGTAGTTCAAAATTTGAATGTTTGGTCCTTTAGGAGTTAACAATGAAGTCATCCATTGGATCTATTAACCTTAAAAAAACAGTATCTATTACTAAGGTAGTTAAGCCAAAAATGAAATGATTTTTAGACCAATATGTGCATTCTTCATTTCTACATTAATATTGAAAGTCAGTCATTAGATAACTTTTATCCTCAACACCCTTATAAGATTAATTTGCACACTGATATTTGTTAAGAATCTTTGTAATTTGAATTTTTTCAATTTTCCAAAGTAGTATAAAGTTGCGATTTTAACTCTACAACTTAATTTAATTAGTTCTAGAAGCACTAAAGTTTTTGGGGTGATCAATGGAATCATTGAATTCTACAAAGGTAGAAAATAAATCTTTTAAAGGGGAAAAAGATACTTCATCTTCATCACAAACCATCTTCTTACTAACTCTTTTAGGTGATGGAAACCTCTATTTATAAATTAGATCTCACAAGTTATAGGTCTTTTTTGTCCACCGATTAGTGGCTCAATCACTAACTATGATATGATCCAATATCATATTAAAACAATTACTTCAAAAGATAATTTAATTAGTATGAGAGTTTGAATAATATGAAATTCCTCTACACAATTTGAATGAATTACAGATGAATGTGATCTAATTAGTGAACATTTGGATGAAGTTTGGATTAAAACATATAAAAATTGAAAAAGTTTGATGAAATCATAATATTGGGGAAACCATGAAAATAATAAAGACCATATTATGTTAATTTTATCTCAAATAATGTGATGATTGCACCTTCTAGATTGTGATTTTCTAGTATTAGTCTTGGGATCATTAATTAACCCCTAAAGTCCCATTGTCCCCTCGGGGGACAATTTGGAGTTCGGGTAGGTCCCTATGGGCTGAAATTATACTGTGATTTTTTGAAACTTTTTGAGGACGTGCAGTTTTCTGAGAGATTCGTGGATATATAATTTTTATTGAAATTCGATGTCGGATGAAAAAGTTATGGGTTTTTTTCGCTCAAACCAAACTCGAGGGGCAGCCTGGTCAGCCACAATTCCATTGACTGTGGAAGGGGGCAGGGTTTGCACTCTAGACCGGAGGCTAGGGGTGGGCAGCGGGTGACAGTCTGGGACGTGCAGTTTTCTAAAACTTTTTGAGGACGCCCAAAGAATGGGCTACAAAATCTCATTGCAAAAAAAAGTATTGTATTGTCATTTTTATAGTTGCATTGCAAGATTTTTTTTGGAGGTGTTATAAGCCTCCAAATCTGCTGAAAATTGGTGGACATGTTCCTAACATGATCTAACATATGTTCAACTTTTAACTTCAAAGTCTGTAGTGCAAAAGATTTCAACAAATGGCAGTCAAAGTCATCTGAAATTTCAGGGCAGCACCCAAAAAAACTTTTCCCCGAACTTTGAATGCAATTTTCTTCCAATCCGTACGGTCAAACTTGATGAAATTTTTACCACATGATCTTAGTCAAGCTAAGTACAACATCTTACGGTTACATTTTTGAAAAAAAGTTTTTTCCGTTTTTTTTGGTGAATGCAGCAAAAATGGCAGTTTTCAGTGATTTCTGGCCAGAAAATGGCCTTGGGACTTTAGGGGTTAAGTTAACTTGTTCAGCACATATACACCTCAGCCTTCTACAACATTCCAATATATGCCACATACTTCTCTTTTCATATTGTTTGACCGACTACAAATAATACTTCAAATTTTCTTGGATATTTGCCATTATCATTAACAATTCAATTTACTATAATAAATCTCTCCAAGACTACTTATAACATTCTTGAATTTTTTGAACATAGAACTTTTTTCTTCCCATAAAAAATTATTTTCTTCTGAAATTGAAAATTTTGAATTTAAGTTTTTCCATGAATTGTAGGCAACTATAAAAGAAATACTTATTTTAATTTAATACTGAAATTGTAGAAGCCCCTCTGCTTGCAAATGCTTCAACTACATAGAGTAATTCTCAGTATTGCAATGGAATATTTGGGTAGATCTTGCCTCTATCTTTGGGAAGATTTCAACACTAAAATTCAATATCTATAGCAAGGATTAAAAGTAAGCATTTTTATAAGTGGTTTTCAAAAAACTATAAGAGGGCTAGTGCTTTGAAGAAAAAGATTGATTGGATTACGTTCAAGTTAGTATCAAGTTTGGAATTTATAACAACTAAAATCTAATTGTAAATAATTTAGGAATAACAATAACGGCACCTACCTCATAAATGGCATTGTAGTTGTTGGCATGAACAGTGATGTGCTAGCATGGAAACCAAATTTTTTAGAAAATATGTCTCTCTTAATAAAATGTTGTAGGGACTCTTAGTAACATAGGAAATTATAGTTTATACGCGAATTGCTCAGATTGTTTTATAGCTCATGATATTTGCTAAATGATACAAGAAGTGAAGGATTGATGCTCAAGGTGGAATGAAGTTGATTCTATAGAATCCACATAGTATCTCATTCAGCGCCTGACCCACTCCTCACATCCATTCAGTCACAAGTACTATTCACAACAAGTTCTTTCTAAGTTTAGAATTATACAATTTCTTATAACCTTAGAAATAGCTCATGGTAAAATGAGTTGTTGGATTCTGATATTTGCAATGCTAGATTTACTCAATATGGCTTACAATTAAAGAGAGAATGTGAAGCACTAGTAGAAGGGCTTCATTTACATTTCACTTTGAAGTTTGATACTTTTATTTATTGAGACAATGGTTTCATAATCACTTCTATACCTTTCTTTTGGTATTCTTCTTCCACAAGAAAATCACTTCTCACAAGAACAAGCATTAGAAAGCTTTACATCACCATATTTTTACCGTTAAACAGTAGGAATACCTAAGATGTTAGAGTGCATTTTAAAATCCATTAGCCATCCAAGACAATGGAATTAGAAAAGGTTAAGTGCACTAAGTACAATCCTTCTAAAGTTATAGGTAACAACACTTAACTTGTGATCCCTATTTGAAACCTATCCTCCAACTTCTTGCCTAAAATATACAACTTTTTTTTATGAGAATTTAGGATCACATTGAGTACACCTATTTTTAACTTTTTCAAAATTCATAAAATGTCATTTTCAAAATACTATAAATAATACTAATTCTAGAATTTCAAAAGTAACAAAAAAACTTCAAACATTTAAGTAAAATTTTCTTTATTTTTGGATAGTGGTCAACAAATTATACAAATAATTAAAATTTAAATATGATTCAAATTTTGAATAATTATTTACAAAACTAATTTGGACCCAAGGGTAGCATCATTGACACATATTGCACCTAGAAATGTCATGCTTATGTACAATATTGCTCCTTTTGGATGAATGTACAATCTTTTGGATGAATATTTTAAGTTTCATCCTCACTTGCACGTTTCATCCATTTACGTAGATGTAAACAACTGCATCATTCCATCCAAGATCGCTTTCTGCATTGCCTAAAATTAATGAAAAAAAGTTTCCCAGGCACCCGTCCGTCCTTACAACCCCGTCCCCATCAGATTCCTATTCTTTGCTGGCTCCCATTGCTCCCTGCGTGTTTTTGGTGCTGTAATCGTTCTTAGGGTTGCAGCTCATTCCCTGGCTATGGCGAACCAACTGCGGGGCCGCGGGCTGTTCGGCACGCTGATTGTGGCAGCGGCGGGCATTCTTCTGACGTGGGCGGCCTTCGAGCTCGCCCTGGCACCTATACTCAGACCCGCTCGGAGGGCCATAGATAAGTCCCTGGATCCCAATTACGATGTGGACGACGACGATGTGAAGAATGGTGCGGGGGAGGACAAGGAGAATGAGGATCTTGAAGACGGCGTTACTCCTGGTAGTGACAACCGGTAGCGCACAAGGCTTGGCAGGTTGGCGAATTCGTGAAATTAGGTACAGGAAATGAAGCTCTGTTTTCTCTCTCTCTGTCTTTCTCTCAAACTCCTTTTTTCTCCATAGGTGCTGTAAGGAAAGCGCCTCGTTGTATGCTCCGGGTTGTGAGCTTCTGAATGTATAGACAAATTTCGGAAGAATTTCGGAATTGTGTGTTGGTGATAGGATTGTCGATGGATTCGCAAGCACCACTAGTTAGTATAAAGAGTTGCTGTTCAGTTCTATAAAATGCTACACAGTATCGTGGCGAGTTTGTTTGTGCTGCATCCTATGGCATGGTTAAAGAGTTCATGCTACATATATTGGTATGACCTTCTGCCGTTTCAGAGTGCACTGTTCTGTCATACTTGGATAGTGTGTTTACTGGTTGTTTTGTATCTTTGCCTTAGTTGACTGTTGTCTAATTCTGCCTGTTATCTAGATTCTGTTATAGTCTTTGCTACCTTCTTTGCTTGCTTGATGTTAGAGTGAGAAGTTTTTGACGGAGCTTATCCGCACCATAGGCAATCAATTATTTCAGCTCATGTTTTCCAGTCTCAATGTGAAGATGACTTTGTAGCAGACCTAGTTATTTTATTAATATGGTCCGACTGTTAAATATTCTTGTTAGTAAATCAGAGAGAAATCCAGATTAGTACAGAACACATTATTTGGATACCGTCTGCCAAAGTTATCAGGGTTCAACATTTTATTAACTCATGACATAAAACAGACAAGAATTCTGAGTGTACATCCTCAAAATCAGGATGTACTCTTTGTACTCTTTGTGCAAGACTTTGGGGGTTTCACATCTAGGTAGGTGTGCAAGTTAGGTGCTCTAACTTATTAGCAGGGTTCTCATTTCCCCCATTGACATGCTTTTGAAGCGAGTTTTTGTTTCCAAATTCACTCGGTACTCCTGACGATTTCTTCCCTGCCAGCTTTGGAACACTATCTGCAGTTCTTGTCCCGTGCCCTTTTTGCCATTTCTTTTGAATCTGTCATCTATTTCGAAACAATTAGATGGCAAACTGAACAGAATCTCTTTCTTCTTTTACAGGATGTACACAGATTAGACACATGGTCAGAGGCTTTGAGCAGGTGTCTCTTATGTCATAGCCAATGTCTTTTGCTTGGAATTATGAGGCGCTGCAGGACCAACTCTACTCAATGGTGTCATCAGCTCATGTTCCTGATTGCACTAAGCTTATATTACAAAGGCTTACTGTATGATTGATTCATAAACAGCGCATGTCAATTATTTTTGTATATTGGAAGACTGGTACATACCAACTCTTGGTCCAGGTCTTTCTACAGTGATATCACTAAGATGTGACAAGAATTGGATTCACCAACAGACAGGCAGTGTATAGATGACAAGACAATGAGAGAACATGTGTATACTTGGTTTCACAACGCTGCTTGTCTCAACTTCAGATTCGCCTGTCAACATGGAGACAATGTGGGACACGGATGGTCCGTGTAAGGACCGTTTCTCACTACGTTCCAAGTCCTGTTTCTCATTGACCAATCTCAACTTTCTTGGGTTGTACAGTCGGGTACAGAAACCTTACAAATTTTTTGCATTCCCAGTGAAAGAAGTTCCACTGCTGCCAACTTTGACACCCTCCCGAGGGTTGAAAATTTGTTTTTTTGCCTTAGAATTTTTTTTTACAAGTTCATCTCTATGTTAGTAACATATGTGCAAAATTTCATGGCCAAAAGATTTACAGAAAAAAAGATATTCAGAGTCTACCAATATGTGTAGTTGCGAGAAAAATTTCACTACTACTAACTTTGTCACCCTCCCAAAGATTGAGAATTTTTTTTTTTGCCATGAATTTTTTTACATGGTATCATGTCTATGTTGATAATATGTGTACCAAATTTCAAAACCAAAAGATTTACACAAAAAAAGATATTTGAAATCTACCAACATAGGGAGTTGGAAGAACAATTTCACTATTGCCAACTTTGTCACCCTCCCAAAGGCTGAAAAATTGTTTATTACCATGAAATTTCTGTCATGAGATCATCTCTAAGTTGGTGATATGTGTGACAAATTTCAAGTCCAAAACTTATACCAAGAAAAGGATATTTGAAATCTACCAAGAGGTGTAGTTGTGAGAATGATTTTTTACATCTGTGTCAAACTTTAACCCACAAAATGACATTATAACAAGGGCTGAAAAAATCACTCTTCCAACTCCCTATGTTGGTAGAATTCAAATATCTTTTTTTTTGTGAATCTTTTGAACTTGAGATTTGGCACATATTATCAACATGGAGATGCTTCCATGACAATAAGTTTCATGCCAAAAAAAGTTTTTTTCAATCCTTGGGAGGGTGGCAAAGTTGGCAGTAGTGAAATTGTCCCTTCCAACTCCCTATGTTGGTAGATTTCAAATATCTTTTTTTGTGTAAATCTTTTGGTTTTGAAATTTGGTACACATATTATCAACATAGACATGATATCATGTGAAAAAAATTCATGGCAAAAAAAAAATTCTCAATCCTTGGGAGGGTGACAAAGTTAGTAGTAGTGAAATTTTTCTCGCAACTACACATGTTGGTAGACTTTGAATATCTTTTTTTCTGTAAATCTTTTGGCCATGAAATTTTGCACATATGTTACTAACATAGAGATGAACTTGGAAAAAAAATTCTAAGGCAAAAAAACAAATTTTCAACCCTCGGGAGGGTGTCAAAGTTGACAGCAGTGGAACTTCTTTCACTGGGAATGCAAAAAATTTGTAAGGTTTTTGTACCCGACTGTACAGTAGTGGGCTACAGTTCATTTACAAATTTTTGGATCTTGCTAAAATTAGGAGAACTTTGGGAGGCCCGTGTGTGCTCAAGAATAAATGGAATTTCAAATTTTGAAATTGCGTTGGAATCACCTTGAAGTCTACTTTATCATCATTATAAACACACATATGTAATTGAAAATCATATAATGAGTTTGATGTTTTCTCTACACTATGTACTATCTAGTGTTGCCAACAATTGTGAAAATTCCAACTTGTATTCAATAGTACATATACAAAATGAATCTTCACAATTGATTTAGAGATACTTATTTCTATACCACTTGAATTATTTTTATGATTTCTTGCTTGTTCTTCACCCAAATGCAAAAAATCTTTGATTATCCTCCAAAGGTTTTCTATGAAATGGTAGATAGTGTATAAAAAGAATCTGAGTTGTTGTAAAATTTTTAAGTACATGTGATCATGATGTACCAACATGTGAAGAAAAATGGACATGTTTGTTCTATGGAATTCTCCAAGCTCTTGAAGGAAGCCATTAACCCTTAAAACGTCAACGAGGACATTTGGCTTTTGATGGATGACAGAGAATCCTTCCAATAGGACAAAAATGCAATTATTTATTCTTGAAATTTTGTTGTAAAAAGAAAAGGTCTTTTATAGTAGTTTGACTTCCAATGAGTACTTTTGCAGTTTTGTAAGCGAATGATTCACACGATAACCAAAAGGATGATTTCTACAGTCACCAATTTGCTCTTTGAGGGTTAAGTATCATTTGCACCAATATCCAATCATAAGCATTTACACTCAAAGCATTTTTGATTTTGGAATGTTTCTTCTCTCCCCCTCTCTCTTGGAGCCCTTTTCTCAAACTTCTTTTTAGCATTCTTTTTAACATTTATATAATTGTCATTTTTTAATTTATTTATATCCCTCTTGTACTTTTTGATCCTTCTAATTTTGTTGATCTCATTGTGGAATAAAGCCCTTTCTGAAGTCATGACAATCTCAAACAAATTTCTAATCTTCTAAAATATCCAAAACAATATAACACTTAAGCTTGTAAATAATTCCAAACTTCAAACAATTCTAAGCTCTAAACCATTTCAAACTTCAAATTATCCTAAGCTTCAAACATTCTAAATTTCAAACCACAATATATGTAAAGTTTCTATTCAAATTAAGAACCTCATTTTGCCTCTAAAATACCTCCAAATCCATTTATGTTTGTCTTCCCTATTCTATCCAATCTCCAAAACCAAACACTTGTTTTGTTTCAAAAGTTTATGAAACACCCTTACTCTATAAACCATTTCCTAACCCCAACATTCCTCCTTTGTTATATAATTAAAACCTTAAACAAGCATACTTACCTTACAATTGATGCTCAAGCTTTAACTTCTTTTCTTGCATACTATGGCATGACTTGAAAAATGCGTGAGACAATCAAAATGAAGGCCTAGAAATGAATGAAGCCTAATCCTATTGTTGAGACTACATAGTGAAGTGTAGGTAGCTCCAAAGTCACACCCAAGTTAGGATCATTGAGCGAGATGAATCTTGTAAGGAAATCCTTGTTGGCTTCAAACAAGGTAATTTTTTTGCCTTGGGCAAGCAAATTTTCACCTACCATGTAGGTTGGAGATAGTGTTGAAAGGATTTTGTTTGTTTGTTCGTTTCAGAGGTAGCTTTTTTTATCACAATTTTCATTTGTGTATTGGTTGATGCCGTACACTTACAACCTTGGCTAAATGGCTTTGGCCTTGGCACACTAATGAGGTAGACATGTGTTCAAATTTAGATGTTGGCCGGGCACTTACCACCATAGTCTATCCAACTATAGTATGGGGTCAAATGACCTCATTGTTGTATAGGGACCCTATAAGTCCTCAAGGGAAGGAACGTGTTGGTTCTTTATAGGATCTACTTCCTAACAAAGACATCAAGCATAGAATTCACCATCTAGGTTTATGTATGATCACCTTAAATTCAACAAATTTATCTAACAAACATTATTGGGTGTTGCAACACTATCTTTTTTTTTAATTAAATAGACAATTTTGGAATAGAATTGCACTAGAATAAAACCATCACTCCTATTTACGTTAGATTTGGCAAAATTCTAATTTTTGGGATTGTTTTTTTGCCTTTTTTTGCTTGATTATGCAAAATTTTGTTAAATCCTAATAAGTTTGTTAAATTTTTTAATACATGTTAATAGACTTAAACCATTTCTAATAGAAATCAATCGAGATGGAAAATAAGAATTTTTTTTGACAATTTTTTATTAAAATTTATTAAATATAACAAATTTTAACAAACAATAATATATTCTGATAGAGTTAAGCAAGAAAAAAGGCAAAAGAACAATTCAAAAAAATATAATTTCACCAAATCTAACATAAACATGACTAGTGGTTTTGTACTAGAATTGGAAGAAATTCAAAAATAATATTTGATTATATAATATGCAAAAGTTATAAGAGGTCAAAGTTAAATTGGTAGCTTTTCTAAAACTATGCCATATTTTCAATGTTCACACCTTGAAGAGAGTGCAACAAGCATCCACTTTTATTTTTTTAATTTTCTTAAAACTTGCTTATAGAAACATAAGTGAATTTTAGGTGATTCTACCTTAAATACATTACATGAGATTTTACTACTATGGAGGGTTGTGAATTCGCTGGAATTTCCAAATTGTAAGAACTCCGTTGTAGCAGCAAGCTGACGTGGCGAAGCGACAACCACATCGGATATTATTAAAAATATAATTTTATAATTATTTTTTTGAAAAAAATATTGATTTTTGTATCTTTATTTATATTTTGTTTGTCTTTTTACTTTTTAATATTCTGACCGAAGTTGGCTTGTTCACAGGAACAGGAACAAGCCTAAAACAACCCTCCAGACCCCCAAAAATACATCTAATGGTTGAGCCAATCCCAACAATGCTTCATTCATATCAGGCCTTCAAACCAAATTAACCTATAAAGTCCCAAGGGCTTTTTTTCCATCAAAACCCATTCAAAACCGTCATTTCTACTGCAAAGAGAAAAAAAACTTAGAAAATTGTTTTATTTACATATCTAACTATAGGATCTTATACCACACTAGTATAAAAATGTGTAAAAACTTTGACTGTGTAAATTGCAAGATATTTGCATTTAACCCCTAAATGTCGGAGACTATGTTTTCACCAAAAACAGTCCAAAACTGCCATTTCTGATACAAGCACCAAATTTTAGATAAAAAAACATTTTTGGACCAAGTAACCGTAGGATCTTGTAGTAAACTAGTTTGGAAATATGTGGAAAAAATTTCAGGGTTTTTCACTGTGTAGATTGCAAGATTTTAACGTTTGAAGTGACAAAACTCATTTTTTTAGCCCTGTAAAAATACAGGCAGCTGCACTTCACAAGGTCACATTTGTATGAAAAAATCTCCAAAATGATTTTGCTTCTTTGGATTCATTCTTCAAGGCAAGTTGGCTACATGCTTAAAATTTTTTAGATTATTTGAAATTGTACAACATATAGAAAAAGTATAGCAAGTAGAAAGAAGTAGCGAATGATTCAAAACACTAAATTGTTAAGAATTTAATTATAAAATTGAAAAATTCTAATCCCAACGGTGGTAATATAATAATAAACAATTTACATTATATGTTTTTTTTTCCCAAAAAGATTAAAAATTGAGTTAAATTAAGACTCCAAAGTTTATTTTTGAGTAGGGAATCCATAACTACCCGCAAACTAGAGCACCTCATAACTTTCAACTCATAAATCAAAATGGAATGATTCAAAGCTTTCCAAGTATATATAAATCTAAAGAGCCAATTTCAAATTTTTATTTTTGAAATTTTTTTTATTTTTTTTTTATTTATTTATTTTTGGGCTGCCCGTCGAGCATTGAAAATTACAGATCATGCAATAACTTTTGAACAATGAAGTCAAATGTTATGAAAATTGTTGGGCCTTAAAGATAAACCTTGTCTCCATATTGTGTGAAAATTTCAGCAAAAAACAATAAAAACTCTATACGCAATGAGCTGCCCAAAATTGCTATGTTGCCAAAAAAGGCAGTTTGGACGTTTAGGGGTTAAAGTGAAAAAAACAAATTTTTTTTCAACCTTGCTCGACTAGATTTTTTGGCTTTGAATCTTTTTAACTTATAGTTTTTGCACTATTGATTTTGATTTTTTAATTTATTATGCTGAAAAATTGAATTGAGAATCTATGAAAAAAAATCCAATAAAAAAACACTTAATCTTCACTCATAAAAAAATTGTTTAATAGAAGTAGGTTCAAGATTGAAGGGATAGTTAAACTGTTAATAGCTCTAAGATGGAATTGAAACACAATAATTCCAATGGTGAGATTGTTCTAACAAGAAAACGTAACCATTAGATGTTTTTTGGGGTGTTTGGAGGGCCGTTTTGGGCCTATTCCCAGCGTTGTTCCTCCAGCAGTAAAAGAACGGCTGTTGTCAGAAAAAAAAAATTGAAAAAAAATTGAAAAAAACATTTGAATGAAAAAATAAGATGAACAAATTTTTTATATTTTTTTATATGACATGGCAGTCCCTCTACCACGTCACATAGCTGTTGTGGCACAGTTCCAGACAGTTCAAGAGTCTGGGAACCCTAGGGAACTTGCAACCCTCCATAGGCTGAAAAACATGTAATGCTTGCCTAACAATTTTTTTTGAAAATTATAAAAATTGTATTAAATAAAGAATTATATAAGTTATTTTTTCAAGAAGATACTTAGATTGTCCAAAAAATAAAATTGTTCATAACTTTCTCATTACAAGTTCGAATATAATGAATCAAAGCTTCAAATGTAGAAAAATATATAATCTTTGAGAAAAAAACTCAAAATTCAAAAATTCAACCTTTTGTGTTTTTTTAGAGGTTGCTTCTTGTGGATTTTTTTGAAATTTAGATGCAATAACTTTTGTTTCTTGGGCACCAATTGGTATAAAAATTATATGTCTACAAAGCTAATCTAATTTTTTATCTTCAAAAAAAGTTTCAAAAAATTATGTCAAAAATTGAAATCACATAAGCCTAACCAAAATCCCAATAGTCTCGCACAAGGACTTTGGGACTTTAGGGATTAAAATTGCACTCCAACACAATTGTTATTGGAAATTCCTATCCCACAACCTCGGTATGCAACAGTCACGGATACAAAAGCTGATGGAATCTTCTAGATAAAGTAAAAGTTACAATTCTAGTCATCCGGAAGTGTAACTCCTAGAAGCTCTAGAGCTTCGAGTAAATATAAAAATATAGATATGTACAGATTCTATATACGAAACTTTAAGTATGTATAAGAGTAAGGATGGAGGGTTTCTTAGTCTCTACAATATATATTTCGATGCTCTAAAATATATATTTTGTAATTTTGTAGCCTTTTGTCTTAGTAGAATTATTTGTTTGAGATACTCTCACTCTCGTTTTGAGTTTGTCCTTGATAGCAACCACCCGGGACCAACTAACTTGGATAATGTGAAGGGCCTATGAGTTGGCCCGTGAAGGAATAATCATTATTATCAATGCATTTCAAGCATTGGTATGTGTGCTAATCAATTCAACCTTTCCTTGTTTCCATAATTTAAAAAAAAAATAGATTTTTAATTTAATATTTTTAATAATATTAAAAAATTCATTTGACGTTGCGATTGCCAACTTTACATTAGGTCAATTTTTCTAAAGAAAAAATTGACACTTCTATAGCCTCGTGGAATGGCCCACCATTTGCCATTACAAGGCTTGTATGCCGAGTATGCATTGTGGATGCCTTTAGAGTTGGATTATATGCGGAATTGGGATCAATAAGTACTCCGGAAGAACCGGACTCCTATCCCAACGATGTCTCCCGGACTCCCGGTTGCTTGACGCATGCCCTAGTTTTGGGAACTCGTTCCCTGAGGTTCCCCTCAGTTTGGGAATTCTCTTCTGGGTATTTTCTTTCGGAACTTTACTGTGGTGCGGTCTTCCTCTCTCTCTCCAGCTGCGAAACGAGAATCGCCACGCTAGGGTGTGAATTGCTTGGAATTGAATTTCCTCTTCACGAATTTGATTTTCTGTGAGCTTTTTTTCGATTTGCTTTTCACCTGACGAGATAGAATGATCCGAATTTGGACGTGAGAATTTCAGTCGCAATTTCTGTTTGCCAATTTCTGATTTGATTCGCAGAGTTCGATCATTGCGGTGTGAAATTCTGCTATCTAACGGGTTTCCCTGACCTTGGAATGACTTAGCGGCATTCGCTTGCGATTGACGGTGTATCTCTGTTTGTCGTGAAGTTTTAGGGTTTCTAAGGAGAACGAGGTGTTTGATTTTAGTGCATCCGGGTGAATTTTGAGATGATAGAGTTATGCGTGGAGCTCACGCACAAGCAGGAGGAGGTTCAATGTGATTTTCGCAAGATCTTGGTGGTTTCGTTTCGTTGGTAGTTGAGATTTCACCCGCGCGGAAGAAGAGGTGACAATTTCATGCCGGCCTTGGTCATTTGTTTTTTTTGTGTGCGTATTTGTTACTCTTTCTAAACGGAGAGAGCTGTGGTGCATACTGTTGTATATTTCCTGTGAATTGGCTTACGAACATGATCGTCGACGGGAATTGGACTTGCTGATGTCGTGTATATGTTCGTTTCTAGATCCAGCAAATTTAGGTTTAGATTCGTGAGGTGCATCCTTATGTTCGCTGGTGTAATTGCGGGTTTCCTCCGGTGCCTGTGATAAGGTAGAGGATACTATTTACATCACTTCAACATTGTGATATGTAGGAGTGTGATTTTTAGAAGATCACTGTAGAGCTGTGGAGAGATCTTCCTTTGGGATTTTATGTGTATGTAGCAACTTCAAATTCAGAGGTCATAGACCACTATCGAAGGGACAGCAGACATTTACACTCAAAGATCATCAGTAGCCGTAGACATTAGCCAAGTTATGCTTACATCCAAGAGTGTGAATAGATGAGTTGTTGTTAATAAAAGGACTAGTATAGGAGACTGGATCAGGTCTCTAACTGTTTTAGTATCCTCTGTCTTAGACCAGCTCCCATTTGCTGAGCTCTTGGAATTTTTTAGGATGGAGTAATTTGGGAGACCTTAAATGCGTTCGGTCGTAGCATGTCTGCAAGTGGTGATCAAATAGTACAGTCCTAACAGTTTCAGGAAGCTGCTTGTATCAGGGATTAGCGACTGGCAATTTGGCAATCATGTCTCTTTCATCGCCGCCGCTTCCAGTGCCGCCATCAGCACATGATCGTTATAGTGAGGGAACCTACCCAAGTGATGACTCTATGCCTTCTTCACCACCTTCGACCGCAGCCTCGCCCCAAATTTCTCCCCGGCTGGATGTTACACAAGTTGAGCAATCTCTGCTCTCTGTTGCCTTCAATCAGGACCATGGATGCTTTTCATGTGGCACACAGACAGGGTTTCGTATCTTTAATTGTGATCCCTTCAAGGAAACGTTCCGTCGAGAATTCGACGGTGCTGGGATTGCTATTGTGGAGATGCTGTTTAGGTACGACTTTGCTTCTCTATCAATTTGATTGTATTTTGAGTTTTGCAGTGGTCTTCTTTTCGTGGTGCTGATGGGTCCTTAATTATAGTTGAGCCTTTGTTCAGTAAAGAACCATTTTTGTTTCAATGGCACAGGGTGCTGTATGTTCTCCGCGACTTTGCGTGCGTAATCTAAAGCCATTATTATTGAGAAAGTTGCAGGTGCAACATTTTGGCTCTGGTTGGTGGAGGGAAATCACCCCGGTATTCTCCGAACAAGGTCATGATATGGGACGACCATCAAAGCCGGTGTATAGGAGAGCTTTCTTTCCGAAGTGAAGTGCGAGCTGTTCGGCTCCGGAGGGATAGGATTGTTGTTGTATTGGAATTCAGAATATATGTCTACAACTTTGCTGACTTGAAGCTTCTTCACCAAATTGAAACGTTGTCCAACACGAAAGGAATATGCGCACTCTCTCCCACACCTAAGACATGTGTTCTCGCATGCCCTGGCCAGCGGAAAGGTGAAGTACGAGTTGAGTTGTATGGTGTGAAGAAAACAAGGTTCATACAGGCACATGATTCGTCCTTGGCTTGCCTCTCACTTTCTCTCGATGGAGCTCTCTTGGCGACTGCCAGCAATAAAGGGACTCTTGTTAGGATATTCAATACGGCGGATGGCACCAAGTTGCAAGAGGTATGCGTTGTACTTCCCCACTTCGTTTACAATGGGCTATTAAGAATCGTTTTTGAAAATTCTGAAATAACCTAAGTTGGATGGCTTGCACGATCTAGTGCCTTTTCCAGCCTTATCACAAACCCTACTAGCTCTGTTTCACATGCTTGTGCGATTTATGAAGGTCTTAGAACAGCACCATGAAGTCAAGATTGTCTGTCTTCGTCTGTGGGGATCTTCAGAGCGTTTGGCTTTCAGCAATAGGTTATAGTATGTTGGTTTTCCTCCCTCTGGCTCTCTATAGTACAAACTGGTCAATCTGTGAATTTCTTATTACTTGTAAGAAGCTGTGTAGGTGTTGATCTGGGCAGTGCTTTGATTTCGTGTCTGAGATATTTGTTCTCAATATTATTGTCCTTGGAAATGAATAGTGATTACATGATTTCGCAACCTCCATAGGGTCAGGACATGTGCTCTCTTCATTACCTCAATGTAAACATTAATTTCATCTGTTTGAAGCTAATTGGTCCCCTTTTTTTTGTGATAGCTTCGACGAGGAGCACATCCTGCTGAAATATACAGTCTTGCTTTCCATCCAAATCTTCGTTGGTTAGCCGCTTCCAGTGCTAAAGGGACAGTGCACGTTTTTGCCTTGAAACCAACTACTGAAGAGGCACGAACAGAGGCAATAGCCAATGCGACCTCACCCTCTGCAGGCAGATCGGCGCTGTCTCCCAATGTTAGCACTAATAGTCCCTTGCGAGCCAGTACTTCTGCATCCGCAAATGCTGGGTCATCACTTTCCTTCATGAAGGGTTAGCTTTTGTCCCTTAAATTGCTTGAAACTTTTGGACAGGTTTCCTTCACAAACGTTTAACAGGTTTTGCCAAAAAATTAGACTGTTTCTAGAACTTTTGACAACATCGTATAGAGAATCTTCCTTATGATTCATCGGAAGGACTCCCTATTGTGCCAGTGATCATGTGGAAGTCTCCCTGTGTATCATGAGGTGACCTCTGTAAATGATTGGTGGCTAGAACAATCATTTCAATCGCTTCAAGTTGGGGAGTACAGCGGGAGAATATTTAATCTTTTCTACCAGAGTTGCTGGATACAGTTCAGAATTTTGTGGTTCAATGGCTAGTTCCATTTCTTGGTGCTAACCAAGGATTTCATAACGGTTTCCTGATTATATTTATGGGTTCTATTTGCTTGTGTTCGTTTGAACTATATACCTGACCTCAAACTCGCATGTCATCATTGTGACAGGTGTGCTGCCTAAATATTTCAGTTCAGAGTGGTCCTTTGCACAGTTCCGTGTGCCTGAGGAGAGCAGGGCCATAGTATCGTTTGGAGCGCGGGAGGACACAATCGTCATAGTGTGTGCAAATGGGAGGTAAATAAATTCTCCATACAGATCCCAGGATTTTTTTATGAAGGAAATAGTTCAATCTTTTCATTTGGTGTGTTCGACATCAATCTAATGCGTGAGCGAGTAGGTTTCAAAGTATATTAACACTAACTCAACATGAGGACTAAATGAATCTAATTCCTACCAACTTAACATTTAAGTCTTTGTCAATCTGATGGGGGATCTTTTGTGATGTTGGGAGGGGGTGAGGGGTATTGACCCAATGTTGAGCATTGAAATTGATACTGTGCAATTTCTATGAAACTTTTTTGGCCGCAGTTTCTATAGGTGCTCATTCGACGGAAAGAACGGTGGAGAAATGGTGCAAATCGAATACGAACGTTACATTAAGCCTGAAGAAGCTGATGGGGAAACAACTATACCCATTTAGGTTTCTGAGCTGGGTGATTGAGTTGCCTAAATCTTGCGACCAGCACCGAATGTCACCAGTATCGGTAGGATCGTGACGAATGTGCCCACCTTGAAGAAAAGAAGCTCCTTGCAGCTGTGCAAAGAATGTGTGGTTGTGCACACGAAGTCGACAATTTCATCTGTTGCTCATGCTTGAAAGCAGCATGATAAAATGAGGACTCTGTCAATGAGAACTCGGGGCGCGTTTCCATATGAAGACGCTTGACTCAGCGCTTGTGCACGCCTCTTCTCGTCCCTGTACCAAATAAGGTGTAGGTTGAAAGATTCTGGATTTTTTAAGTGTACTGTACAGTACAGTACAGTAGGAGATTGTAGTTGCTAATAAGTGTTCAGTGCATCTTGCCCTAACCTCTACCTGTTTTTTGCCCACTGTATATATGTTGGAAAAGTAGTAGCCGAATCGTCAGATACAGGACATTTTTTGGGGTGAGGGGTACATATATTGTAGTGTCTTTGGTGTACATTATGGTGAGGGTCACATAAACTGCCCCTTCCAATTCAGGGCTGTGGATATTTTGGATTTGACTCGAGCATTTGTGTGAGTTTTTGTGGATTGAGCATGACATTATTTGAGTGGAATGAAGAAGCTGGCATTGACGAATTCAAACAATTTGACCTCCAATGAGTGCTTTTGTGTTTTTTATGATTCACATGGTACCATAATGGGTAATTTCCATAGCAACAGGGTTAAGTTGGTTGCACTAGAATCTTCAATTAAATCAATCAAAATAGTTAATACAGAAATAGTGAAATGAGAATTTTTGAATTTGGAAAATCTATAAGAATTTTTGAATTTTGAACTTAGATAACTTTTGCAATCTATATCCAATCATAATTTTTAGAGTTTTGCTAAGTTCAAGTGCACTAAACCTTTATGTGGCGAAAAGTCAAACTTTATATACAATTATGGCTATACATGAATTTTTCTTCAAAATAATTCATCCTATCTTAACTCCTTAAAAACTATTGTTTTTTTCATGAGAATGGATCCAAACAAGCATCCTGGAGACAATGTGACTAATGAAAGAAAGTTTGCTCTTTTGTTCATGGACAAAGATCCATTGTCAAAATTGGTAGATTAATTTTTTTTGCAAATCATGCCTCCAAGTAGGAATGCAGAGCTACTTTCAATCTTTCATACCACTCATCACCATTTACATTTTTTAACAAAAATCTTAGTGGGACCATACATGACCTAGAAAGTAGATTGTGATGGTCTTCCAATGGCTACATGGGTTCCAATATCTCCGTGTAGAAATGAAATAATAAAAACTCAAAAAGTAAGAAAAAAAATTTAATTAGATATTTTTTAAAACATTAAAAGAATAATAATGGATAAACAATGATGAATTTCCAAAGTACAACCAAGTTGTGGTATCTACAAACACATCAAGAGTATTCAAATTTCAAAAGACACCATTTCCTTCCAAAAATATTTGAATAATTTTCTTATAGTAGGTGCTCAGAAATACACTTTCAAGCCACATTGTATTCTACTCCAATCTGTTTGAGTTTAAAAACATCATTGCTTTTGAAGTGTCATAGATCTAAATGCAATCATTTGTACAGATATCAACTATACAATCTTGTAGTGCATATGTCGTAGATGACGTAAATCTAATTTGGAGTCATTTGGCCAAATAGCTTGCAAGATTATAATGCTTTAGTATTGAAAAAGGATGCTGAAATTTTCCTAGCAACACATTTAGAGGTGAAATTCGATTTCTAAAGTCTAAACCTACTCAAATGAAAAAACTTGAAACTATAAAGTGATTCAAAATCAACTTAAAAATATATTTGGGAAAAAAAAAATATCATTGAATTGACTCGTTTGAATGAGTCAAACTATTAAAATGAATAAAAAATGAGTCAAATGTCAATTAAATAGCAAGAAAAGTTGAAAAAACCCCATCTAAAGCTAAACCTCCTTCTACTAAAATGCTTCTCAGTCACTCATAACTTCTTAAATTGATACGAAATTTTAGTCACATAAACTAGACTAGTATGTACAACTTTATCAAAAACAATCATTAGAAATTGACATGTATGAATAAGAAACAAGCCGTTGAAGTTCACTATAATCCAAAAATGTTGGGATTTTGAATTTCGAATTGCTCCCAAATATTCAAAACAACTTGGATTCACATGAAAATTTTACCACAATAATTAGACTTCAAGGGGAATATAATCCAAAAAATTTACTGAAAAAAACATTGGATGAAGGAGATACAAGCCCCCAAAGTTTTAGCCTTCAAATGCACTTTGGTGTACTCAAATTGAACCTATGAAATTCAATTGGCTTCCAAGAAATCAATACATCTTGGATCGATCTGGAAATTTTACCACATAAACTAGAAGAAAGAGCGCAGCTTTTTCAACAAGTTTTTATTGAATTTGGACATCGGATGCAAAAGTTACATTACTTTAAATTGGTCTTGAAACTATGTGAGGACACTTTTGGTCCCCTTAGGCAATGAAGGGTTGATTAGCCTCTCTTTCCAAATCTCATAAAACTTAGATTGTCCAAATGAATTTACATTAAAGTCTTCTCATCCTTTTAAGAGCCAACATTTTAAAACTTCTCCTTGCAAATATTTAATAGTTTAAAAAATGCAAGTATGTATGGTTTAACTTTGAAATTGATTTTTCTATATAAAAAGTGACCATTAAAAAACAATGTCAAAAGTCTAGTAAATAAAAAATCTTTAAATTTTATCCTACTTATAATTTTGATTTAATCTCAAAGCAAACCAATTAAAAATATAAGCAAAAATAAAAATTAGAAAGAATTTGAAGAAATTTTAGATTTTTGGTTATAAATTTTATTCATAAATATCGGTTAATGCAATGGTAGACCTAACCATATGGATAAGGTCTACAACTTCTTAACAACTTTTGTATAAAAATCATTTCTAAACAAACCCTTTAAGCTATACGTTAATCCTAAAAGGACATGGTGGCCTAAAAATGTTTGATGGATGACAAAGAATTCTTGTATATAAGATAGAAGTGCTAATGATGTTTATTTTTAGAATTTTGAGTGAAAAAGAGCGGTCTTGTACAACAATTTGACCTCCAATGAATGCTCTCAGGTTTATTAAGCAAATGATTTACATTGTACTCAAAATGACAATTTCCATGGTAACCACCTTGGCATTCCAAGATTAAAATACATCATTACATTTGGGAAAGTCTTTTAGGAGTCAAAAGGTGGAAATTGTCACACACCATGTAAGTTGCATTTTTTGTATTTTCTTTCATTTTTTAGAAATAAGGAGCATTGATAAGAAGATTGAATTTCTGGTATTGGTTCAACTGGTTAGAAAGCTAGATCAAGTTTGGTAGTGCCAATCATTAGATGAGACTATTGGAAATATAGCTACATCAACAGTCTAAAGTGGTAAAACTATTGCCATGTCAAATAATAGTTTTAAATTAATTTTATACTTAAAAACGATTTATTTATTTTTTAAACTAAAATTAATTTTTTTAAATTTGGGCAAGTAGTGGCTTGTTCATAGCATGGGGAATGGGATTGAAACAATCTTTTGATGCCCCCTAAAAACATCTAATGTTGGATGGAGCCCAATGAGCCAAATTTTAATATATGGACCTTTAATCCTTAAAGAACCTAGTCTCCTAAGACCAAAGTAGTTTCCAAATCTTTTCCAATTATTGGACAAATAGGTGCATTCTTTGTTTTTACAATAAACAATGAAGTCATCCATTGACCACTTTTTGGCCTTAGCATCCTTCAAAGATTGATCGGGCTTATGACTTATTACCTTATTTGGATGGTAGTAGTGTATAAAGACTGATCATATGCTTAAAAAAAATCAAGAGTACTCCTAGGAGGTCAAATTATTGTGTAAGACCTCCCTTTTTACACAAAATTCCAAAGATGAAAATTGTACTTCTGTCTTACATAGAAAGATTCTTTGTCATCTATTACACACTAGTGCCCACGGCATCCTTCTAGGGTTGAGAATTCTTTTTAGTACTATTTTCTTAGGAAAGGTGGATAAGCTATAATTGCAAATAGATGGAGTTGGGGTCCTGTTGATTTATGTAAGCTTTTGTGGACTGATATGTACATAATCAAAACTAGGGAGGCCCTTTTGAGATATGAAGAAAAACAGATTGCAAAAATAGTATGAAACAAGGATTGATATTACAAGCTAGCCTGCAAGATTATAATACAATTTTTTTATGAAGTCTATAAAAATAAATTTAATCTAGTGCAACAACTTAGCTAAAATGGCCCATAACCTTTTGTTATAAGCGTGATATATCTGTATTGAGCAATAGCAAGATTGAAGGCAATTTCAGTGATTCTAGAGTGTCAAGGGTGTCAAATGGTTGACACAAAGGTGTTTTGAGGGCTTTTATCAATTTTGGGCAAGCAATTATGATCTCAATTTTGATTGTGCAATTGAAATTGTGCATATAAATGCACATGGATATTGTCTTGATTGCAAGACAAATTTCAAAGAATTTGAATTAATGGCTGAAAAATTATGTTTAATTTAGTCCTTTCATTCTCAACCAGAGGCCTAGAGCACGTCAAACAACAAGACATCATTTTTGTATTTGAGTTGATTTTCTTAAATTTTCTTTCATGAATTCCCAAATAATTTTCAAAGGAACTCATGAACTTGTAAAGGATTTCAAATACATACATTTTCTACAAATAATTTGGAAGTCAAACTATGGGTCATTGTCATTGTAACTTGTAAGAAAAAGCTAGTAGTTTATTAGAAGTCCTTGTCTCCCAATCGACCTTCAAATTTTCATTTTGGGTTGAAATTAGCACTAAAAGCCATCAAAATGGCAAAGTTAGACATCTAAATGGGGTTGCTTAAAAATAGTAAATTAATCTTAAGAAATTGAAAAAAATTATTCAATGTCTACAACTACCATTGTACTTTCATTTCAAACTTCATACATAATTGACATATGAAGCAAAAGTTATGACCAAAAAAACACCTATCCAAGGCCAAGGGGATAAAAACAAAGAAAAACGGACTAGTGTTTCTTGCAATCACCCCTACGCAAGTGCAAAGTCATAGAAAAAAACTTTTTCTCAAAGTTTTTAGATATCTTACAATCACTAAGTTTTTCACTTTAAAAATTAGGATACAATATACTTGAATAAGTTATCTATATGATTTTATAATTAGATTAGAAAAATTGATAAAATTTAAATATTTTCTAAGCTCCCGAGTTGAGATTGAAAACACATTTCACATCATAATTCTTCAACTACTTATTCAAATGGGGCACAAATTATTGTGCTAGAAAGTTAGTGAGATGATACATTTTTCCTTAAAAAATAAATTTGAAAAATAATTTTTTTTAAATTAACAATGGCTTGCCAAAAAATACAAGTGCCCAATATGGGCTTCTTAGTCATTGAGGGGATTAAAGAATGTTATGGATGTTAAAGAATGTTATAAATGGTCTTTTAGTACTTAATCCTTAAATGACGGGCTAGTGACCGTCAAAATCATCCCTTTTGGCATTGTATAAATAGTTGGTTTAAGAAAATCCAAAAGCACTCATTAGATGTTAAACTAGTAAACAAGCCCTCCCCTTTTTATGCAAAATTTTGAGGATGAATAATTGCTTCTCCATCCTACACACAAAGATTCTTTGTCATTCATCAATCAAAAAATGGTTGTAACGTCATTTACGAGTTAATGGTTTTTAGATGTGATTTGGTGGTGTATATTGTTGGAATGTGCCGGAATACAACTATTTGGATGTTCAAAGGTTGAGAGGACTTTAGATAACTACACCTAAAATTGCAAAAATAAACAATTCAGCATGGTTCCCATTATTATATTGGAATTTTTTTTGTAGGGTCGCATTGGTAGTGAAAAGGGGATTCCAGATTCTTTTAGAATGTATTTTTTGGACACCGTACACAAGGAACCTTGACTAATTCGTCGGGTAGTAAATGGTATAAGAAAGGGGGTGAATCGGGGTTGAAAGTTTACTATCTTTGAACAAGTAAACTTTCAACCCCGATTCACCCCCTTTCTTGTACCCATTTGCTCATAAATTCATCCTTGAAGCTGGCTTTTAAATCTAAAACGTTTTTTTGGGTGTTTTGGGCATTCCAAATGAAGTATTTCATTTTCATTTTCTTTCTCTCCCTTTTCTTTAAAGATTGAAAATCAAACAATCTTCTAAGGAATCTAATTTTTATAAAGATCCAACATTTGGTTGGTTAAAAAGTTATATTTTTATTTATTTTCTGACCTCTAATTTGGCTATGAAGAACAAAGCATTATTTTGCTTAAAAAATTTACATATTTTTTCCTAGCTTAATTTGCCTACCTTGTCAACTTTTCTATATACATACCATTTTCTATCCCATAATTACTTTTTTTTGATGCTAGGGATTTAAATATAATTGACAATGAATATATACGGCGCAATTCTCTATTATTGAGAATGTAAGGTAATTGTAGCTAATTGTAACTTGTTTCAAAGATCCACCTTGATATATTTTTGCCTAAATGTATCGTACAACCGTGACTAACTAGAGCTTTAGGTCCATTTTGAATCGTTGGAAGAAAATATGCTATAAATGACTATCCTAAATGATTGACAATGGACCATAATGATTGTAAAAAGTCACATTAGGTGAGATTTTGGGGTCTTGAAGGGCTGCAAGTTCCCGCACTATTGGGAACGCCAGAACTGTGCCAAATCAACCCAAAATCAATAGTCAGATGTGGTAGAATGATTGCCACATCATAAAATAATTGAATATTATTTTTTAAATACTTAAAATAATAATAATAAATTATATATATATATATATTTTTTTAATGTTTTTTTTAATAAATCTGATTTTTAATTTTTAATTTTTTAATTTTTTTAAATTCTGGACAATAGTGGTTGGTTTCCAACATTGGGGACAGGCTTGAAATGGCCCTCTAGAGGAGCTGAAAAACATCTAATGTTGTGGGCACTTTTCAATCATTGTGAATAGTCAATTAGTACATGTTTTTCTAATAGGAAAAACATCTATTTTTAAGAAAATAAAATTTTATAGTTTATTTATAAGGTGTTTAAAAATGCATAATCTCCTTCTGCCTACTAATAAAATTCAGCAAAAACTTTGTCACTTCAATAAAGAGATCAAAGGTCAAATCCAATACTTTATAGAAACTTAACATGTTTTTACTTATATCTTTGTACATTATATTGTTTACCTCAAATTCATCAAATTGATTGTAGGAGAAGGAAGTTTTTTAAGATTCAAGAATTACTTCGGGTGAATGAGAAATTGTTAGTACGATACATTGCTCAAAAGCACTTTATACATCATTGAGAATATGGGCTTTAGATTGCTTAGGTTTAAACCTAGTAAATTTGTCTAATAACCATTCTCATAACCATTACAATATGTTGGAGAGTTCTCAATTTTTTAATCATATAAAGATCTAGTACAACTAAAGTGACATGAAATCTAAGAATATTAAAATTTGAATATTATATGCCAAAGACATTAGGCCCCAAAATATGATTTGGTGAATTTTCTAATATCCTATCATAATTTCTATGTTTACACTTTGAGTATTGTGCAATGAGCATATATTTATTCTTTTGGATTATCTAACCCTTGAAGGATGCTAATTCAGGACAAAAAGTGGTTGATGGATGACATTTAAGATCACTATAGAAATGAAGAATGCACTTATTGATCCAAAAATTAGATCATTTTTGGCATGTTCCGAATTGGATGATCTTACTTTATACTTCCTTACATCTAGAGTGCATTCAAAGTGATGATCAAGAAGCAATAAATAAAAATTGTAGATGATAATAATTGGTATATATCCGAAAGCCTGTTGATAAAGTAGATGAAATCATCATTAACATATACTAGATTCTTAACCTTCAAAAGACAAGACCTATTACCAAAATAACTTGCTAAAAATGATTTGATTTTTGGACCAATAGTTCTTAATATTATTTTTAATTACAATTATTCTTAAAACAATTAAACTAAATAGAATGAGGTCTTTGTTAAAGTCTTTTTTTTTCTTGAAGTGTAAATTGCCATGATCAATTGCTCAATCTCAAGGTATGGCTTTGTAAGTATGAACAATTCTTAATATGTGTGTGCACATTTGCTTGGTACTCTTTGTTGCAAATTTTTATCTTGTAATTTGGAGTAAACAGTCCACTATTGTATGAGAGCTTAGATTTGTTAAATTAAATCCAATATGGGCATTTGAAAATATCCTACTCACTTTCTACACTATAATTAATTGTAGTATATTGGATTCTTTGATCCTAAATATGACCATTATCTCTTTTTGAACTATGATAAATATTTAGTGTAGACCACACTAAATAGAATAAAGAGTGTAGCAATCAAGCTTTTAGATATATGGACATTTGTAGTGTTAGGCTGGCCTATTTGATGTGGGCCACTATATGTCAACAATATTTTTAGTAAATGAGTCAATGATCTACCAACACCTAATTAGGTCCAAGGCTAAGGTAACTAGACCCATTTCCGAACCTTTAAGAAATTGTCCCCCTTTTGCTATCAAGAGTTATAATTGATTAATTTGCTTTTTGGAAAAAAAAACTAGGTAGAAAAAAAATTATCATCCATTTTAAAAAATAACAATGAATATTTGAAGTAAAAAGGTATTAGGTACCGATTAATATTTCTAAACTTGTCCAAAATTGTTCTTCAAAAAGTAGGAGTTTAAGGAATGAGAGTCCATTAATATCTCATAAAGGGAGTGGACTTTACAATTTAATTTAATTACGATCAAGTTGGGAGTGAATCCAAGAAATCTTCAAATTTCATGTGTACAATTGAATCATTAGAACAATTTTCTTGTCTTAGTCTCAAGGAGTCCATGATATGTTGTTTTTCACACAACTAATGGTTGTTGGACTCTAATGCGATGGTTGATTCATTTCTTGGGCTTGAATGCCAAGTTTCAGAGTAATAATTTCAACTTATATTTGGATGGCAACCACAACTAAAAAGGTTTTTCCAATTGAACATGTTTTCATATATACATCTTCTAATTGATTGCACAAACAAGAAATTCAAGACATTGGCCCCAAAACAACATTTCAAAGAAGAAGGTTGCCTAGTTCATACCAAAGTTCTTCAAAAGATCTTCTAATTGGTTGCACAAACAAGCTTCCTTTTGTGCAGTTGTCTGCTTGTTATCAGCATATTATCAATAGGATAATGTGCTCTGGAATTCAATGGCTTGAAAGTTAGCAAGTAATTACTATTAGCAAGTGCACAATTCTCTTTGTTTTTATAGCTCTGATTCTATTTTCTCTTTAGAATTTTTTGTTTCAACCATATCAATTTTATTGAGTATCTATTCTTTTTTATGAGCGAACAAGATGTCAATCCATCTCTATTGCTCCTTTGGTTTGGCTCTTGAGAGTTTTCTTTTGGTGTAAAGAATTGATTAATTTAGCATTTGTATGTGGTGAAGGTGAGTCCCTACATTATTGTATAAAGAGTTGATTAGATTAGCACTTGCTTGTGATAAAGGTGTGTCCCTACATTATTGTGGTGTGAAATATTATCGATTTAAGAATTGTTTGTTTGGGCTTTTGAGAATTTGTTTTTGCTATAGAAGAGTTTATTAGTTGATCGCTTTGTGTGGCAAAATTTTGTACTTAGATTATTAGATGTTTTGTGGCACTTTGTCTAACTATTTTTTTATTTTTTATTTTATTTTATAGGAAGCAAGGCTATTTGGACCTACTCTTTTTGAAGCTACCAAGTTAAAAGTGTTCTTCCCTTGGTATTGATAAGGATCATCCGGACAATCGCTCGTGCATCTATACCTAGGCGCACAATGATGTCATGTCTAAAATCACCTTGGTCATTTTTAGAGAGATCAACAAAGCTCATGGGTATTCAAATTCAATGCAAGGATTAGAGAACACAAATTCTTTATGTGACTCTATTTTGTTTAGTGAAGTGTTTGGAGTATTTAGAAATTTATGTCTTGAATTTATAAGTACTACAATAACCATTTCCATCACATGAGGTTCTCTTTGGTGGATAGAACTCGCCATGCATGTGGCATATTTGAAATCTATTGTATTGTAGTGATGTATAAATTTGTGGACTAAATTGAGTGTTGAATTGGGTATTGGTATAGTTGAAAGTTTGATAAAGTAAGGTGAAGCAGGACAAAGTGGTGGTGGAGTAAGATCCGGTCATGGTAAGAGGTCAACAAAGGAATGTCCCATTTAGCATAAAGTTCATAGTACACTTAGAAAAGGGTACAAGGCAAATGTCTCTGCATGTGCACTACTACATCAATGGCAATCAATTCAAAGCATGTACATTGATAAGGTATGTCATGACATACTTTGATTGCTTGGATATTTTGCTTACGTTTGCATTGGCTACAAAATCTTCTTGTTGATCTAGAAATGATTAGTTTTGATATTTTATGAAAATATAGCATCTAAATTTTGTCTCCTGTACATGTTATAAACTAATTTTGAATGTCAATATAGTGTAAGTAGAGTTTGGAGCTTCCTCAATGGTTGCACCAAGGCATGAAACAATCCATCATCCACGCATGTGATTCAGAGACGTAATAGAGTAAAGCCCCCATGATCTACAAGATTCAAAAAACTCTTTAAATAAATTCAGAAAGACATTATAAAAGCATTCAATGTCCGGCAGGAGGAAAATCAAAGAAGCATCATGATACTAATTCAAACCGGAATGAAGCATTAGGGCTTGTCTAGATGGAAAGGTTAAATCTAAAAAGACTAGCCCAAGAGATTGTGCTAACTAAAGAGAAAAAAATCAATTGGTTGAGTGGTGTGAGACTAGGCAGCGAGTGGTTCAGTCCTTGCAATGCTTTACTGAACTGAACAATGCCAACAATAAAGAAGAACTCCCTTTGCGAGTCATGGAAACCTGCATCTAGAAACAAGCACACGATCATAACCAACAACAAAGCATGCGACTGGAGCATTACAAGGCGGGGAAGAATACGCTCAGACTTCGAACTCCCTGTGGCTGGTAGACGACGGAGTTCCCAGGCAAGTTTGAAGAATGTGCACAAGACCGGACTCGTCTAAGTAGACCACTTGGTTTTCGCAGGCTGGGCCTCTACAGCTCCTCGAAAAGTCAGAGTCAATGGACAGTCGGGAACTACGAAACTTCTTCTAGCCTACAAAAATTGTTTCGCTAGACCAGTTGCAACTCTACAAACTCAAATCTTCTATCAGATCAGGCACTGTAGTAACATAACAAGAGATACAACTATACAAGCATGGTACGCTAAAAGCATGTGCAGAACTCAAATTTGGTCCTCAAATGATTCTCCGAATGGTGTTTCAGCAAATTGCAAGTGATGTGGATTCTACAACTATCATTCTGCCTTGAAGAAACTTGGCCACATTAATAAATGCACTTAAACTAACCTCAGCATAACAGGTGAACGAAGCATGCAATTCTTATGAAACCTTTATTGTAAACGGTCTACAGTACTGGTCCAACACTAGTAGAAGCATTAGTTATAACCATACCGCTCCATTTCAATGCTTCAATTCGACTCAAGCAGTCGCAAAGCAAGCCAACTCGCATCTGGACTATGGGGGCTCAAAAATGGAAAAGGCCGATGCAACAGCAAGTTCCCTGAGAATGTAAAAACCAGCTAGATGGAATTTGGAGTTGATGCACTTGATTTGGTGTTGGCGTCTGGGTTCTCAGGTTGCCATGACTGGTAGCGTTTCCAATCACGCTTGCTAGCGTTGAGTGCATGGCCTTTGGAGTGATAAATCATGCCGTCTCCACGGCCTGTCAAGTTCTCCTTGTGAGGGACTCCGTATCTCGAGGGCTTCAACGACAGCAGCTGCCGAAAGGTTGAAAGCGAGGTTACTTGACAAGGCAGTATCTCTAGCTGTACGCATAAACGGGCTACTTGGATATGCTGAAAAATGCAAATACTGACAATGCAAAAAAACACCCGTATAGCTGGTAATGTCGAGAAGTTTATTCTTGAAAGTGGATAATAAAACAAAATATGTGAAACATAATTTTCTGGGGAATGACGCACGAACCTGTTCTGCGGAATGGTCAGTAATGTAATGAAGCCAACAATGCCACTCGGGTGGAACAGACGAGGCATTGTAATTTGATGTATCAGCATATTGCACCCATCTTTGCCTTCCTGAAAAAGATACACACATCCAGTCAGAGATATTTTACTTCTGACTGAGCTTACAAATTCTATGCCTTCAAACAAGAGCCAATCCAACAAGAGAGTCGATTGCAACCTTGGCATTGCTTTGCTATACGAGGGTATGAAAATTTAAGACAAGACAAGTTAATGAACAAACACCTCTAGAAGAAATCTCAGTGAACACCGGTGAGTCTGCAGAGTATACAACTATGAGAGGTATGTATCAGCTATCGTACATGCACCTAGCATTTTTAACATAAACAATAAACCACAAGGGGTAAAACTCAACAAAAGTTCATACCATACTGCGTATTCATATTCTCATAATACTTGTTTCCCTGAGTGTCTTCTCCAACCAAGGTTGCACCAGCTTCTCTCAACTTTGTATGCCTGCCAAAGAAATCCAATCACAAAAAGGTCAGCTGCAACACGGTATTCTGGCGCATTTCTAAACAAAATAATGGGACAAGCAGCACTTTCTGTCCACCTCGCATGCTACTACAAAAAGTGTCATTTGTAAAACACGTGGATTACTTAAATCAATAGCAAGAAATGACTGGACAGAATACATGTACTTACAGCAAGTTGCCATCGACAAGAACCCTGGCTCTGTACCACCACATCGCAATAAAAACATGCGTCAAAAGACAAAGGTCAAAACATCAACTACAACAAGAGCCACAGATGCAGCCTAGAAAACATATAAACGAACCAATAAACCAACAATCTAAGTAAACAACATCACCAAAAAGATCTTGCACGTTACCGTGGCTATCAGACATCGAATACTACTCTACAGAATTCATGCTCTTCCAAATTTTCAGACCAAAGATCATCGGTATGAAAAGGGGAAAAAAAAGGATGCCAAACGCGACAGCACTGGCTCTAGCAAATTTGGCGCACAAAGCATCCAGCATGCAGATGTGAAAGTGGATGGAGTCCGCTTCCAAGGATTTCTAAAAGAAACGAAGAAACACAGTTGCAAAGGGAGAAATGGTGAAGAGCACCAAGGTAGAAGAACCTCATCGCGACACCTACCTAAATGCGACACCCTATAATCTAATTAGTAAAATTGATTTTGGGAAACGAACCTCCTTCGACATCAGAACTTGTGTTGGTTTTAAGTCATCTCCCAGTTTAACTCTATGCCTTGTGACCTTTCCATACGATATCCAAATAATGCACTTTCTGGTGCGTTGGAATCCTCTTTGATCCAATTTACTACGAAGAAAATTTTAAAATGTCAGGTCTAAAAATACGAACTATGCTCAACATCAGAGTTGGCGATTTCGGGTGACCATACCTTAACGTGGAAAGAATTTCCTCCAAAGTAACAAGAAAACAAGGAATTGAGACCAATAGAGGAGTTCTCAAAGTAATTAAATTTAGTAATTAGGGTGCGTACTATCAAAAACTAAACTAGCACGCTATTGCTATTTCACAAAATCTATAAACGACGGCCCTGGTCGATTGAATATCTCCGGATCCTGGAACTCATAAAGCTCATAGAGGCCAAGATCTTCTACAAGTAGAAAACGAGTAGAAGACGTTCGAAATTCCAGAGCGGCACCACAAGAACCACAACATTAGGGCACATGCGAGACTTGGGGGTCACATAGAGAGCGCTTACAAGTTGCCAGTTCTCTTGGCTTCCTTCAAGACGGAGAAGAAGCTGTTGTTGCGCACTTTGTCCAAGGCAGCCTTCCACCCTGACGCCATCGCTCCGACCTCCTCCGGTCCAGAATTGTGAGAGATCTCAGCGACAAACTTTTGCTCTACAACGAGCAGAAGCCCTGGGAACCAAAACACCAAGCCGAGAACGACGAAGCAAGAGAGGATGAATGTCGGATGAAGTGTGGATGACGAGTGGATGACGGCATGATCATGTGGACGAGGATGGATGAATGAATGGATGGATGGATGGATGGATGATGAGATGGAGATGAACAGAACTTGACTCAGTACTGTGCGGGTGATGGACAGAGGAGGGATGAAGCGACAAAGCGAACTCTTTTTCATCATTGAAGGACACAGAGGTAGTCACCCAAATGCACCAATTATTTGGGCCAATAGGTGCATTTTTTGTCTCTATTATGAGCAATGAAGTCATCTATTGAACATTTTTTTGTCTTCAAACGTCCTTTAAGGGTTTAAGAACATAATCTATGACCATATGACCAACCTCAATATCCCTTTGTTTTATATGCTCTCTTTTTACTCTAAGTATAAGTGGGAATTATTTTGTTTTATTTTTCAAAAATGAAATCACATATACTCTACAAGTTTTTAAATTTTAAATTTTTTTAATGAAAATTTGAAATTACTATATTTTTTTCAAATAAGAGTGAAGAAAATTCATATACAATATGGTATATGCTTCAAAATTAGGATAATTGCACCACATGTATATATTATAGGGTAAATATAATGGTATAATAAAAAAATGTGTGTGTTTCCATAATTAAAAATTTAATATACCATGGTTATAGGCTCAAAGTTCAAATAGCTGTAAATAATTTATTTTTATAATTTATTCAAAATTTCAAGTTGGAATAGAAATTAGACTTATAGTAGAACCACCCATAGTTGACCACTTAAGCAATTCTCGACATCTTTTGGAGTAGTAGAAGGCAATGTAAACTAATTGCCATGGAGAAAGATAGAAAAGATACACATTGCCAATTTTTCGTGATTTTTTTCCTTAAATTCAAATTACTTTAAATTTTGGAAGTCAAAAGTTGGCCTCAACCCATATTTAATATAGAGAATATTCCAATTCCGATCATTCTATAACTACTTTCCCGCTCACTACTTCCTACTTTCTTGCTCACTACATCAAAACATGTGTATGACCTTATAGTTCCAATGTTGCAAAAGAGAAAAAATCACATTCCAAACTTTGGTTGGAAACATGTTGCAACCTTGGTTAGAAATAACTACATCCTACAGGTTGGGTGTGGATGCTTGGTTAATGGATGGTTCTACCATAGTTAACTTCATTTCATTAGTTGATCTCAAATTTAAATAAGATCATTTGGAGGGCTAAATTTAGATTTAGACCAAGGAAGTACAAGCTGCCAAAATACATCGAAAAATGGCATCTTTTGTAATTTGTTTTGGGGGGCATCTTCTTTCTTAGAAAAGTCAATAATACTTCAATGAAGGAATTTTGACCAACCTTTGATGTAAACCACATTCAAAGTACTTTGAAACAAAGGATGAAAAAATGCAATTCTTCATCATATTTTGCTCATTTAAAATCGTCCAAGTACCACTTTCTGGCTCTATTATTCTTTGAGGGTTAACTTGAAATTGTTTTTTTTTAATGTTGAAGATATTTTGTGACCTTTTGGATGATTTGAAGAAGGACTATACACTAGAATAAAACAAATTTTTATATAATTTTTTTGGAAAGAGTTGCTTAATTCAATATTGTATTATTATTTTTTCAAAAAAGAAGACACTTAATTCATGGATCAAACTTATAGTGTACTTTGGCCACTTCTTGCTCTACATGCTTGATGGAAATTTTAGCTATAAAAATGATATTTTTGAATTTGTGCCCTATTACTGAATGAAGTTTATCAAGTGCAATTTCTAATCCAACTGAAAATATTAAAAATTTCTAAAAATTCAATATTATATTACAATTTGAACTTTGGATCTGTAATTATGTTTTTTTGATTTTATAGTTTTATAATGGCATGGTAAATTTGATTTAGACAATAATATTATACACAATAATCTATATCTACAATGAAGATTTCGGAGTTTTTGAGCATATTTTGTATTTGATATGAATTTTTTTCTCTTTTTCCTTAATTACTTAATAGTAATTTCCAATTTTCACAAATTAGAATTTTTTATTATTTATAAAAAACATGTGATTTCATCTTTGAAGGAAAAAATCAAAATCAAAATCAATTCATTTATAGTTGCAAAACGGTAGTAAACAGAGTAAAGTTGATTGGGAGGTTTGAATTTGTGGTTGTGGCCCATCCTTTTAGGGGTTAACACTAGAAAGTGCCACTGAGCAAACAATTTGTGAACAATGAATATTTTGTATGGATTCCTATAGTTGCTTGATAGGGCTGATTATGTTCATCCTTGGCTTTTAACCCTAAAAAGACAAGCTAATCACTATGGAAGTCATCATTTTTGGTACCATGTGAATCATTTGCTCAAAAAATCCAAGAACATTCATTGGAGATCAAACTATTGTGCAAGACCTCTCCTTTTCACAATTATTTTTTAAAGATGAATATCTGCACTTTTGTCCTACATGAAAGGATTATTTGTCATCCATTGGACACTTAGTGTGCAAGCTCATAGACGAGCTCATGTGCAAAATGCACTCTACATGACATGTTTTCTAGTACTAAGAGAAATTCTCCAACGTTCCCATGGCAAAATTGGCCCATATTGCTCATTCTGCATTCTTATTGTCCCTTGAAAATGCTTGAATTGGATGGGAATACTCTTAGCGGTTAGTCATTTGAAATTAGAGGGTAGTCTGGCAGGTTGTTGTTTTCCAATTTTTAGCCTTCATGCCTAGCCTTTACAAGTCTCCAACTCCCTTTTCTGTAATGCTAATCTTTAAAAGGTGTGTCTTTTTCTTGGGGGAGTGAATTCATCTTTGTATTTTTTTGAATAAAGAGCATCTATACTAGTGAAATTATTTGTGGTGAAATATCTCAAAAACTACCCTAATAAAGGGCTTACGAGTTGTATATGGAAAAAAAATAGAAGGATAAAAGAAAATTTGCTTGAGGCAATAGTTGGAGGTAACTACGGCAGCCTCGTTAGCCACCCCAGTTCGGATTCCATTGTTGTATGGCTATTAGGGCCCATTGCCTCCATCGCCATTTGCGCATTTCATTATTTTTGTTTTACGCCATGTGCTTATGTCGAATTGCTCACTTGCCAAAGCCCTTGAAATCCATATGCATCATCCAGGCACAATGATTTGCCAGTTTTTGAGGTTCCTCCCATAGCTAGCCACCACCTTAATGCTTTGCGACTTTTTTTTGCAGATTGCGGTGACGATTTAGAGTAGGCTTGGAACTTATGCATTTTGCATTGGCGGATGAGGACATGAAGTACGTATTTAGGGGTCAATTTGTTGGCTGTATTTGGAATTATAGTTGCGATTTTCAGATTTAGGGTATAACCTTAATTGCATTCTACTAAGACCTTTATGTTTCCATAAATTTTGTGGCTTCTTTGAGGAGATGGATCTGCTTTTACCTTCACTTGAGTCTTGGTTCCTAAGTATTCCCCTACCTTTGCTTCACTCGTAGTTTGTCTGTTCCTTTCTTTTTTTGGTCTACAAGCTTGGATTGTTCACAATTTAGCAATGTCTTGCTTTTTGTTCTTTGATTTATGGAAGTTGCCCTACTATCGTTAGGGGCCCAAGGCATAAATTTGGAAGCTTGGAGGTAAGGTGATACATATGAGTAATCCTACATGTTTTTGTTTCCTTGCATGTTTGCATTCAATTTCAACCTATCACTATATCTCGTTCATTTTGGTTCTTTCATTCTCTTGCAATCATTATATGTTATCTCATGGCTTTCCATCCATCCATGATGACCAAATGCTTGTATAAGGAGAAAATTCATTATATGCAGTATGAGGTTGATACTACTCTTCCTACCATTACGTAGGTTCTACCTAGCAGCTAAGGAAGGTCTTCCTCGGGATTCAACAATGTCGATGTTGAAACGGTGCTTTTGGGCACTCCTCTTGCACCCAATGCTTTCAATGACATTGACGTAGCACCACACATTCGTGAAAGAATTCTTCCCTTTATTCCTTTGGCTGCAACTTTGGAGGTGGTCATCATCGACCCAAAGTTGGCGTCTTTAGCACATGAATTGGCCCGAGCAGAACGTCTCAACTACAAGCTTGACAAATAGTGGCAAGATTTATGGGCTACCCAACTACCATGGGCCAAAAATGTACTTAGTGAAGACAACAAAATTCAGCAAGTATGCTGCAAAGTTTCTCTGAGGTTGAGGGGGGGAGGAGGTCAAAGCAAGCGATTATTGTTTCCTAACCAACAATGTGCATGTTGGAAATAAAAAATCTTTTTTTTCACACTTAGAGAAGGTTGGAGATACTATTGTACAAGAAGTGGCACAAGGTGCGATCCGTGAATAGAAGAAGAAGATCGTGCAATTTCAAGGCATTCTTTGGTTGCTCATGCAAGGTCGGTTGTTGGCACTGTACAAGACTATGAAAGAGCTTTTTGAGCTTCTACAAGTGCTAGACTTCTCAAAAAAATATTAGAGTGCTACGGTAGGTTGGAAAATGACGGACCACCTTGCCATGGCATTGGTTGATCACACCAAATAGGTGATTTCAAAGATCCAATTCTTCTCCCTAAGCATGGATAAGGTTAGTACAATTGATACTAGTCTTGACTGTCAATTCACTTGCAGGTATGCATAGGCTTCAAGATAATTCCCATCTTGTTGTCATTGAATTGTCTTGAAGATGGCAATGGGCCTTCGGCTGTGAGAAACAATATCTAAAGAATGCTTGCCCATCACTTTGGGCTTCTTGAAGCAGAAGTAGAAAAAACTCTTGTTTGTTTTGGGGCAAACGGAGTGTCGGTCTTTCAAGGATCACAACGCAGATGAGGTAGTACATGGCCCCGTTCATGTTTAGAATTCACTATATATCACATTGCACTCAGGGGAGGAAGAAGCAGCGTGTAAAAAAACTAAGGGGATAGGTATAAACACCAAGTATTTTTTAGGGGAGTATTATTTTATTTTATTTAAAACACACTATCATTATATAATTTTCTTCTTTGGATTATTAGAGAAGGGGCTTGCATTACTTATAATTCTAAATTGATATGAATAAATGATATGGTAATTTAGATTAAAAAAAAAATTCTACTACAATTTTTTGTCTTACGTTAAATTTCTTTCAAGCTTTATTTTCTTTACCCCACTAATGACTACTACAACTAGAACTTAACAGAAAAGTGTAGTCAATATTACTATTGTATCTTCCATAAAAATTGTCAATGACACTCATTTACTACATATTGTATCTTCCATAAAAATTGTAAATGACAGTCACTTAAAGCCAACCAACGTCTACTCTAAAAATTAGTAAAGTTTATAAAATTATTGAGCACTTTGAACATGCCACTTACAAGGCAGCAACATTTAATACTTTTGGCCAAAAAAAGAATAAAAAGGGAGGTATCCTAGGTCTAATTTTTTCTAATTGAACCTATTTTTCTATACCCTATAGTAGTTTGAAGACATGGCATGGCATTTTTGTACGCTATAGTATGAAGGTGATGCTATGAAGTAGCCCAAGCTTATTACCAAGCAGTCTGCTACCAAAGGGACCGCCTAGCGCAAATTACAACCTCCCCTGTGACATTGGTACTTTGCTCGCTCTTTCCTACTTCATGCCATTATTGGATTCTGTCAATTTTTTGATGAAGGTCGCTCAATCTAACCATATGTTCGTCAGTGACTACGTAGCTGTTGTAAAAATTTGCCAAAATAAATTGTACATGATATACAGTGACAAGAACATGGCATGGTAGAAGCAACAATTTGAGATGTTCAATGACATTGTCTATGATTACTCCTACTCGATTAGACAGAAGTGGATGACGGATCTGAATACAAGGGTAGAATCTCTTGCCTTCAACATTGGAGAGCATACTTATTCCGTTCATTCCATCTACCCGTTGAGTAGCAAGAAATTGGCGGTGACCAGGGTTGATATAGCTTATGTGATCAACTCCGTGAAGGCTCAGTGCAAGGATGCAGTTGAGATGTTGACACGTGAGCTAGACGTGTGGTTCCCTAAATTTGAGTTGATGAACGCATTAGGCATAGTATTCCCTATATACTAGTTGCAGTTCAATTGCAATGACCTTTTTGCCTTGCATGTGAAGACATTGAGGTCCCACTTCAAAATTGAGTGTACATTGAACTTTGGGACCAAGGCGTAGCCCGATTGCTAGAAAGTTGACTCCATTTTTGATGGGAGGCTACTTTCCTTGCAGATGTCCTTGTTTAAATTGACAATGAAGTCCCATGCACAAGGGGCCATGGGGGAACTAAGGGCCTAAAACCATGTGACAAAGGTGTAGGCTTGCATAGGCCAAAACGCCTTAATGTTGAATTGACTCTTTGAGTTCATCAAGGTGGCTGAAATTGCCATTGTTGTAGTGTTGGGCAATGTGGAAGATGGGCGCACATTCTCAACTTTGAGTTTTATGAAGTCCAAACTTAGAAATTGGCTTAGAAGGCATGTGGATACTTGTGTCAAGTTGATCTCACAGGAGTTCTTCACTTTGGAAACCTTCTCTATGAGCAAAACAATTATTTCATGGTAGGAAGAGATATCATGACGGGAATTAGATATATAAGTTATATTTCCATTAAAGCGGCAAATTTGGACTTGTAAGTTCTTCTATGAGTTTACTAACTAGATTAGAGAGGATTACTCATTGCATCTAGACAAGGCCTTCATGGCTGAGGTTCAATTCCCCTAATTAACTTTTTTGAGTGAACATTCTACATTGTTGTGCATTTCATGTTCTACTTTGTCTTTCTTGTGTTGCTCTTTGAATTTTTGTGTCCACTTTGTATTCCATGAGCATGTTGTGCATTAGCTAAAACAATGACCCTCAAAATTTGCAAAATCACCACAACATTGTCCCTAAATTGGGAGCCTTGCCAGTGTTGTCATAAAGAACAAAATTGCCAAGAAAATTAAGTTGCCACCTAAACCATGCAAATGATCTTACATGAGTTAGAAAGGGGGTAGAAATTTCCACAAAAGTAGTCAACGAGGCAATTCTACCAACCCTGCGGCAACGTGTTGCTCAATTGCCCCAAAAAATTAAAATATTCATTGATCCACACCAACACTTGCCAAATTTGACACCCTAAAATTTTGCATTTATATTTGAAGAGCCCTCAAAATTCTTGTCCCCCATCCACTATATGTTCATCAAATGTGCCTCAACAATAATCAATTGATCAATCACCAAGTGAAATATAGGATAAAACTCACTAAACTTGTGTTTGAAGTGCCATGCTTGGCTTGCTAAAGCACTTAGAGCCAAAAGACCTCCCAAGCTAGTCATCAACGATTTATTTTGGTCATACATTATGTTCTCTAATCTTAAACTAAGATGCACTTCAATTTTTTTTGAGGACTCAGGCTTTACAATTTGCATTACCATCTTCACAAAATCTTATAGTTACAATCTCTATGTAAATGGATCAGCAATCAACAAAAAACAAACAATTAAGGTAAATCAGCCCATTATGGGCAGAACAACTAGTTTGTGTTGTTGGCATTGTTGAATTTTTTTATTTCCACATAAAGACAAATGTGAGAAATGGAAAGAGCAAACAAAATTACATTTTCTTGACAAACTGTAAATTTGTTATGAATTTTTGAAGTGTATTGTCCAATTGGTCCAAAAGACTCTTTAGACTACCCAAAAACCAACAAGATGTGTATCTGTAATGGTCACTGTACTCACCCAAAGCAGTCACAATATTTCTTATCATGACAACAGTATGAAGGTCTAAAAACGTCACTTCCTATTATGAATTTACATTGAAAAGCTTGAAGTTCCTATTGCAATCACTAATCATTCCATCACTATCATCTAAGACATTGATTGTGGCGTCTTACTCAACTTAATGGAGTCATAAAATCTCATTTATGGAAAAAAAAAATCTATCATGGGTTGGAACAAGATTGTAATGTGTCATTCCTTAGGTAGTAGTGAGGGGTCTTTTGCCTATAATGGGCTTGGTTTACCTTATTCATGCTAAAATACTTGAATTTCAAATCTCATTTATAGACTCTTGGGATACATATTTTTATTAATAAAATTCATATAATAATATTTTTTTATTTTTTTATGCTTTTGTTTTTTTATTTTGCTTTAGACAAAAATAATGATATTTCAATGCAATTTTAACAATTTTACTACATGTAATATTTCATTATACATATTGTCTATAATATCCTTATTATACTTATAAAATTCGATATTGTTTATTATATTGTTTACAAACTATCCATGTCAATTAACCCCTAAATGCCCAAGGGCTTTTTTGAACTTCTTGAAATTTGCTCTAAATTGAACAAAAAGCCAACATTTTGATAAGTTGTATCAATTTTTTTTAATTGTTACCGTACAACCTCAAACTAGATATGTTAGAAGTCATAAAAGAAAAACACACACAATAATATCACTTATGGATTGAAAGATTATAATGCTTGATCATGAAGGTGTTAAAACTACAAAAGTAACTTGAAGTCTTTCAATCCTCTTTTGACATGCCAAATCTATAAAAAAAATATGAAGATAAAGGACCTAACATACATAACCCCAATCAATGTATGGTTCTCAAAATCTACTTTATAATTTTTTTTAAATGAATTTTTTATGTGAATTCTCCCCCAAGATCTAGTGTATTTGAAGCTCATTTCCAAGAGCCCTCAACACTACAAAAAGTCAAGATTGCAATGGACACCCTTGCACAATATTTGGAATAGAAAAATCATAATCAATCATTTTGATAATCAAATTTTTTATGCTAAAACTAAACTTAGAAAAGAATATAAACTACTAAAAATAGTAATTTGGTAAGGTTTTATTTAGCTTCAAAGTTTCAGCGACACCCCATTCGGGTGCCTCAGGCATTTAGGGGTTTAAATCTTCAGCGTCCACATTGATATCCACAATTCCACAGTCCGAAAGATTTAAATACTATCACTGTTTGTACAGCAGATTGTTCTAAGATTAGCCAGACAGAGATGTACTACTATGTTGCAAATAATTCAAGTAGGGTTTCTAGGTAAGAGAACTCACTCATGCAAGTCAAGCTGTCAAGTTTTTAAGAACTCACTCTTGCAATCCAAGAATATAAAACTGACAGCTGACTGTACGATGACTTGGGACTTCAACAAATTTAAGTACTCACAAGCCCTCATGACTTCCAACCACACACCTGGCTCATGGCCTTAGAAATATTATTCATCCCCTAGATCCAATCTCATGGACTGACAAGAGTGCGCATGATCTCCCACCCTCGTGCTTCAATTCACAGCGAAGCCTACGTGTCGAAACATCACCACTTCTGAAGATACAAAAACATGGAACAATCAATTCATCAGTCTGCTTAGAGGATTGTGGGTGCCGTCGATCCCAGACTCCGTGCCGACTGAGTGTTCGCCATGGACAGGCCCACGCTCTCTTCCAATAGAATAAAGTATCTTACATGAAGAATATCTCTACATGAAAAAGAATGAAGATAACATTCAAGAATGGGGTTGAAACTTCAACAATATATATCAGGTAGAGCCCTTCAACAGAAGATTTGAAAATTACTGGGCCTCGACAAAGCAGTCGTAAACCTACATAACTAGAAAGAATAGATAAATTAGCATGTAAAAATTGAAATAGAAGGGGGAAAGCAAATGGAGTTTGACCGCAGTCTCAGGGCATTTTACGGGTTACTCCTACGTGGAAGGGCCATGCATTTCAGAGCCCATAAAATGACAGACAGAATGACGCGCATGCTCACTCCTTGTCAGACTTCCCATATTCAAGGTCTGCGTCACTGTTCAAAAGCGACACATCCTCTTCTCTAAAAGAGGGCTCCTTCACTTTGATTGTTGCCTTCTTAGATGCTTCAGACTTGGCGACTTCGACAGCCCAACTGTATGTGATCATCCCAATGATAGCCATCAACATGCCCATCATGTTCTTTCCCGTCAACACGGAGTCGAACAGAATCCATCCCAAAGTCAGGACGCACACCGTCTTCATGTGTCCCAACACCTGTGATAAAAAACGATCAAAGATTCAGCACTTCACTATATAAAGGACTTCCTTTCTCAAAATTCGAGACATATCATTTCAAAGATTAATTTGCAATTCCAAAAGGCTCGTTTAACAGAGAGTCGATGTTTGCTGTGTCATTCACGATTTGCACATACACAATACAAAGAGGGTGCACAATATCTAATTCTCCAAGCGTTAGCAGTAACTGACCTGGAATGTCACGGCAGAGAATCGTCCAATGCACAGGTATTGGCTCACATTGCAAAAAACTGCAAGTGTACACGAAAGCAGTATAAAGAACTGCACACAATACCACGATGAAATAGAGTTAGAAGACTAAGCAAAACATAGAAGGAATGAAATTTAGAACCCGAAAGCGTACCCACACAAAGAGCAAGAGCATTTCCTGTTGGCGCAATGATAGCACTAATGAAAATATTATCCTAAAAAAGACACTCAAATTAATAGGAAAAGGATTAGCACGCTTATTTGGAAAATCTCAGAACAACCAGACAATAGAACAAAGATTTCCCTGTCTCCACAACACATTCTCCTCTTTGCAGAATCTATATTTCAATTCACACGATGGCTTACAATGGCTCCTGAAGTGTAGGTATATTTCAAAAGGTTTTCTCCAATCAGAATGTAGTCGACGAAGGGCCCTATCATCACGAGTGATGCTGCCTGAATAGGTGCGGTCTTGCTCAACAACTCAAACGAACCACAGCTGTGTTTCTTTTGTAGCGCACCAATATACTGCAATAAGTGTCAACGAACGAGTTTCTTCAGCACTCTCAGGTCTTCCTCGACTCATAGATAAACAGACGAAGCACGCTACAAATTGACAAAACAAGAAAATATCACTAATAAAGCAGGAGCAACAACATACATCGACGCTTAAACTAGCAAACACAAGACTAGGGCTGCTGCAGCATCTTCAAGAAAATGACCAAGGCTTACAATTTGTTGAAGCGAAGTAGAAATTACTGCCACCACTGCCGCCATAAATCCTTGATAGTTGACATTCACGTCTGTAACGGTGCACACCCCTACCCCGATCATGACAACAAACACGGATATCTTCACTTCTCTCGTGTAAGTCTTGCTATGCAATAACCATTCCAACACACACACGGTTGGTATCATACTCAACTTCGCAATCTGTAAAAAAGAACAACCCCGCGATCATCAGCCAAACAAAACGCGCGTATCTGGAACCGATACCTTCAAAACTACTGCCAATTTATCTTTCGATAATACGCCATCGGCTAGAGGTGCTCTAGAAAGTAGTATTGCGTATGTACTTTCACATAACTCTTTACTGTAACGATTGCAAAGAGTACCACATAAATCTTCTGGTCTTTCATGCTTATATAACTACCAAAGCAAATTTGAACGTGCAAAGCGACTCTTCCAATTGACCACTGCATCCCTTTATTAAAGACAACATAACACGACAGGGCATATAAAGAATTACATCCTTTCCGCACGGAGCATCCTAGCACTCACGACATAGCATTGTCTTTATCATCGCACAAACCCAATCAAAATCTTACACATACCTGGTAGAAACCCACTGAGTTGAGCATGAGACTGAGATTCATGGCAACAATCGAAGTGTTTGACACCAGGGAGAACAAAAACAAGTCTTTGAAGGGAACATGCTTGGAGACGGAGTAGCCTAATGCAGAGGAAAGGTAACCCACTCCTGCTGTCACTGAGAAGTGAAATGCCGTCAAAGTCGTTGCTGTGGCAAATATCCACGTCTTTTTGTCAGAGAAATAGTCACAATCAAATTTAATCAACAAGCATGGTCATTAATCACCTCAGATAGTATGAAACTCGACGCAAAATTTACATGAGGAATGTTTTCATAAAATTTGATGTAAATGATCAATCAGTAATATCAAATATATATGGTACCCCTCACAATGTCAAGTGCTCCTTCACAATTGTGTAGTTTCCTTACCAAATCTGTAGTCATAGCCTCCTTTAGACATAACTTGCTTGTTCGCCATGATGATCCCCACAGAGCTAATGATATTCATTGCCCAAGCTCCAACATCGGAGACTCCACCTTTCTTATCTTCTTTCTTGTCAGATTTCTCCGACATACTTTTCACAGAACTCATCATTTCTGCTTTGGAGTGGCGGCTCACGCCTCCAATTTTGACAGCTTATCAATTATGTATCGACAGATAGATAGGGCCTTTATCTGACCCTAGGTCACTTGACAATCACTGCCATGAGCTCGTCAATATCCTATCCCAGAAGCGGGCGGCTCAGATCTAGTCATGCACTATCAGGGTGGAGTTTCACAAAGTCATTTCCAACAAACATAGAACTTTCTCAGTGAAAGATTACAGAAGTTCAAGCTCCAGATTAAATGACATGCTCCCCACTCTGCATCACAAGAACGCCAAAAGAAGTTTAGATTCGTTATCAGATCAGACTACAAGAAGTTGGATTCCTCACTGCTTGAATTTAATATCACTACAAACCAGAAACCCCATGCTCATAACATTGAAACCAGTTTGCCAGGGCTTCTGCTAAACTCTTCGGATCAGACCAGATATGTAATTTAATAGCTCGGTAATAGGAAAAGATCCAGAGCATTTGCTGTTCTAATACAATAAAACAACACACTTAGACACTCTCATGGCTTACAGGTTACAGCTACAAGTTCGAACATATATCTCAGCAGGGCCAACTCAGACCATTTTGCTCACAAATCTGTGCAGACAAAACTCTCCTTTTGAACTGAAAGCGCGGGCATTAACTAATCACTGTTGGAACGGCAGAACATGGAAGATAACGCCTATAACGTCCTCATGTGGACATCTCAAGAAACGACACAGCGAGCAAAGAAAAACTGCAAACAACCTCGCCATGCACGCCGGTGATCCAGGAAAGTACAGCAGAGAAACTCCTAGATTTACAGAATCTGAACAAGAATAGGGGAAAAAAACTTACGTAAAACCTGTGAAAAAGGACAGACGGCACTAGATCTGACCTAAAGAATGACCGAATGCTATCACGTGACGGGCCTAAACAGCACCACATTCCATTACAAACAGCCAAAAAACATTCCGCTTCTACCCTAACGCAGCACCACACCACTCAACGAGTTACGTAAAAACGTCACAAGTTCCGTAACACCCTTGCGCCCGATCTCGAACACAGCCATGCGCACCAACGACTAGAGTCAAATCCCGTGCACGCACCACCAGACCTACGCCAAAACGTGCTTCAACCCCAACCCTCACACTACAGAAAAGGAAAGACACTAGATGTGACTTTTTAAGATGCCAACAAATGCCACCGTAGGTTTTCCACAAAAAGAAAGAAAAAACAAGCGCCACATTACAATCCAATGCAAAACCTTCAATGCCGTAAGGCTAACCATGAACACCACTCAATTCCGCCAACACGACAGAAAGCCATCCACAAAAGAGAGCTTTTGAATAGAAAAAACGCATCCTACGTCCTCATCCCGAGAGAAGCCGAAGAAACATACTCTCAGACGTTTCTCACGCTCGCGGACAAGAAATCACAAGCCGCTATATCCCGTCATTCCCCCCGGCGATATTCCCCCACAAGCTTTGCTCCGGCAACAATCAAACAAAGTGGATCGGGAGAGATCTTCCGCAGCCAAGCAAACTTACATGAGAAGAAGGAGACTTGTACACGTACAAGCTGTGGCAAAGTGAGGTCCGATGACGGCAGGCCCTGAAAGCTGGGCAATCATCCAGCTCCGTGAAAATGCTACGGGGGAGACGAGCGCGACGAGGGCGACGACCCTGGCTGGCGAGAAGGCTCTTTCCGATCGCATCGTGTGAACGGGGTTAATTTGCGACTCTACGACCGGCTGGATCGTGGCTTGGTAGGTGGCAATTGGTAGGTAGAAACGGGGACGGTGCCTGCCTTCCGCTCTGGGGCGGTAGGTGGGTTGAGTAGGGGAAAGGGAATGAACTCAAGGTGTTCTTTTTGTTGCATGATTGGGTGTCCAATGATCTTGGTAAGTTATTCAGCATTTAATATTAGGAAATACTTTTGGAAGGAAATTCACATGTGGTGGATGGATGTTCAAAGAATGGACAATTGTCTTTACCCATTTGTGATTCAAGGTCCATATAGGCCTATCAACACAAAATTAAAAAAATTAAACTCTTTTGTTGCATTAATCCATAAAGAACCAACATGCATTTTTTGGCAATATAAAAATTTTAGGCAAGTATGTGTGACTGAAGATTTGCATATCTTAGGTTGAAATTTTAACCCCTAAATGCCCAAGGCCGGTTTTGAGCTTCCTACAATTTGCTCTAAATTGAACAAATAGACAACATTTTGATAAGTTCTATCAATTTTTTTTGAATTGTAACCGTACAAATTCAATCTAGACATGTTAGATATCACATAGGAAAAGAAAACACAACAATATAATTTAAGGATTGAAAGATTATAATGTTTGATCATGAAGGTGTTAAAACTATGAAAATCTTTTAGTTCTCTTTTCACATGTCAAATCCAAAAAGTTGGTCACCAAAAAGTATGAGGTTGAAGGGCCTAACGTGCATAACCCCAATGAATTTATGGCTTCTCAAAATCTACTCTACAAATTTTTCTAATGAATTTCTAGTGTGATTTTTCCTCCAAAATCTAGTGTATTTGAGTCTCATTTCCAAAGTCAAGATTGCAATGGACACCCTTGCACAAAATCTTGAATAGAAAAATCATAACCAATTATTTTCAAAATCGGATTTTTGATGCTTAAACTAGACTTCAAAAAAAAATTGTCAAAAATATAAACTACTAAAAATAGCAATTTAGTTGGATCTAATTTAACTTCAAAGTATTGTCAACACTAAAATATGATGCCTCATGCATTTAGGGGTTAATAGAAAGAGGGGCAACGAATATCTTTCAAATGCACTAAGTTTCATGACATTTGGAAATATGAGTCGAAAGTTATAGCCCGATATGTTACTTTTTCTCGTAAATGTGCAGACAGTGCAGATTTTAAAAACTATTATTTTTGTAAACAAATTTGAAATTGATATTCTAGAGTTATATATCCATGGAAAGCTTTGAATCATTCCATTTTGATCAATGAGATGAAAGTTATGAGGAGTTTTAGTTTGCAAATAGTTATGGATTCTCTACTCTAAAATAAACTTTGAAGTGCTTTATTTTACTCAATTTCCAATAATTTTTTAAAGAATTAAAATCATAGGATGTAGAACATTTTTTACAACATTTTAGCCATTGGGATAGGCATTTTTCAATTCCATAACAAAATTCTTAACAATTTAGTATTTTGAATCATTCTCTACTTCTTTCTACTTACTATTTTTTTCCAATATGATGTACAAATCCAAATGATTTGAAAATTTTCAGGCATGTAGCCAACTTGCCTTGAAGAATGAATCCAAAGAAGCACACCATTTTGGACATTTTTTCATACAAATGGGACCTTGTGAAGTGCAACTACCCGTTTTTTTGCAGGGCCAAAAAAAGGATTTTTGTCACTTCAAATGCTAATATCTTGCAATTTACACGGTGAAATTTTCTAAAACAAACATACTCCAAGATCCTACAATTACATGTGTCCAAAAATGTATTTTTATCTAAAATTTGGTGCTTGTACTAGAAATGGCAATTTTGGAGCATTCTTGGTGAAAATATAGTTACAGTCCTTTAGGGGTTAAATGGGATTTTATGAGGATAAACAATATCAGCTAGGATAGATTAAAAAAGACGATCAACTTTGAGGCAACATATGTTGAATTGTCTTTTTTTAATTTTCTTCTTAAAGTTAGCAAGGATGTAACTAGCATTGTATAGTATAGAATGGCATTACATGTTTTCAGCCCCTGTGGAGGGCTGCGAGTTTCCCAGGGTTCCCAGACTCCGAAACTGTCTCGAACTGCGTCGCAGCAGCTGCGTGACATGGCACAGCGACTGCCATGTCATACAAAAAAAAAATTCAAAATTCAAAAAAAAAAAGATTTGTTCATCTTGTTTTTCCAATTTAAGATTTTAAGATTTTTTTTTTTTTTTTTGAAATTTTTTGAAATTTTTTTTTCTGACAGCGGCCGTTCTTTTGCTGCCGGGGGAACAGCGCCGGGAACACGCCCGAAACGGCCCTCCAGACCCCCAAAAAACATCTAATGGCCTAAAAGAAAGTTTTATGTATGTAAATATCTCATTTTAAGAAAAGTTAAAATCTCTTTATTATACCAGGTTGGGCCAAAAATTTATTTATTTTCAAATTTCAAACTCTATAATATTGCAATTTAAACATTCAAAGTTTTAAGAAAATTCCACATATTCTTAAAGCTATCCATTTCAATATTATACATACAATGTTTTAACTAAAATATTGCTTATTATATTAGAAAATAGTAGTTTTTGACAGTTCCTGTCCAAACCATACCACAATCCTTTAGGGATCAAGTGATTGAAGTGAATACATATGTCGGATATGGTTATTACAAGAGTTACATATGACTATTGTATTGAATCTCAATTCCATAATTACAAATTTGCTTTACTTCTTAACCCCTAAAGCCCCGCTTGTCCCCTTGGAGGACAATTTGGGTCCGGGTAGGTTCCTATTTTCTCAATTTGAAGTGAATTTTTTTGAGATTTTTTGAGGTTGTGTAGCTTTGCAAGAGCTTTGTGGATATATAATTTTTGTTTCAACCGGATGCCGGATGAAAAAGTTATGGCACAATGAGCAAGAAATGGAGATTGGCGGGCAGCCCAAAACAAATTACAAAAAGTCAAAATAATTTTTTCTGAATTTTTTTCCTAAAATATTATGTTTTTACCTATACGTGAAGATTTGATTCATTCTATTTGGACTAGGGATGAGAAAGTTATAGACAATCTTAGTTTTTCAGGCAATTTAAGCATCTTCTTAAAAAAAAACTTTTTGTTCAACTTTGAATGCTAATATCTTCCAATCCGGACGGTGAAGTTTGATAAAAATTTTACTGCATGATCTCAGACAAGTTAAGTACAAGATCCTATGATTAAATTCCAAAAATAAATAGAAAATTGGTTTTTCTTAAGTGAATACAACAGAAGTGGTAGTTTTGAGTGGATTTTGGCAAAAAACACCCTCGGGGCTTTAGGGATTAATATTTAAATTCTCTATCTTATTTTGACATTGTTAGGAACTAGTTTCTAGTGCAAGTTAGTTTTTAAAAGTTTGTAGTTCTACTAGAAGAGGTTATATATTTCCTATAAATTTTCAAATTTTCAAATGAATTTATTTTTCAAAAATTATTATTACAATTTCATAATAAATTACAAAAACTCTATTGCTATCCATTCTACTAATGATGTCCAATTGAAGGTTTTTAGGACCCAACTCCAACTCCAGAGACTTTGACAACAATAATTTACACAAAATATTAGAACCTTGAAAGTATGGCCAACAGTGGGAGCTTTAAGAAACGGCACAAACCTCGTTCCATTGATATAGTTTTGCACATGTGCCTTTATCATGAAAGCAACATAAACAACCAATTATCTCCAATACTTATTTAGTGAATTGTAGGTGCAAGCTTTTGTCATTTCCTTTAGTGACACTTACTTCCTATCCCTTAAGGGACAAAGTGTCCATTCAGTATAGGCAAGAAATTTTGAGTAGGTTCCTATGAAGTCAATTTTGATTGGATATTTACAAAAAAATTTATACAAGGTATGAACATGTACCATCTTCGTGTCAATTAAAAAAAATTCCAATCAAGTGATCAAATCAAAAATTATGCTACTTGTAAAAATTTGGACAATTCATGCAATTGGGGTATCTTTGGAACATCTTTTGCTAAAACCTTCATTGACTTTTGAAATTTGGCATGTATGTAATTAAAAAAATATTGAATATAATTGTCCAAGAAAAAACCTAATATTAGTATTCAATTCATATTTCAATAGGAGTCAAACTTTGTTAGCTATATCAAGCCAGTTTCAAGGAAAAACATTTTTTTAACTTAAAGTCTTATTATCTTGCAATCTATAAAGTCAAAGTTCTTTAAATTTTTCCCATATATCCAAATGTTTGTCTCTAAATTCTTGTTGTTTGAATTTCAAATTAAAAAAATTATCATTGCACAAAAAATCATAAAAAAAAATGGCTAGTGTATTGCCAATTCACTTAACCTCCTTGCATTGCAATATGATTTTAGAGGAAGGTAGACTCTATATTTGCTTCTAAAAATTTGCATGAGTGTACCTAACCTGATTTAAGACTCTATGGTGGAGAGATTCAAATTCATTTAGAGGAAAAATTTTACTCCAAGAGGGCTTGAAGTCAATTGACCCAATTTTGTAGGAATGAAATTTTTTTTCTCACTTCAAACATTATAATCTTTTAATCCACGTAGTCAAATGGGACAAATTTTTCTTCAACACACTTTTATAGTATAGTGACTCCCCAAAGTAATTGGCCACCATATAAATCGCTTTTATAAATTGGGAAATTGGAATTATGAATTGAAATTTGGACATGTTGTTGTACTAAGGGGATTCTAACCTTGTGTGCAATTTCACTTAAAACATGCTATATTTAGACCTATTATTATTTTAATGAAATTTCTATGTAGAATCATTTTTTTTGTAAGAAGCCAAAATATTTCATTTCTTTTTATAAGAAGAATTTACATCTTGACTAGATAATGTGTTACAAATTTCAAGAATTTTGAATTTTTATTGATTGAAAGCTTATTGATTGTAATTTGACCTCAAAATTTAAAATTTTTCACTCCATAAATTGCAAGACAAATCAATTTTTAAAAGTTGAAATTTTATTTTGTAGTTGATATATCTAGTTGAAATGTTCATATGGTTTACTTCATTTTTTATTTTTGTAATGCTATATGTTTTGAAATTTGATTTTAAAACTTTTGTTTTCAATAAATATGTTTATCATACTCAATATTCACTAGCCTGTACAAATCTTTATTCAATATAGGTGCTCCATCTATTTGAATCATTCAAAATTGCAAGTGAAGGTTACAATAACTGTATTGAAACTTGTCCATGCTGTGAAAACGTTGCTGGAGAAGACAATTAGCAGTTGTAACACTACTTAGATCATATGCGGCAGTGTGAAGTTACAATTTAATCATGATTTCTAAAGCTGATTTTGATATTCTTTTTGAAGATCTTGAAACTTGGTAAATTGTAGTTACCTTGACTTAGATGCAAAGTCATTCAACGATTACCTTGATAGGATGCTTCTTGTTTAGGTATCTAGATTCTTTGACTTGTATAATTACATCAACTTATCATTTACACTACCAATGTCTGAAAGAAATTCTTAGGAATAAGTTAATTAATGACAACCAATTAAAAAGTAATAGTAGAGTTGCTTCAATTAATCTTCCTACCTATAAATGTTAAATTGATAACAACATGTGTAGACTAAGGGCTTTACCTGCAAAAATTTTAAGGATCACAACACAAATATCCAAATTGACGCAGATTCCATCACACATTGTTTTCCATTGTGCAAAATTCTTAACAAGTGGAATGCCTGCCTGGGTGCACAATTGAAAGACATTGCAATTTTAAAATAGAACATCAACCAGGCTCTTTAAGGACATAATTCCTTGTAGACAGAATTTGATACTTGACAAATAGACAGACTTTAAAGAAGACACTTGCATTTGAAAAAACAAATAAGTATGATTGATAACTTGCATTTAAAAAATTCTTAGTAAAAATTCATGTTTATATTTTTGGTGTAGATTGGTCAAGATGTGAGTCATGAACTTGGTTTGTTTCTTTGCAAAATCGGTCTCTCTTGTCGGTTATTGTGTGAAACTGGACCACCCATGTTGCAAATCATGAAGGCAGTAGATCTAAAAGGTAGGTATTTGGATGCAAAGATAAGAATAGAGTTCCAAGGAAAAGCAAATGCCACTGTTGTAAAAAAGACTGCACACAACAAAAGCGCAATTACCAAAAAAAAAAAAAGGCAAAGGTTGGCGGAGAGTGATGGTGAGGATGGTGCAGGAAATGCATATGCTCCTATGTATATTCTATGATTTAAGGTGATTGGAATGCGCTCAATAGTCTTTAAGTGTAATTATGACGATAGAAACACATCTTGTGTTTCATGTAATATGTTTGATGCAATATAAGAAAACAAAAAACATTTGTGGCAAATGACAATGTGCCATGTGTGCAAAATTTATTGTTTGACTACCCTAATATTGCATTTGTACATGGTTTTACACTATCACTATAACCTCAAAAGAAGCAGTAATTGTCTGTTATACTTTCTTACATCTTCACAATTTTATAAATTTGGACTATCCTTTGGTATAGAAAATAATTATAAAAGGCCAACACACTCCTTTCTTTCAATGCATACAAATATTTTTTGTCCACCAATCTTGTTACACCAATTGGATTCTAAAAACAAAATTGATATATAAGATTTTTGTCTTTTTTAAATCAATATTCTTTAGTATCATAGCACTAATTAGCTACTATGATATCACACATTTTTATTCATTAGTTATCCAAAAATTTCTATAATGAACTTGACATTCCAATTTTCAAAGTTTAGGTGATACATTTGTCAATTCATTTTTATTATTAACTTTTTTAAATTCAATATTTCAATTTCCTAGATTAAAAGGTTCAAATCTTTTGAAATCATTGTAACACATAATTTTTTAGTATCACAAACATTCTAAAGATACCAAAAATACAATAAGTAAAACCATGAAGTTGTCAATTATATTATATGGTATTCTAAGCAAAAATCAAACATCCAACATCTAGTGCAAATGAAAATGTTTTACACCATTAAATTTGTATATAGGTATAAATTTATAGTGACATATTAAGTCCAAGCATCTAAAATGCATATAATTAATATGTAGAATTTTTAAACATTGTGAGTTTATGGCAACATATATTGTATGTGAAAGTAAAACTAAAGAGATATTTGCGTTGCAAGAGTCAACAAAAGTAGTGTAGAAATATTTTAACTCACTACAATTGAAAGTACATCAAATTTATTAGGAAATTTATTTTAAAAATTACAATTATAATTTCAAAATCAAAAGCCATAGATATTTCAAGGTATTATTTAGACTTCATTTCTTAGATAATTTACTTCAATTAGTTGTAGAAAGTCATTATATAGTTAGTTAGTTAGTTAGTTAGTTAGTTAGTTAGTTAGTTAAATTTATTAATATATCTATTGGCATATTTATTTTATGGTGTTTTTATTACTAAAAGATTTAACACTTTTATTTTACTTATATACTTCTAAAAAAGGGGCATCTTAATTATATTCCACTTTTTATTTGTCTCATGGTCAAGACATCTTAATTCTATTCCACCTATACATTTTGTTTTGACCACCTATATTTTTCTTAAATAAAAAACAAGTTGACATTTATTTTTTATTTTTTTGCAAAATATTGTGAATTCAATATTGTTTCTTTTATATGTGCAACAACCCAAGGAATGACAACATATAATCCTATCTTGCCTTTAAACTTTAGTAATCTTGCGCTAATTCTATTCAATTATTTACTATGATTCACAATCAAATTGTAATTTTGATCTTAATTGATTCATTTCCAACTATAAAGGTTGCAAGTCTTCATTCCAATAACTTCTTGCAATATAAATTTAATCATTTTGTTATAGAAAGCTTAGAACATCTCTATATGTATAACCTATAGTGGACAAAGACATTTTGGAGATGAAAAGTACTCAATCAATGCTTCAAGTCATTAAATGATTTTTTTGGCACAACACAAGTTATTTATTTGTTAGATTGGCAACTAAAAAAAACTAGTTATTTTTCTTCAAGTAGGACATTGGCATAATAAATGATGGAGTTTCTTTTTACTTTTGCATTTTGTAAGACTTGTCATTGGTTGGAAGTTCATACAATGATTTGAATGGGTGAGATAAAGATGTGATCCATCTTCCTAAAATCTGACCTAATGATTTTAGATGATGAACTTTTGTTGGACAAATGGAGATTCTTAATCAACGGTATGTTCAATATGGTTGTGTAGGTTATTTTAAAAATTTTACATACACAAGGTTTTATTCAAAAAAAACTACAAAATAGAGCTATTCTTTTATTCCACTCTAATTTTATATTTCTCTGTTGAACTCCTATAAACAATAGTATTTGATAACCGGTGGGGTTCATCCCATTATTTTTAATTAATTGACCCTTTATACTTTCAATTTTTAATCAGTCCAAACTTTGGAGGTATATTATAAAAAATCCAATGAACATTAGAAGTTGAATATGCACTAAAAAGAGGTTGTCACTACCTGTTTGGATATTCCAGTCAATGAAGGCCGTTGATTGTGTTAAAAAAAATCAGACCCCCTTGGAACACTATCAATCCAAAAAAACAATTTGGAATATGATACAAATCTATATATAGATACGGATACATGTACAACTATGGATACATATATGGATATGGGATATATCCTATATCGATTGTCAATACCACCCCACTTCAAAATTACAAAAGGGTAGGAGGTGTGTGTGTGTATTGAAAAATAATTTTTAATTAATTTAAGTTTTTAAGTTTTTTGAGCTCACCAAGGGGGGATAATTAAATAAATTAAAAATTAAATTTTTTTTTTGAGTGCATAGTGACATCCGTGTCACTATACATATGCACTGAAAAGAGGCAGTAACTGCCTTCCTCCATATTCCAATGAACATTGGAAGCTGATTATAAGGTCATGCAACTTTGAAAGTTGTATGAGAAACTAATTGAGATACACCCCATTAGATTAGTTGCAACAAGTCTTGTAAATTCAAGTAAATATTCAATTTCAAAAGCCTCCTAAACATAGTACTGAAGTCTTTCCTAATCTATCTTGTAATTGAAAGAAGAAGCTTGAATACAAAAATGCATGAAATCCAAAATTCAACTCAAAAAATAAAGCATATATACTGTAAATATAGGGGAGGATCATAAGATCTTTGCCAAATATATTTATTTATTTTGTTAAAATAAGGTTTGCAAAATGTTAAAAAATAATAATATATTACAAAATTCATTTTTTTCTCCATACCAAATTAATATTTTTTGAAAAAAAAAGTCAAAATTTCCATACTTTATCTACTTTTTAAATGATTTTCTACGCTCAACAACTATAATATTTAGCCCTTCAATGCCCAAGGCCTTTTTGAGATTATTGGAGTTTGCTTTAAATTGATAAAAAAGACTTCAACGTTTTGATAAGCTTTATCATTTTTTTAGAGTTGTAGCTGTCCAAATTCAAACTAGACATGATAGAGATTATATGGGGAAAAAACACAACAATGTTACTTATGGATTAAAAGATTATAATGTTTGATCATGAGGATGTTAAAATTGTGAAATTCGTTTGAAGTCTTTCAATCCTCTTTTCACATGTCAAAACTAAAAAATTGGTCACCAAAAGAATATGAGGTTAAAGGACATAACATGCATAACTCCAATCAATTTATGGTTTTCCAAAGTCTACTCTAAATTTTTTTTAAATGAATATCTAATGTAAATTTCTCTCCAAGCTCTAGTGTATTTGAGGCTTATTTCCAAGAGTAGAAAAAAGAGATTTGCAATGGACACCCTTGCACAAAATCTTGCATAGAAAAATCATGATCATTCGTTTTCAAAATTGGATTTTCGATGCTAAGACTAGATTTAAAAAATAATTAAAAATAATTAAATTATTAGTATTATATATATAATATTAAGAATAATAACTTAGTAAGGTTTTACTTACTTCAAAGTATCGTGGACACTAGAATTTAGTGTCTTGAGCATTTAGGGAGTAGTATTTAGTTTCATGCTCTATTTTGTTCCAAAAATTCATCTCAGTTTGCATTTCTTCATCCTAACATACATAACCACCCAAACCGTCCCTTTTTTTCTGCTACTTTGCGTAGTTCCTATAGTTAGACTAGTTAGACAAGTTTTCATCTTTTCTTGTTGGCAACTGAAAGGAGGTTCTAATGCACCAAAAATGAATACTGTACACAATCTATACCTTAAATTGTTTGTTTTGTCTTGTTTTATTCATTACGGTAAGATTTCTTGGACCGTGCGTCCCCTCATTGCGCCCTTGATATTGTTGGAAAACTCTTTACCAAGAGGGGTGCACACACTTTGTTTTGTGATGTTTGGACCTACGGTATGAAAGATTGATTGAGTTTCAAAGATTTTTTATGAATTAAAAAAATCAGAAAATTAAATTACTTTTTATTTGGCCTGTACGATAACACAAAGCACACTATGATAGTAGTTACAAAGGGTCCAAGTTTTTCTGGTAAGGTAGACGGCTCGAGAATAGTTTGGGCATTAAGAACCGTCCACCTGTAAAATGTACAGGATTTATACATGCTGTTTTTTCATAGCCTTCATTGATGTACAAACAATGTATATTGCAGGGGTGGACAATTTTGGAGCCCTATGCCAATTCAACTTCAAAATTTCATAACTAATTTCAGATAGCTCCAAAAACTATAAAACGACTTAGCTTGGATGCCAAATCCACTTCTCTTTCGAGGAAAATTTACTGAAAAATACTTCAAGAAGTTTCGCCTTCCCAAAATTCAGTTCCAGCTCTTAGGTGGGCAATTTCTGGACCTGTTACCTTAGATGTTTTAAAATCGTTTCTTCTACATATGTACATATTGATTTTGGAGATGTACAAAGAGTGATGATGGTGGTTTTAGGCAGTGTACAACTTTTCTTTCATGTGGGGGGGGCAGGGCAGCCTGTGCTGTTCTGATTGAATGATGGTCGTGCAGAATGGATCACTTGAATGTTTCTGGAGTCCAACTGGATCATTGAATTGCAGAGCTGCCCGGTGAAAGAATGCCAGTGTCGGCCATTAATATCAGGCCATGACGACCTATTTCCAACTCCTTCAGCAATTCAGAATTTTTTTTCACATTCAGAGAAATGGAGTTAAGAAGGATTTCATAGCTTTTGCTAATTTTTTCCTCATAAAAACACACCATGAATTTGTTTGTGAAGGTTCTCATTCTCAATCTGTAGGCAAACCAATTTCCAACCATAGGCCGCTTAACCCCTAAAGTCCCATTGTCTCCTCAGGGGACAAAATGGATTTGAGGCAGGCTCCTAGGGTCTCAATAATGTTTGTGGTTTTCTGAATTTTTTTTTGGTGAAGATAGAGAATCACATTATCTTTCCAAAAATGTAATTTTTATTTCAATTGGTGACTAGGAGCAAAAGTTATTGCACAAAACCCCCAAATTTTAGTTCGATGGGCAGAAAAAAATCCTCAAAAAACTTTAAATTAACTTTTTTTATAATTTTTTTCATATAGTTTTATTTTTACTTACATGAAAATCTTTTATTCATTCCATTTGGATTTGTTATGCAAAAGTTACGGTCAATCTTATTTTCGGGCAATTAGAGCATCTTTTTGAAAAAATAACTTGTAGGATTTATTTCTGAACTCAATTTTAACAATTTAAAAAAAAAAAAAGTTTCACAAAGTCAAGATTTCTTGCTAGAACAATCTCACTATTGAGATTAGTATATTTCAATTTTATCTTAAAGCTATTAATGATTTATTTTTTCCTTCAATCTTGAATCTACTTCTACTTAATAAATTTTTAATGAGTGAAAACTAAGTGTTTCTTTTTCTTTTTTTTAATTCTAGATTCTCAACTCAATTCCTAATCATATAGAATTATATATTTTTTGTTCTTTGCTTTAGAAATGGCAGTTTTGAGTGGTTTTTGATGGTAAAATGACCTTGGGACTGTAGGGGATAAAAAATCAATATAGGTAATCATTGTGGCTTTAAATGTACAGTGGGGTCCCAATCAAAATGGCGTTTCTGAAATGGCAATGAAGGAAATTTAAATGCTGCCGACTTTAACAGCCTCCCAAGAGCCAAAAAATTGGTATTTTACCAAATGTTTTTACCATAGCATTATCTTTATGTTAATAACACGTGTACCAAATTTCAAGGCCAAAAGATTCACCAAAAAAAAGTTATTCAAAATCTACCAACATGTGTAGTTGTGGAAAAAACTTCACTGCTGCCAACTTTGACAGCCTCCCAAGGATTGAAAAAAAAATTTGCCATAAATTTTTTGGAACAACATTTACTCTATGTTGATAGTATATGTTCCAAATTTCAAGGCCAGAACATCAATACAAAAAAAGATATTCACAATCTACCAACATGTGTTGTTTTGAAAAACACTTGTGAAAACCATTTCACTACTACCAACTTTGACACCCTCCCAAGGGTTGAGAAATTGTCTATTTATCATGAAATTATTGTCACACAATCCTCTATATGTTGATATCATGTATGACAAATTTTAAGGACAAAAAAATATTACAAATAAAGATATTCAAAATCTACCAACATGGGTAGCTTTGAGAAACCATTTCTCTACTACCAACTTTGACACCCTCGCAAGGGCTGAGATTTTTTTATTTACCATGGAATTTTTGGCACAAGATCTTCTCTATGTTAATAATATATGTGCCAAATTTTAAGGTCCAAAGATCTTTTCAAAAAAAGATATACACAATCTACCCACATGTGTAGTTGTGGGAAACAATGGGAGAAGCCATTTCACTACTACCTATGTTGGTAGATTTTGAATAACTCTTTTTTGGTGAATCTTTTGGCCTTGAAGTTTGGCACACGTGTTATTAACATAAAGATGATACTGTGGTAAAAATTTCGTGGTAATATACCAATTTTTCAGCTCTTGGGAGTTTGTCAAAATTGGCAGCATTGAAATTTCCTTCATTGCGATTTCAGAAACACCATTTTTGATTGGGACCCCGTTGTACATGCTGTGATCAATTTATGCTTTCAATGTACACCTCCCAGACATTTTTGTTGCTCGTGTTGGCCATGATGTACGTAAGTTTGCACCTATAGTATATAGCTAATCATAAATGCAAGAGCCTAAGTTGTGAGAATGGGTTGACAGTCGGAAATGGGTCGACTTCTTTAACTTAGTAGTGGGGTTTTTTTTGGCGATTTGGTGCAAAATTGCACCAAATTTTTTGACCTAGCAACAAGCCTATAGGAAATTTTTAGTAAAATTTTGGATGAAATCGCCACATTGTGAATGAAAATAGAATTATAGATATGTAGTATCACATTTTCTATCCAGTACTTGGATGAATGTTGAAACTTGGAGCACCACCGTAACATTTAATATCGCCACTTTGCCACTTTATGGAAAATGAAAACAAACAAACTGGTGCATAGAGATTACAATCTGACTTGTTCACAATGTATAGGCAAACCTATTTCCAAGAAGTGCAAAACTAAAAATTGGTCTTAGCAACTTCATTAGGTGTCATTGTGTTATTCATCACACTTACAATGATGAAAGCCCTGGTCGACATCATATTCCTCTCATTCATGAAAAATAGGTCACCCTATCTTACACAAATGGGACCTTGGTTGAAAACAAGTCAAATATACCTTACAATACAACGTATGTGTGCAAAATCTGATCTTGATTCTTGATCTTGATTAGGAGATTATAATGTTTGATCAAAATATAGTGGTGGTGAAATTTTAGAATCATTCTCCCCCTGGCATATCTACAATAATTTGCATGGCAGTGTAAATACCACAATTCAAATTCTAATGTACAAGATACTCACAAATCTAATTTCAATATAGGAAGAAGATGGTTGCGACAAATGAACTAAACTAAATGCACATTATATAGCATCTCAAGAAAATCAATGCTTAAAATGTTGTAAAAAAATTGGTTGATAGGAAGTACAACAATCTATATGGGATATGTATGGGTATATATTAAAGCTCACAGTTAAGCCAAAATGTAGTAATTTTGTTTGAAGCAAATGTTCAAACTTGATATAAGTATAGTAAATCAATTATTTTCAAAATTTGATTGATTGAATTTCTTTGAATAACCAAGATGTATTTTTGTTTCAAAATTCCATTTTTTATTTGAAGCCTTCAAATAAAAGTTACAAGCAAAATCTAGAGACAAAAGTATACAAGTACATTTTTTAAAGTTCCTCTTTGAACTTTAGTCAATAATCACTTTTAATTGGAGAATTCAAATTACAAACAATTTTTTGGAACTAAAAGTTACATTGGTTATCTACATTTTTGGTGATAAAGTTCTTAAATTTTCTTTAAAAATTACTAAGCTCAAATGAGGTTTGAACTTTTGTTTCTAATACCATATTGGATTTTGGCTCAAATGGCAAACCTACAATTTGTGATCATTGGAACATCAATTGCTAGTAACTACTATGTCTCTAAAATGTCTTTTAAACACTCAAATATATTTTTCAATGAAATTGAATCTCCTATTACCAATCAGATTATACATCCTTATTCTCAACTTAGATGCTCTACTAATCTTGTTGCAAACATTCAATTTAATATAATTTGAAGATCCACAAAGATTTGAAAAATCAAATAGAATATTATGGTTGTTTAGGGACTTAGGATTAAACCCATCTTAAGCAAGAAAATTCTAGCAATCTAAACTTTTAAAGGACTAGGTTATTTTTCAAGGAGACATTGTCAAAAACTACGTTTTTTTGGTATGTTATTCAAAAATGGAAACTTGAATTTTTTGGGGGAAGTTTCAACCATGCAAAATTGAAGTACTTTAACAAAATGTGTAAAAAATTTAGCCCTATTGACCTCGTAGATTGAAAGATCATAACGTTTGAAGTGAGAATTTTTTTTTTTCAATCCTGGGAAACAAGACCAACAAACTTTGGGCTCTTTTAAGTAAAGTTTTTGTTCTATACAAAAATGAAGATTCTGACCATTTATAAGTATATGATATTAGGTTCACTCATGAAAATTTTTAGAAGCAAGTATAGAGTTTAGTTTATTCTAAATCACCTGGTAGTGCAAGGAGGTTAAGTGAATTGGCAATATACTAGTCATTTTTTGATGATTTCTTGTGCAATGAGGAAATTTCTTATTTGAAATCCAAATAATTGAAAGCTAGAGACCAACATTTGGAATATGTAAAAAAAAATTCAAAATTTTTGACTTGTTAGATTGCAAGATAATAGGAGGTGAAGTTAAAAAAAAATGTTTTTTCTTGAAACCATTGCAATATAGCTAACAAAGTTTGACTCCTCTTAGAATCATGTGATCTTAGGACTAAAGTTTTTTTGGACAATTGCATGCCATATTTTATTAGTTACATAGATGCCAAAATTTCAAAAGTTGATGAGTTTTTTTGCAAAAGATTTCCAAAAGATTCCCAAGTTGTTTGATTGAGTTGCCCCAAAAGTTTAGGCGGCAATATCATTTTTGATCATGGTACCCAATCATAAATAAAAAATAAAAAATCACCTAGGCGGTACATGTTTATACATTGTGTCCAAATTTCATGAACATCCGACCCAAAATGACTTTGTAGGAACCTACCCGAGATTTCTTGCGTACATTGAATGGACACTTGGTCCTTTAGGGGTTAGGGAACAAGGTATAATTGACATTGGTTATAAAACATGGTTAAAACTCTGCTAAGAGACATGTTTTTGTACTTTTGCAATGATACAATGAATATAGCTAATTAGTTTTGGCTTATCTTTTCTTCTCCCTCTTGTATTAGCCAATGACATTTAAGCAAAATGAGCAATTAGATATTTAGTTAGTGAGCTTGAGATGTTGAAAAAGGATATTTAAACCTTCATTGTTAATTTGAATCCCATTAATCCACTTTACTTTGCTACTTTCATTGAATTTATCATCTATCAATAGTCAATTGCAAAGAATGCTTTAAAAAAAATCCTAATACATAATTTTAAACCAATCTTGATTGTAAAAAGATGTTTGACCCTAAACTTTTACGTAATAATTTAAATTTTTTGGCAACCTCATTGCTAATGTTATTTAGAAATGATACATAGATATCAATTGGTTCCATGTAATCAAAGGCACTTTTATACAAAGTGGCCTGTAAATAGACCTGTCACCACTTTTTTTTCTAAATGACTGCATGGTCCAACTAATTTTCAAGCTTGTTGGCACTCTTCCATTTGTAGATGAGTAAACGTTTAAATCAATGTCAGTTTTAGCCAACCCGTAGTCAGTATCGATTTTAGAGAACATGCAACACACGTCACCAATGTTCTTTAGGAAATGTGGACTTTCCATGGTCCTTAACCCCTCACCGTCCAAGGGGACCAAAAGTGTCCTCACACAGTGTAGCAATCAACTTCAAAGTGATGTGACTTTCGCATACAATGTCAAAATTCAATCAAATTTGTTGGGAAAGTTGTGCATACTAGTCTATTTTTTATGGTAAAATTTTCAGATCTATCCAAGATGTACTAAGTTTTTGAAAGCCATTCGAAGTTTGCAGGTTCAATTTGAGTTCCCCACACTGCATTGAGATGGCTGCAACTTCGGGGACTTCAATCTTTTTCATCAAATTTGTTGGATTTTGATCCCTGTAAAGTTTAATCATTGTGGTAAAATTTTCATGTCAATCCACGTTGTTTTGAATGCTTGGGAGCAAGTCAAATTTCAAAATCCATACATTTTTGCATTACAATGAACTTTGGCGGCTTATAACTTCTTCAGACAGGGTTTGTTTTCAATAACTTTTATTTGAAAAGTTGCGCATACTAGTATAGTTCTTGTGGTAAAAATTTCCTATCAATACAAGAATTTATAATTGACTGAGAAGCATTTTAGTAGAGGTAGGTTCAGCCATAGATGTATTTTTTTGCTACTTTTTTCACTGTTTTTTGACATTTCAAGACAATTTTGCAAACGCAATGAATCAATTGAATGATTTTTTTTTCCTACCAAAGTGTTTATCTTTTGGTTTTGAATCACTTTTTAGTTTAAAGTTTTTTCATTTGAGTAGGTTTAGTAATTGAATTTCACCTTCAAATGTGTTTTTAGGAAAATTTCAGCATCTTATAATCTTGCAATCTATATGGTCAAATGATCCCAAATTTGATTTACATCTACAACATGCACACTACAAGATTGTACGGTTGAGATTTTCGTACCTTACTCACATTTAGACTTATAACACTTGAAAAGCAAGATTATTTTTGATATGGTTAGGCCTTGGCCGATGAGGGGTTAACCCCTGAAGAATTAAGTATTCAAATTTTGAATAATGGATGAATGCAAAAAACATCCCAAGTACACAAAAACGCATTTTTTCGTCCCTTAATTTTTTTTTGCAGACTCTTGTGTCAATTATTTAACATTTGTATAATATAATTTTTGAAGACTTTGTTTTGCAAATATTTTGTAATTCAAGGAATAATTGCAAGTTTGGCTTCAAAAAAGTAACTTTACAAAATAAAATAAAAACAATTCTTCAAAAACAACTCCAATGAAAAAATATAAATATAAATCTTACAAAATCACTATGATTAGAATTGAACAATTTGAACTTAAAGGAAAAAATTCTTGTGGAAATCAGAAATATTCAATTTACAATAATTTACAGAAGGAGTTTTTAATCTTTGGCTTCAAATTTAATGAAAAATATTGG
>OX579640.1:14405615-14487929 GCA_951230915.1 Antitrichia curtipendula
AAAAAAAAAAAAAAAAAATGCAAATTTTTTTTTGCTGCCCCACGTCCCATGTTTTGAGCTTATTTGGGCATAACATTTTTTCCCAAGCATTGATTGAAAAAAAAATTAGATTCCTGCAAAGCTTAGTAGTTTTTCTATCTTCAAAACAAGTCGTGTGGGCCCTTGAGAATCATGTACAAAAATAATTTTAAATAATAAGTTTTTTTATTCAGTTAATCAACCCATGAAGTTTGAACCCCTCCCTTGCTGTATGGTGATTGGTGACTTCACATTAGCTCCACCACACAGGACGCAGGTGAGGATCCCATCTGCGGCAGCTTCTTCACTCAAGATATGTTAATCTCGCAGACATTCAACGTCTTCACCTCATTGGAATGAGCAGACCCTTACAGCAAGCTCCTTTCAGGCAGTTGAACGAAGGAAATCGGTGGAGTATGAACATACTAATTAGCACCGAGTCTTTCTCTGTCTTCATCTTGAACTTCTTGGCATGGTCACCTTAGTATAGGCATCAGCCTGCTCTGCCGAAATTAATTGATACCTGAAAAGCTAAGCTGAAATTTCAAGCCAGATAAGAATCGGACTCAGAGTCAATCAATGCAACAGAAAGAACGCCCCACTTTGCAAGCCACGAGAGCACGCTAGAGATGCAGCGCATACGCTGCAGGGAAAGAAGCCACAGATCATGCATATTCCCAAATTGCAAGGAGCACTAAGTGACCAGCAGAATGATGTATCACATTCTGAAAAGATGTCCAGAAACAGAGACCTCATTCTTGAGGTTTTCCATCCTCGAGATTTTTCAAGAAGAAAATTCAGAATTAGGTCAGTATGCTCTTCCTCTTTGAACTCCGACCTCTAGTTCGATGATCGAGCAGCGGCGCAATATGAGCTGCAAAAGCAGAGTTTCAGAACATTCTAATCAAATGAAAAAGTGACTTGACAAATACTAACATCTTCATTTAAGTGCAAATTAAAGTACAGATCTGTCTATTAGTAATTCCTTGCTTCGTATAGAGGCATTGAATACCATAGTTTGTAAATGAAAAGATAACATTAGCATTGAAATAGGGGATGTGTATGAAGTAGTAATTGCTTTTTTATATTAGTTTCAAGAAAATAACAACAAAACAACTCAAAAAAGACTAGTAATTTTATGTTTAATGTCTAGATCTTTTAAGTGAAGTTGTATGCATTTTCAGTGGCAAAATAATACTCTCTTCATCCCAAAATGATCTTCCTGTTGGAGCTCTATATTAAGGCTGAAAACAACATTTTTTAACCCTATTTTGTGCTGTAAATAAGGTAGTAAATTGATCACATGAGGGCTGGAATTGAGTTTTGGAGAGGTGAAACTTCTTGAAATATTTTTCAGTAAATTTTCCTTGAAAGAGAAATGGAATTGGCATCTATGGTTGAACCACCTATAGTCGACCACTTAAGCAATTCCACATATGTTTGGGAGCAGTAGAAGGCAATGTGAATTTACAGCCTTGTAGGAAGATAGAAATGATGGACATTGCTAAGTTTTCATGATTTTTTTCCTTAAATTAAATTTACTATGAATTTTGGAAGCCAAAAGTTGTCTTCATCCCATATCCAAGATACAGAGTCTTTCAATTTTGACCATTCCATAAATATTTTCCCACTCATTGCTTCCTACTTTCTTGCTCACTAAATTAGGACATGTGTCATGACTTTATAATGCCAACCATGCAAAAGAGAAAAATCACATCCCAAACTATAGTTGGAATCTATACCAACCTTGGTTGGAAATAGCCGCACTTTGTAGGTTGGTTATTGATGGCAGATTGGTAATGGGTCGTTCTACCATAACCCAAGTTGTTTCATCTTTTTGAAGCTTTGTGGAATTAAGGTAAAACAACCCATTGTGGTCAGAATTAGGAGTTTAACCTCATGTGGTTGTTGATTTAAAATTTATTTTTTTACAATAATACAAGTGTGAGAAATAGTGAGAGCAATTGAAAATATGTTTTTTTTAACAAAATATTTGCTATGAATTTTTGAAGTATTCAATGCATCATGGATATTTGTTGATTACTAGAACATTTTCACCATTGATCTTGACAAATCTTAATTTTATTTCAATACATGTCACCTTCCATTTCATATTTTATTTTAAGATGAATATGAGATTATTTGTTGTTAAATTTTTTTTTCATGTATTTTCAACCCAATTTCCGATATGTAGACTAAGATGCACAAGTAATAGGGCACACATGCTTTTCTTTAAAAACATTGAAAGAAAAAACTTCACCTTGGGGAAGGCCTACATACTCATTTTGGAACCACGTGAATGATTCGAGCTATGGTGTTGGCAATACAAGCTTTCAAAATTTTACCTTGTTTAGTGACCCTTGCGCAGGCCATTTGCATCACATTGTGCTTCATTCACTTCGAGACGTTTGTAAAGCGCTTCTCCTTAACTTCAGGGCCTATGGCGATGGCCCTTTATCAAGGTCACTCAGCAAGTTAAAACTCAACAAGCATACGCCGAGGACTGCACCACTCGATCCATTCATCCGAGATTCATGAATGAATTGCCAAGATGTTACGTTTTGGGGACCTAACCCTTCAACAAAGGAACAGTTCTTGCAAACAATCCTAAAATACTCAAAAGACCCTCGATAAATAATAATTTTAAATTAATAAGCATAGGTATTGCACAATTGGAAATGCACTTATGCTTTGAATCACAAACGAACTTCTACAACCACATACCATAAATTACTTGGCTATTATCTTTTGAAAATCCTAAACAGGAGAACTATCTAGAAAGGCACATTGGATACATTGATAGCAGAGTAATAATGTCCGCTGACGATTACAAAGATGAAGACTTCCCAAATCCAGTTCGAGGAGGTTCCACACGACTTGATGGTGCATAAATGTCATAGCGCCGGTGCTGCAAAAACCCCACAAAACCAATAAGAGTCCGTACATTTCAGTCTTGACTAGTACACGACGGTGATGCTTGGTGGAGAGCTTTAATCAATTTCAAAAGCATACAGTTTCAGTCTTTGTTTTTCCCTCGACCTGGTACTGAACAGGATGAGACTGTCACATCCAAATTACAAGGAAACTAATTCTGGTTAAGGTGGATAAGCGATGTACAGTACAACGTGGCATTGTTCCCTCTGCATTGCAACCTTGAGAGAATAGTTCATGATTATTTTGTTACGTTTGAGCTAATTACTTGGTTCACCTGTTCAATTGGCATGCGAAGCCTAACGTTGTGTGATACCGAATGATCGATATCTGCAATCGCTAAGCCAGTCTGCAAATTGTCTGCAAACGTAAAGGAAAGGAAAAAGTCAGCCACTTCCAGAATACATGATTTTGAATCGACAATGATGACTTGAAGCATATAAAATTTTGCCCAAGCAACACTCAAATCAAATGAAATATCCACAGTGTTCAGTCACCGATCACAACAGGCAAGTGCAAGTGCCTCGAGATCATACCAGGTTCTGTGGTGTTACTCTCTTGCAACACTGGACCTCCAGGCACATCCACGTCAAATCTGGCACAAAAAGATGCACCTTTTGTCAGGCCTATACCGTCCTCATTCGACAACGCCAAAATCTTCCGCAAAAGCTCCCAACAAAATCTTCCGCATTCCCTCGACAACTTCGTTGCCCCCTCGATACTCGACGACACGAACAAAGCCAAGCTCATCAGCATGCAATCAGTCAGCGTGAACACCAGCGGCCACTGAAATCTTGGAGTCCAGTTATCGACGGAAGCGGCGAGGGAAACCCTAAATCCCGATGCTCCCGACGTTCCCGCACCCGGTGTTCCCCGCTGGAAACGCCGACGCTCCCAATGTTGGGAGCGTCTGCGTTTCCAACGGGGCCCATAACAAGTTTCAAAAAATCATGACAAAAATTCAGACAGTAGGTACTTGCCCAAAATCCCATTTGTCCCCCGAAGGGACAATGGTCCTTTAGGGGTTAAAATGTCCAATCAATCTAAAGTTATAAATTTGTTTATTCCACACCATGCCAACAAGGTAGTAGGACCATATCCTATTGAAGGGTGGACTCTATACCTTTGTCTCTAATAATGAACCCTTTATACTCTTCTACTTGTGCCTACGATATTCTTTAAAATTTTGATAGTACAATTTCAAAAATAGTTTTATCTTGTAATAATTGATGAATATTATAAAAGAAAACAAAGAATAATGAAGTAGTATAGATGCAATTATTAAATTATAATTGAAGTGTCTTATTTATTCTAATTGAATCATTGCATTCGAATAAAATATTATTACAACATTTTTAATTTTTTCTTAAAGTTTATTTTGGACCAATTCATTTTTCTAAATATTGTATTTGGCTATCAAGGTTGGCAAAAAATAATTTTAAAAACAAGTCCTTGGTCTATTAGGAATTATTTAAAAATAAAAAAATGATAAAATAATAATTAAAAATAATAATTACTATTTTAAGCATTTTCTAAATTTATTTTTCAAATTTAATTAAATACTTGACATAAAGTGTTGATTTTAATTATCAAGTATAATAGTTGATCTTTACACATTAGTTAAATATATTTATCCCTATCTTTGCATGTGTGTAGTTTTTGATATTGTTGTAATTCCACAAACTGATGCTTTACAATGTATATTAGCCAAATACTTATTAATCTTAAAAGATTATCAAATATTATTATTATTATTATTTTAAATTATTTTAAAATGAATAAATTCTTTTGGAACTTTGTAAATATGTTACATAGAAGCATTTTCTTTCGGACTCTCTATACTCGTGTACAAAATGATAGATTTTTTTTAAAATTTATAAATGAAAATGTTTAAAATTTCAACGTTTATTCAAGATTACATTAATACACATAAATTTGTAAATAAAATTATACGATTGATTTTTCATTAGATAATTACCTCTACATCTCCAAATAATATTTTATAATGTGTAGACAACAAGTATAAGCCATTTTGGGGTTTAATGAGATTTTCATTGTATATTTATTCTCTAGCTAATATAATCAAGCATCATGAAGATATTGATTATAACAAAATTTTAAGTTGAGTTAAATATTGATTAAAAGAATACTAGGATATGTTTTGTTTAACTATCAATTAGTGTCATGAAATAATTTATTTTTTTAAACTAGATGTTTTAAAAAAAAAATTTACTCTCTATAATATTTTTTGTTAAAGGCTATTGAAAAATTAATCCTAAACAAAAATGATTTATAAACAAAAAATAAGATTAATATTTTATTACATTTCAAAAACATACATTACAATTAATTGATAAAGTAGACTCGATTTTGATTACGAGTTTGATGATATTTTTTTAGAATTATAAACGTTGCTATAAAAACAAATATCCCTGCTGCTGCAAGAATTTGTGGATCTTTAGGTATTTCCATATTTTTGAAGTATCTCAATTGATGAAGTATCTCAAATGATGAAGTATCTGAATTTTCCTTTGATGTTTGGTTTTTATATCATCATTTTGCTTTATTTCTTTTTCTCCATCATTGTAGTTTTATGAAAATTGATTGATAATTTGATGAATGTCTTATTTATGATTATTAAATTTATTAGATTAATAGTTATACATTGTTTTTAAAAGCATTCTTAAGGATTAGAATACGATTTTTGATTTAAGTACATATTCTATAATATTGAAGCTTTTAGTATCATAAAAGTTTGAAGGGAGATTTAGAAAAATTGACTCTTCATATTTAAATTTTATTAATAATTTGTGACGTTTCAAGTTGATGAATAATTTAATATATGGTGGACAAACAAATGGTATGGTGATCCTACTTTATTTACAAGGTTCTTTAGGGATTACCATACCATGCTTTCCTAGTAGGTTTGTCAAATTTATTAAAAAAGAATGATGGCGATTTTTTTTGGAAATTTATCCGTTGTCTTGCCTAATATTTAGAAATTGCAAATAACTTGTTATCTCCTTCAAAACCATTAAATCAAGTATCTAAACTTAACTAACTGCCTTTACTTTGTTCAATTTTGAATGGTTGCCTAAATAACATAAATATCATTTTAGTCTTGATGAACCTTGATTTTCTACTTTAAGTAAATAATTGGCGCTGATGCTAGTAAAGTATGATAATACACTTTGTGCACATAGAGCACTTTGTTACAAAAAACTAGATTTCAAACTCATTTTAAAAACATATAGCATAAGCACAATGAAGAATAAACAAACTATGTGTACCTAACAAGTGTACATCCATAGATTCTATTTTTGGTTGGATTAAATCATTTTATTTAAAAAAATTTGAATTTGAAAACTCCCATTTTAATATTATATTTGTGAGTTCCTACCCAAACTTTAATTGTAAAAATTGTCCATATTTGATTTGAAATTTGAAGTCTTAGAAAAAAATTTGCACCTAAAAGTTCTCATTGTTAAGAACATCTCACCTAGAATGCTTTTTGAAATACTAACACATCACTTTTATAGGTCTCATTGGTACCTTAAAAAAAGTTAAACTCCTTCAATTGATAATACTAAATTCTTGGGGACTTGTAGTTGTAAAGTGGACCCTACATTCAATTTTGATTTTGTAATTTCCATTGGTTGCCTCAAAACCTTTCAACTCTCTTATTTAGAAAACATAAATTTCAATTCAATTTTTTTTAGCCTTTGTTTTAGAATTAAATGGATCCTAAAGGTTTCCATTGGTTCCCTCAATAAACTTTGTAACCCCTTCAATTAGAAGGCACTAAATTCTTTATGAATTTGGATCCATGGTTGTAAAGTGAATCCTAAATTCCACTCGTTTTTAGTGTAAACCCAATTGGTTGCATCAAAAACCTTCCAACTCTTTTATTTATTTTTTGAACTCCAAAAATTTTGGACGTTTGTTTTGGAAATTAATTGAATCCTAAAGGTTCCCATTGACTTCCAATTTTTTTTCCAACTTCTTCAATTGAAAACACTAAATTCTTGTTAGAGACTTCAATTTGAGTTGTTTGACTTTGAAATTCTATAACTTTATTCACGGTTTCAAACAAACCCTATAGTTGCTAAGTGGCCCCTATGTCCTTTAATGTGGAAACTTCAAAGTTCATTTTAAAAATCACCTAAACTAGTTTCAACCAAGGCTGTTTTTTTTGGACTTGTGTCCCCCTTGCTGGCTTCACTCGAGAGGCCAGTTTTTGGAAGGATGAAGGTAGATAGGTAAGATTTCTGACAGTCTGGCAAAATTTCGCCCAAAAAAAAGCCTTGGTTTCAACCCGAATGTCATCACTAAAATTTCAAAATTCCAAATTTTTTTTTTTGAATTTAATGTTTGTCCTTTCAAAATTTGTGTTATCCCAAAATTCAATCAAATATATTTTGTTTTACAACAAAACTAAACTGAATCCTAGTTGGATTCTGAAAATTAAATAAGAAAAGATTTTATATATTCCAAAATCTTGCACTACTAGAAAAATAGTGACCAAATGACCAAAACATCAACATGAAAGTGTTGATTTTGATATTGTATTGTCCATTTGAACAATTTTTTGTTGATTTTGGTAAAAACTGCCAAACTCAACAAATCTTTTTGTTAATTAGGATAATGCAACTCTAAATCAACAAAAAAATCAATACTTTTTTTGTTAATTTTGACTTTCAAGAATCTCAAGTAATTTTTGTTTTGAAAAAGTTTAAATTACAATGGTTAGTATTCTATAAATAATGTGATTTAAAAAACAAACTAAATCATTCACAATTCGGTATTTTTCAAAGTCAGCAGACTTCAGAAGCCATTTAGGAATAGAAAAATAACTATTTCTTAAAGATTTTAAACTAAGAAAAGTTGCTAAATCAGATTATCTTTCATCTCCAAAAATCCGTTTGCAATTTCAAGTCTCCAATCAAAAGTTATGAATAAATTTCAGAGAGGGGTTGAATTAAACTCTTTTTTTGACATCATAAAAGACCCTCTCTGAAATTTTATTCATAACTTTTTATTGGAGACTTAAAATTGCAAACGGATTTTTGGAGATGAAAAATACTTTGATTTAGAAACTTTTCTTAGTTCAAAGTTTTAAGAAAGAAGTTTTTTTTCTATTCCTAAATGGCTTCTGAAGTCTGCTGACTTTGAAAAATACCAAAAAACAACAACCATAAACCACATAAATTAAAAAGTACTCTACACATGTACATGTGCGTGAGTATGTGGTGCAATGGTTTGAACCTTGCACCCAAGTAAGGGGTGCAAGGTTCAAACCTTGCTAGCGCCCTCTTTGCCCACATGGCGGGACTGCATCGGTGGTGTATCCACGTGGCACTTTACGTATGGTCAATTTTTGAAGGTTGTGAACTTTTTTTAAATGTTTTATATTCATCAAAATAACAAAAAAATAACACAAAAGTTAGCACTTTTGTGTTAAAAAGTACCGGACTCAACACGTCCAAATTAACAAAAAAAATCAATCTGTGTTGAATTTTTGTTAATTTGGTCACTATTTTTTCTACTAGTGTTGATCAATATATGAATCTCAAATGAAAATTCTAGGTCAAATTAAATTTAAACTTTAAATCATAATTTTTTTCCACTTTTCCACTTATTAACCTGTAAATGCCTAAGGCACCATGTTACGGACCTCCCACAGTCTGTAACTTCAAACAACAATAAAACAAATGAAAACACAAAATATATTTATTTTACAAGAGCTCAAACCACCCGACCATAGAGAGAGATCAATTTCCAAAACAAAAGAGAGTCTCCTCACCCCCAAGCTCCGTCTTATATATCTATTCAAAGACTACTAGTCTTTTAAATAGTCTAGAATTTCTTTTTTACTTTTAGCTTTCTATCCTTTCTATCTAAAATCATCCACTAACGTAAAAGTCTTGATTATACTTAGAAGTATTCTAAATATAAGTTCATCTCTTATGTAATCTTGATCTTCCACTTGGAGTTGTCTAATTCCAAATTCATCATCCAGTGCACTTGTCATCCAAGTGGAGTTGTCTAACTCCAGTGCACAAATCCATCATCCGGAGATATCTATCTCCTAGCAATCTTTGCTTATCCACTAATTCACATTATACCATGAATTAGTTATCCATCAAACCATTCATCCATCAATGGTCATGACAAAGGTCATGACACAATCATCATCAATTCTTTCATCTATCAATGCATTCATTCATTTGAGGTTGTGACAAGGGTCATGACACACCACATTTTGTGTCGAGATTTTATACAAGGGCATCCATTGCAAAACTTGATATTCTAGTGTCAGGCTTTTGGAGATGAGCCTCAAATTTATTAGATGTGGTGAAAAAATCACATTGAAAATTTATTAAAAATACATAGATTAGATTTTGATATGTTGTAAACTTGATCTTTGTTATAAATGTTATGTCTTTAGTTTGATATTTATTCCATAACCACAATTTTAGATTTGATATATAAAAAAGGGACTGAAAGACTTTAATTTACTTTCAAACTTTTATCCCCTTTACAAGTAAACCCTTACAATCTATATGTGATATCACTGTGTTATCTTTTCATAAGTAATACATAACACATTGAGTTTAAGATTGCACGGTTTTGATTCAAAATAAATTGATAAAATTAATTAAGAACTTTGGTTTTTTGTTTTGTTTTGAGCAAAATTTTAGAAGCTCAAAAAAGACCATGGGTATTAAGAGGTTAAGATCGACTCTTTAAAGATTAGAACAAACTATTTTGTATACTTTCAAGTAAAAAATACTTTCAATTATTAAATTTTTTTTACATCAACTATAAATCTAATTTTTTGTAGATTGATTTGAACTAATTCCATAGGTTCAATCTTATTCTTATGCAAATTAGTTTTAAAATAAGCTAATGGGAGAATAATACCTAGACAAATTCAAAGGAAAAATAATTAATCTCTGTTGAACTTGAGAGACTTCTAGAATACCGTACCTAACTATCAAAGTAGACAATAAAAAAATAAAAAAATAAAAGTTATTTTTATAGGGAGTCAAAAAAACAAATAAATCAATGTTGTAAATGCCTAACTTCTAGAAAATGAGTCACATATAAATCTTAGAATGGGCTTTGTGCAAATATCAAAATAATAAATTCGTCATACACTTAATGTTCTTGTAATTATGGCACTATATTATTTTTAATTTATTAATTTAGATTAATTCTTAAAGTGACTACCAAACAATTTTTTCCAACTTTAATTAGTTATTTGACATGAAATGTCAACCCTCATAGCTATGTACGGTACTTGACAATTCTCTAAGTATACAAATATAAATATACCATTAAATTAGCCATAAAAACGTTAAGAGCTAAATAATGGTTTGTGAATGATTTTAATTGTACAATATTAGATGATAAATTGCAATTTATCATTCAATCTATTTAAGTTTGAATTTTTTTCCAAATTCTTCAAATTGACTTTTTTATTGCAATTTGAAGTGTAGGCCTATAACTCTGTTCTATTAATTTTTCTATTTATAGTAAAGTGCTAATGTAATTTGGTTAGAATACGGTTAAAATATTTGGTCATAAGTTTTTTAATGTAATATATACATGTAAAAAATATTTAATAAAATTTGAGGTTATTCTATTGTTTACAAAAATATTAATAATTATATGTGATATAACTTTGAAGGTAATGATTTGAAGGTAATGATATAAATTTGAAGGTAAACAATATATCATACCAACTAGAGGATATTGAGTTTGGCTACATGGCCATATGCTATTATGCTATGTTGTTTTGGGATTAACTTTCCATTCCACAAATTGACATTTGAAGCTTCCTATCAAAAGCTGTGAATAAAATTCAACAAATGGAATATAAAAATATACTTCCTACTTCTCTATCTCTAAAGTTTTGAAGATCATTGTTTATGATAAACTATTTTTCAAATTTGGTGTATTTGACCATTTCATTTTAATTAAATTATTCCATATAATAAAATTGACATTATTGTTAATAGTTCTAACATAGATCTGAAACACATTGATTCTAATAGTGAGATTGTTCTAGCAAACAAATCTAAATCTTATGAACCTTTTATTTTTGAAAAATTATAAAAATGGAATTTAAAAATGAATCATCCCCTTTTAAGTTTTTTTAAGAAGATTGCCAAGACTACAAAACAAGACTTCATAATTTTCACATTACTATTTCAAACAAAACAAATTCACTCAATTGAACATCGCTATATGTAAAAGTATAGTTTTTTAATTTTTAATTTTTAACTTCTATTGCTTGGGCTCAAATTTCATACCTAAAGTGACACAACATTTGCTCCTTGGCACCACCCAAAAAAACTTCTCTTTATAAAACAAATATTATCTATATTTTATTAAATAAACATCAGATCAAAATAAAAACTCACTCAAACTCCTAATTGTTCTAAAAGGAAACTTTATTCCTATATGGGTTAATTAAATTAATTTTTTTATTACTTATATTATTCACTCACATACAATATTTCCTACCGTTACTCTTCCCTGTGAGCTAAACATTTTTTATACAAGTTTTGACAAGCTAAACATTTATGACATTCTTAAACTTTATTACATTGAAGAGACATTTTTATTTATTTTTATAAACTGAATCTCCTTTCCCGAAGTTAACAACACTTAATTGTAAATCATTAGCAAAACCATCCCTTCTATTGTATTTTCTTCCCTACAACCTAAACCTCCATCCATAAGAGTTTAAAGTTGGTTTTAGGTACACCTTTAATCAACACTTTGAATATTTGTAGTTTATTCATACAAAGTTCAAAGATGATATTCACAAAGAATCTAAAATCTCCTTTCAACTATCAACAAGATTTAACAAAAGCTTATATAATTGAATAATAGGAAGTAAACTGAAACCCTTATTTGGACACATTTGAATTTAATTATTTTATAAAAGGATTCAAGTAAACCCATTGATCATTACCCACGATACAAGGAATCATTCCATGCACAATATCACTCTATAAGTACCTATTCAAAAATGCTCCGGAGTCTGAGTTTCTGATCCCCAATAGGATGAAAAGGAATGTACCTCGACATATAGACTTCCGATTCGCGAACGACCGGATACATCCGGTCGTCGTGACTGGGGATGACCGGCTCGGCTATGGCGGCTTGAGAGCCACACAGGCGCGGGCCTTACCGGAAAGAGCAAAAAGAGAGAAAAGCCCGCAGACGGCCCGGCCCGTGGCTGTGGGGCTCCAATTTATCAACCCCTCCATCCGCACGCCTTTCATCGTCAGCCCTGCCCTGGCCTCACGCCCCCTACCCCCACCCCCTTGCACCTCTCGCTGTGTTTCCTCTGTTTTTTCCCGAGTAACTTGACTTAGCTTTCTTTGCTTTGGTTTGCTTTGCGATGGGACCATGCGCTGGTCCAAATTGACATAACTTAGAGTCGGGACAAAGACCAAGGAACAGTCTGGTACTGACAGTTCGGGAGCTGACAATATGGCTGATTGCTTGTTCCGAGCACGGCGCTAGGCTTTCTTTAGCATATTCTGTCGCTGCTAGCATCGGAGCCGAGTGCGGTACATTCTCTCCGGAGACGCTGCTTAGGCCGGGGTTGCAGGGCTGCATTGCCGCGGCGAGCCGTCGGTTAAATTATCTGTTCTGTTGATCCTTTCCCTGCACGCGTTTCGGCAGGGGCAAGCGTTGTGGCGCTATTATGTTATCGTCTGGTTTGCCTGATTGATCGAGTTGTGGTGTGAGGCAATTGTTTGTGGAGATTTTTTGGAGTGATCGCGAAGTGGAGGAGCTGGAAGTAATTGAGGTTTTTAATCGAGGTGGACAGGGAATTTTTATTTAGTGATTATTGAGGTTTTTCGTTTTTCTGTGAAGAGTTGATCTGCGATGGCGTCGCTGTCGCTGCGTTTGGCTGCGACAATGTGCAGTCTTGGATCCATCAAGACGTCGTCGCTTTTGGCGACGTCCGAAAATGGAGTGAGGCCGTCGGGAATGAGCCAGTGTTCAAACTTTTCGGTTCCTGCTGCACTACAGGTGGCCAGGAGTGCAATGTCGTCGATTCCTGTTTCTGGATCGTCGTCGACGTTTCCTGTTCGGGCCGTGTCGAGTAAGATTAACACGGAAGTAAGCGCCGCGTCTCCTCTGGAGGAGCCGGAATTGGAAACAGATCCAATCGTTCTTTGGAATAGGTACGTGGATTGGTTGTACCAAGACAAGGAGCTAGGGCTTTACCTGGATGTGAGTCGAGTCGGATTTACACGTGAATTTTATGAGGCCATGCTGCCGAGGTTCGAGCAGGCGTTTAAGCATATGGAGGAGCTGGAAGGCGGCTCAATTGCGAATCCCGACGAAGGACGTATGGTTGGACATTACTGGCTTCGAAAGCCTGAACTCGCCCCAACGCCATCGCTTCAGAAGCTCATCTCTGACACTCTAGTAAAAATACAAAGTTTCGCTGATGACGTGATTAGTGGCAAGGTACAATTCGCCTCAACCGAGTCGTTCCTGTTGTATGTACTCTCGTGCACGTCATTGACTCTCAAGAGATTGTCACATAACACTATAATGAAGCTCTCGTTCTACTTGTGATCTGGAATCTCGCTGTCTGGATCTGATAATTCAATCTCTTCTGTGCACATGAGCGCGGCATTGGTGCTTATTATGATCTGAACACCAGCTGAGTGCAAATTTATAATCTCCTCGCCCTAGGTTTGGTAGGTTCACTTCCGGGAGACATTATCAGTTCCTGAGCTTTTAGGGTAGGAAGCACTCGATGACGATGGGCAGGCTGCGGTAGCGAATAGAGGTTTGCTATTTTGATTTTCCTTGTTTAGGTTTCATGCCGCTCAAGAGGTGTTTGGGCAAGATTATCTTCAAGAATCTCAGCGTAAATTCTCGTCTCGACCTCTTTGATAGTTGTACGACCTGACAAGTACTTAAAACGTGCATGTCCAGTTTCACGGGAACTTGCCTATGTCTGACGTAGTACCTTGGTATTGAATAGAATATGATTGGATAAGAAATTCCCAGAATTTTCCCCTGATTGGAGGAAAATGTTATCGGGACATGTACCTTCATCTTCGTAGTAAGTCAAATTGGGCGCACTTGGGTCTGAAGTGAGTTGACAATTCCTCCGTGTGATTCGCAGATCAAGCCACCCCCTACACCTGTGGGTCGCTTCACTCAAGTTCTTTCGGTTGGAATTGGAGGCTCTGCGCTTGGTCCTCAATTTGTTGCCGAGGCTTTGGCTCCTGACAATCCTCCCCTGAAGGTATGCTTATTTATCTATTACAGAATTATTATAGAATACAAACGCGCAGTTGGCGAATCGGCACATTGGTAGATTGAACTGCGTAGGTGGTCCTTTTGAAGATTCATATGCATTGGTAGTAAAGTGAGGAGGGCATCGTAGAGTGAGATTTGCCTGGCTAAATGGTCTTGGTACTTTGTCACGCCAAGGCGCTTTGTACTCTTCTGTAAGCTGATCGCTTGTTCTGTAATGTGCCAATTCAGTTACGCTTTATCGACAACACTGATCCCGCTGGCATTGATCATCAGATAGCTCAGTTGGGTCCTGAGCTTTCGTCAACTCTCGTTGTTGTAATTTCAAAGGTCGGTTCCTTCACTTCATAGAACTTGTAAGTCTAGGTGTGAATCGTTCACGTCCGTGCACGAGCTGGATGATGTTCACAAGAGAAGACGGTTCTGGTTTTGGTGTCAGTTCCTTGGTTCTCTTCTGCTTCTGATGCATTGCCAACTTTTGGAAACTTTTCTAGAGTGGAGGGACTCCAGAAACTCGCAACGGCTTGTTGGAGGTACAGAAGGCCTTTCGAGAGGCGGGTCTCAACTTTGCGAAGCAGGTGGGTTGTCAAGGATGGTTATTGCTGCTGATTTCATGGCTAGCTAACTTGCGTTTTCATAAATGAGAATGAGCTGACATATCAATATCTGTGACGTCTATTTCTAGTTTCATTGATTAGCAGGGAGTTTTCCGGGGATATACTTATATGTCAACCTAGAGAGCCTGAATAAATTTTGGAAACTCATGGATTAGAAGGTAGATTAGGCAATTTTCTTGTGCGTATTACTTGACCTAATTGCGTTGCTCTCGATTCTTGGACTTGGCAGGGTGTTGCCATTACACAAGAGGGTTCTTTATTGGATAATACTGCCAAAATTGAAGGCTGGTTGGCAAGGTTTCCCATGTTTGACTGGGTTGGAGGCCGAACGTCTGAAATGTCTGCCGTTGGATTGCTTCCAGCGGCTCTTCAAGTAAGCAAATTATTGCATCAAGCATAACCATTTCCCATGGTTAACTAGATTCCTTTCTGTCTCACTTTGAGCGGTTATAAACTTTTCGTAGAATTAAATTTAAACGTATTTGCTCAAATTGCAGGGCATTAACATTCGTGGAATGCTAGAAGGGGCCGCCATAATGGATGAATCCACGAGAAACACATCGGTTAGTATTTTTTTGTGATATCCACTTCTGTTTCTTCACTACTGGTATATTAAAGACAATCATTTTCGTGGATCTCTATGCTGCTAGGTTTATGGAATCCTAGCCCAGATCAGTACTATCCATTTTTTTCTTCTGTTAACGCAATTCTGTTCCCTGTTATCATCTTGTGTCTTGGCTCACCACCTCTCGGGCAATTTGGAGATTACTTTCTTTTATCTGCTGAGTTTCAGATCTGAATATGTCATTGTCTCTTTAGTTGATGTCTTCTGCTAGGAAACTCATTGGATTTATTTGAGATTTGAATCTAGCAGTTTATATATCCGATTTCAGGTACAACAAAACCCTGCTGCACTTTTGGCTTTGTGTTGGTACTGGGCAACTGGCGGAGTTGGCGCCAAGGTGATTAACTCAAATTTTTACTCAGTTTTATCAGTTTCAATTTTACACTGCCTTTGGAAATGCTGATCTTAGAGTTTGCATATGCTTGCTTGGATCACTACAACAGGAAGTAAATATTTGTTTTTGTATCTTCAGGACATGGTCGTTCTACCCTACAAAGACAGCCTGCTGCTTTTCAGCCGTTACCTACAACAGCTGGTTATGGAGTCTCTGGGCAAGGAGTTTGACTTAGATGGAAACAAGGTGAATTTCGTGCTTCACAGGCATTGGATCTGCATGCTCAGCTTTTCAGCTTTTGTCACGCTTGCCTAATCCTGAGAGAGTCAGGCCAAACATTCTCGAAAGTTCAGTAACTTGTAGCACATCTTATTTTTTAAGGGTTGGGAATTTGTAACCCTTTCTGTAGAAATTACTTGAGACGAACCGTTAGTACCCTATCTGTTTTACATTAGGTTCCTAGTGTATCCTGCTGTACTTTGATCAGATGGGGGATACAGGAACAAAGTAGTCTGAAGTACTGGCCTTTTACAGGTGAATCAAGGAATATCTGTGTATGGAAATAAGGGAAGCACTGACCAGCATGCGTACGTCATCAACTTTGAACCTGAAGCATTTGACCCATTTAAGAATGACCACAGGATGAAAGAATGTGAAAGATCTATGTAGAGTTTGTGCAATGTTCCGATCTTGATATAATTAGTCAGCTTTAAATTCTAGATTATGAAACATGGTGAATTTGAAATTCAGTATAGATAATTGCTTATAGATGTATAATGGGTTAGGGATTCTTGTATTTGCAGGTATATTCAGCAACTGAGAGAAGGCGTTCCAAACTTTTTTGCTACATTCATTGAAGTTCTTCGAGACAGGCCTCCCGGTCATGACTGGGAACTAGAGCCAGGAGTCACTTGTGGGGATTATCTTTTTGGGATGCTTCAGGTACACCACGTTTTCTACTATTCTCATATCCTGGTTTAACAATAAGTCAGCAAACTGTTCAAGTTCGGTATGTTTGAGGGACGTCTGCAGGTATTCGGGAAATTGTATGAAGGCAATCAGGCTATGTAAACGATAAAGGAATTTGACTTCATTTTGTTTTCTCTATTTCTAGGGGACTAGGTCGGCATTGTATGCAAACAAACGACAGTCTATTACGTTGACGGTGGAGGAAGTGGATCCCAAGACGGTTGGAGCAATGGTTGCCCTCTATGAGCGTGCTGTTGGGTTATATGCCAGCATTGTCAATATCAACGCCTACCATCAACCAGGTTCAAACGGCCCTTAACTTTAAAGTCCGTGGTTTTTTTCTCATTTTTGATTGTCATGTTCAACTCCTTAATTTGTGTTCTTCTGTGTAAGCATCTTTATGTCCTAACTGCCTGGTCTCTTTCCTTTAGTTTAGCATGAATTATATTATATTCTTTTAATTCACGGCGCTCTGTCACAGCTAAAATGACGTTTTGGTAGTCTTGCTGATATTCCGTGTTTGTCTTGTTGCAGGCGTGGAGGCAGGAAAGAAGGCTGCTGCGGAGGTGTTGGCACTGCAAAAGAGAGTTCTCAGTGTGTTGAACGATGCTAGGTTGGTGTAACTAGGGCATCTGGTTGCATTCAAACTTTGTGTCTATACTTCGTTGAGAGCTCAATCATTTATGAAAGACTTTCTATTTTTTAATTCATCAGAAATATGGACAAGCGACAGCAAGAATTAAGTTTTTGCTTTTCGCCAGATCAGTAAATAAGGTCGCTAATGAATGGTTTTGTTATATGTTCCTACAGTTGCAGGAATCCGGTGGAGGCCCTCACAGTCGAAGAGATTGCGAAGAGGTGTCAAGTTCCAAATCAGGTTCGTTGTAAACCCCGATCTGCTTGTATAGCATTAGCATTACCTATGGAGGTATAATGACGCTTAAGCTATTATGTTGTAAGTCAACCTAGAAGTCAGATAACTGTTGCAATATAGTCCCACAGAGTATGCACTTTTACATCATGTCGAGACGTCAATCGAGTTTCGATTTCTTATTTTCATTGCACAGGTGGAGATGGTTTACAAGATTATTTCCCATATGGCAGCAAATGACCGAGCTGTATTTGCCGAAGGTAATTGCGGAACTCCAAGAAGTGCCACTGTATACACAGGAGAGTGCGAGGTTGAGGATTTGTATGATGAGTAGACATCATTATCTGTATCTGAGCTCTCCGTATTCTCTGATTGTAGAGTGCATAATTTGGTTCTTATCCTTTCCTTACATTTGTACACCACTTCTTAAGTTGAATACCACAGCCTGGCATCCTGCCACTTTTTTCAAGACAGGATGTTTATTGTACAAAGAGCCTTTACAGTACAGAAGAATTGTAGCAGTTGAAGAAAAACACTAGATGGATCAAACCTGTGTGCACTATTGAAGAGCTTTGCTTCATTTCAGTTTGAAAGCTTGCACAACAGAGTTAAGTAATAGGAAGTGGAATCATATTTTTCTGACAAAGAGTTATGATTTTTTGAAGTCAGCAACCCTAGTGCCCATTAGTGCTAGCCCATAAGTGTCGATAAATGCCAATAAGTGCCACTAGGCTCCTCCAAAATTGAGAAGAAGTGATTCTATAATGGCAATGTTTCTGTCAAGGTCATTGATAAAAGTGATAGACGGTAACATTCTTTCATTGGCTTACAACCAAAAATTTCATGACTGTAATGTGGTCACTAAGACGTTCTAAGACCTCACTGGCATTGTACATTCCAATAGTCCTAATAATACATCTTGGAAAAGCTTGTTGCTTTATTTATTCAAGTAAGTACATTGAGACTTCCACAATGGAACCAACCCTCAAGTGGTAGAAATAGTCAAGTGACCCAAATAGGGTGCTGTATTATATATTTATTAACCCAAAGTGGACATTTTGAGGTACTTAAAAATATCAGCTACATAACAAAGAAAACAAAAATAATAGGCGGACTTAGATTTACATGCAAAGATTTGATCACCCAATTCTATGTTTATAATTTTTATTATTCATTATCCACTTATAAGGTGTTATGATTGATTCAATTGAAACCGCCCCATATGCAAGTGCAAAAACAAGAAAAGTTTAGAGAAATCTATTCCTAGTTCTATGGAGGGAAAATTTCACTAGATCATAAGGAAAGAACAAGGTTTGTGCATTTAAAACAAATTCAAAGAAGCACTACCATTTTGTACATTTTTTCATACAAATGTGACCTTATGAAGTGCAGTTGCCCAATTTTTTGCACGACCCCCAAAAGGATTTTTGTCACTTTAAATGCTAATATCTAACAATCTATGTGGTGGAAATTTCTAAAAACAATTCACATCTTCTAAATCTACCATACTACAAGATCCTACTATATTTTTGTGTCCAAAAATGATATTTTTAAAATTTTTGGTACTTGTACTAGAAATGGCAGTTTTGGAGCATTTTTGGTGATAACATAGTCAAGGAACTTTAAAAATTAATAGTGCATTATTCATCCCAAAAATGCTATTACCACCTTATTTGTTGTACATATAGACACTTTTAGCACATGAAATAAGAATTCATTGATTACCAAAGAATAGGTGGACGGATAATAAATGTAGATGGACTTGTAGAAAATTTAACAAGAAATATAAGATTTGTTTAATTTTGGATGAGGTTTACAAATTTAAGATGACAATAGGTTAGTGATGGATGAATGTAGAATTGAGGACAAGAATCTATACTCAAGGTTGAACAAGGAGGACAATTGACTAAACACAACCTTTGCGCTGGTATTCAAAGTACACATGTTGGACACAATATTTTGTAAAGACTAAAACACATTGGTTTGAGATGGAATAAAAACAATGACTATTCTTAAATACAACAAGTTGAAATTGCCATTTCTTTTTTTACTTATCATATATTCAAACATCTATCATTAGTGATGTCATGTGTTCTAATGTGAGTTATTTGAGTATGCCTTCATTTACAGGCAAATGCATGGAAGTATTAATAAGTAAGAGAAAATCAAATAGGCAGATTCAAATACTCTTAATTTCTGAAGGATTTATAACTTATCCCTAGGGTATCTAAATTATTTAACCCTAGAAGGACAATGAAGCCAAAAGCAGCCAATGGATGACTTTCAAGATTAATGTAGCAATGAAGAATGCACCTATCAGTCCAAACATCAAATCTTTCTTGATTTAGTATATAGGTCTTGTCTTTTCAGTGTCCAATGGATGACTTCATCATTCACTGTGAAAACAAAGAATACACCTAGTGGCATTTTGGTGACTACCTTGGTCATGGGGGGCTGCATTTACAAAGGCTTAAAATACCATGGTGCAAAAGCACTCATGAGGTGCAAATGTTGTATACTCTAAATGGGACGGAATTTATAGTAGAAACTGATGGTGAAAATAAAATAGAAAGCAGTCCGGCACGGAGTGTACTAATTTCTATGGCGAGTCCGCTGACCCATCATTGTCTCATGGCCGAGTAGAAGAGGATTGTAAACTTAATCCATTCCACGAGCTGTTGTTGCAACAATTGCGTCACACTGTGCTCCAATAACCCACTGACGTAACGAGTTAAAGTTCAGAGTGCAGGGGGTCCGAACGCCACACATTCTGCAGATACAGTACCAATGCACCCGGATTCCCTCATCGTGTAAAACGTATGTAATTAACTCAACAGATAAAATTACAACATCAAAAATTGCTGGCTCAACACGCCTGAATAGCCTGCCATGTAATGGAAACTGCAACAGTAATGAAATCGGTATGTCCAAAACCCGCCCTTCATACTGCAACAAATATCGAATAAACTCCATGATTGCAGCGAATGTATGATACATAGCTCAGGTCATTCTATTGTAACCAACTATACGAAGAGAAATGTCAGACAACACGTTCATAAATTCCAACCAGCAGAACCAGAACCCCCAAAAGCAGAAATGACCACCAAAATAGTTCATGCGGCGGCTCAGAGGACATCCCAGAATATCACATCACACCTGGCGAATCCCACAGCCCTCCATCACCAATAGATAGACTACAGCTAAATCTACAGTTCAGAGATCAAACCGGTTTACTGGTACTGATTCGATAATGGTCGAGTTCGACTTTGGGTTCAATGCACTTCCAGTAACCGACCTGAAATGCGGATGCGGCCGTGAATTCAAACAAGACCCGCGCCAGGAATATCGCCAATACTACGACTAAAGAATATCCTCCATTACTCCATTCTAGGATCAAACCCGAACAGCTGAATACTCTCGAGAATTTCACCCACAAGTCAACGAAAACCAACTCCCTAAACATGTGCACCAGACAACTCCCATGCATACATCACACGTTGAACTACGACTCAAAACGCTCCACATTGCAGAGGACACCGCCACAGCATGGAGATCGCCAGTCCCACACTCCACAACGATACAACCACGGCGAAGGGAAAGAGCCAAGAAAAATGCCTCTTGTACGGCTGTGGGAAAGAAAAGGAATAACTATACAAGCAGCTCGTGCTCAAGGTTTCCAGAGCTTCATAGTGTTATCATTGCTGTACGTCACTAGTAAGTTGCGGTGAGGATGATGCGTCACTCCAATGATGTCCTTCTCGTGCGCCTGCCAAACCACACGCCCACCCAAGTCACGCATCAACACAAACCACAACCTCTGACTGCAAAACTACGACGAAGGACCGACTTCCACGACATGAAAGCCACAACCAAGTACATACACCACCACAGCCTGCCACGAGGACGTCAAGTCCTCCTCATCCGTAAAAGCCGAGTTTCACTGGAAAGAAATATCCGAGACAACAAAACGCCACGAAAAACAACGCAAGGACTTACCGTCATCAGGTGCTCCAGTTTGCCTGATTGATGACTGAAGCAATAAATGTTCCTGTTATCAATGCAAACCACCCATAAGGACTACCATCACTTTCAAACCACAACCGCTCACCGCAAAAGCTGGCAAGAGGCTACACCATGCACCTTCCATAGAAACCCCTAGAAACGACTCATTCGAACGACATTCGCCAAAGCGAAAGATCCCCGAGCTCTACCAGCTCTCTCATCTCTAGCTGCGCCGTACCACGTCTTCCTAACCCACGCACAAAACACGGTTACCGACGACTGGCTCGAACCCATGTATGACTCGAAACCCCAAAATTTAGAAATCCACCATCCAAAGGAACGCACCGATCTTCGCCAACGCAATAAATCCAGTCTCCTTTCGGAGAAACGGTAGCACCAACAAAGTCACCTCCTTCTCGCTTTCCGGAAGACAAACTTTTCACCACCTGCCACGCAACGCCGTCGCTGTCAGCGTCCACGCATGATCAAAACCAATGCCATCTTCTAAAACAGCCGGCAAGGCGCTGCAGGATACGCCAGTAAATCCTCCTAAATGCAACCCTACCCGCATCGGTGCAACCCGATCGTACACAAAAATCAAGCAACCCCAACACAAAATGAGAGCTGACCACCGTTATCAGACGAGGAGGATCGGAGCAACAACCTGGCCCTGTAATGTCATCACGTAGACGGCAGACGCTCGGTTGCATACCACGATGTGCTCCGGGTTCTTCGGCATTAGGTGCACGGAATTCACTGTCGCATCGCCCCCCTGCTCACACAACACCTACACGTTAGACCAACTCCCACACCACCAACCACGTTGTCGTCCGCTGGTCGCCAGCGCTGCCATACTACACCCACCAAGGCCTCAGTCCTGCCCAACAATGAAAGAGGGCGAAGAGAAACTCACTCGCAATGGAGGCGGAGGTTTGAAAGTTTGTAAACAGTCCGTGTTCTTCACGTCCCAAACCTGCCAAACCGTCATGCACAAAGTAAACCCCTCAAACCACCAAAAGGGCATCAAAATACCCACCCCACCAAAACGCACAACAATACCACTCAACGCCTCCAAGAGTCGGATATTTCCAGCTCACGAAAATGACCCCTACATGCCAACCTCCTGACATGACATCTGGAGACGTCACGAAGCCTCTCGACCCCGCTCACAACACCAAACCACAACTACCGCAGGAGCCTATTCCCTTCGCGCGTTCCACCCCCACAGTGCTCACCTTCACAGACCCATCGCTAGACGCCGTGATCACGCGACCTCCATCGCTCGTGAAGATGGCGTCATTCACGTAGGAACTGTGCCCTCGAAACTCCTTTAACGTTTTCCCAGACTTCAATCCATGTAACCTGTGGCCACATGCAACCAAACCCCAATCAACGCCCATTCTAAGTACCCGGCCAACTCAGACAGTAAACAACTCGCACAAATTGCTCGACGGAAACAATGTGATTCCATCGACCAACTGCTCCTCCGCGGAAAAGAAACTGCCCTCGGCATCAAAAGCCGCATCGCACATCCAAACCCGAAAGCAACGAGAGATCAACTGGGCACCCCACGGGTCATTACCGCGCCGTGCCATCGAAGGATGTACTCAAAACTTGCGTGCTATCTCTGGAAAACGAAACGCTCGTGACTCCCTGCCCATGCGCTCGCTCGAACCTACGCAGACATTGCCCTGTTCGTATCCTCCACACCTGCATCGCATAGCAGTGTCCCAATCCATTACAATCTCTCACAGCAACCGACAAAGAAACGTCGCAGGCCAACCACATATCCGAAGCCTCAAGCAGATGCCGGAGCATGAAAACAAAGGTTCCGTGTGCGTAGTAGCTCATCGCTTCAGCACCACATGACCCCAACACAGAACACTCCAAGGCACACTCTCTCCGCGACAAGATTCAGCCGTTCATCACTGCCCCCCAAACACCACACCGTCAACTCCCTTGCGGGAACCAACGAGCAAGGATCCCCACCTTGATTTTGCCGTCCTGGGATCCAGAAGCAAGCATCTCGGAATCCTTGCTGAACGCGATGCACAAAACCGCCTCGTCGTGCATCATGAACGCATCCTGCAACGTCCACAACCCAAAACACATTCATTCCCTACTGTATCCAACATTCCAGCTGCCCAAGCGAACATGCCATGCCAGCCGAAACTGCGACAGAACAAAATGAGGTTCGCGACGCTCACCACCGCTTGATATTGCAAGTCTTTCTTCAGTTTCCCTGTCAAGTAGTCCCAAACCTGCAAAACGTCAACGCATGCCGGGTCACTGTCGGACGTCCCAAATCAACGCCGTGCGCGGCCCTGCACTTCGCAGTTTTGTGGGTGGAAACCAGCTCATCATTTTTCGGCGAGAGAACGCAGTCACCCCACTCCATACCGACCGTTCTATACAGCAAACATAGCTCGATGAAATGACTTCATACACAAACCGCATGATGGTATTCAATGACTTAGACGATACCAACCTCGATGAAGCCATCCACAGAAGCTGATACCAAAAACTGCCCATCGGGAGAGAACCGGGCGCACTCTGGATGACTTTGCTTTCCAAACTGCACCAGTTGCAATTGTGCCGTCAGTTCAACGACTCGGTGGATCTAAACGCCGATCGAAAAATCGAAAAAGGACGACCCCAAAACCACGTACGACTCATGCTACGCTGAAAGCCAAACCCGCTGCCGACCTGACCCGACGCCACCGTACCTTGATTGTGTGCTCCAGAACCGTTGGATAGATCTCTTCCTCGTCCGCCTTCACAGCTGCCGCCCCCTTGAACAGATCAAACTGCGTTCCTGGTGGCAGCAAACCTGTCCACACCAAAACACATGGAAGTGAACCATCTCCGCCTTGTCGCGCACCCCGGCAACAAACCGTGAACGATCACAGAATTCATGAATAGAGGGAACAACAAGCGTCGGCAATCGCTACCACAACATCGAGAACCAATAGTCTCACCGAACAATCTCGAAACATCGTACCAGACAGTCCCACAAGATCAAGGCCACACATACCCTGGTGTTGTTGCCACTTCAACGCCTGACCGATCAAAGCCATCAGCCTGGACGGGGGCACCACCGTCACCTCCACAGACAGAGCTGCACAGTGGACACGCTTTCAATCTCTGTCAGGCAACAACAACGCAGCGAGCAAGAGGAAGCGACCGGCCGAAAACAAGAAAGGTCTTCACATTGCGCAAGGCACTTCACAACAATACCAAAAGGCCACACCTTGCGCAATCTGTGCTCGCCTCTTCTCTTTCGACGAATCTTGGTACGCCTGTCACATCCAACATGCTTTCAAAATCCCACATGCATTTGCGATCCCAACCCTAATGTAGGTCCAAGCAACGTGCGGCGTTCGTATCGCTTGCCGGAAGGTTCTGAGCCCACACGATCGTCATCGTGTCGGGCCTCAGCACCCTATGCAAACTCTCTTTCTCTCATGAAGCAGTATGTGGTCACGTCCGAGAGTAAAACAAACAAAGACCTAGAATTGTATCAGCGTTTCGTCCAGTCCAGTCCAGTCCATACCTCGCGAGGGTCGAAGTAGGTCCGGACCAGCAGGTGCTCCAGCTTCAGGTAACGCTCCGGCTGTTCCTGCTTCATGAACCCCATCGCCTGCGTCTGCCTCAAAATGGACCTCGCCGTGTCCAGCTCGCGCAGCTCGATCATTTCCAGCACGATCTGCCACGAACAAAGCCACCCTCGATCAGGCATTTCCTTCGATCGTCGCGAGGCTGGACCTAAATCACATCGTCCCGTACAATGCAGGAGACGACGGACCTCCATCCCGACTGTAATGGTGGAATCCGAAAGCCAAAAAAAGGCGATTTCTGAGAAAGAGAGAGGAAAGACAACGCACCTGCTCGTACAAGTCCTCCAACTTCTTGCGCGGCAGCTTGAGCTGCGCCACCTGCGGCAGCAGCGCGTCCCAGCGGCCATTGTTGATGTCCGCCGTGAACGTCTCCAGGCTGTCCACGGTGTTGAGGGAAACCTGGCACTCATTCTGCAGCGTCTGGAACGTCTGCTGCAGCGAATTCTCCTTGCAAAACTGAAGCACTATCTTGATGACACTGCAGCACAGCTCCCACAAAACCTAATTCAGTCCTCGCCGAGTGCACGTCCACCCGGCGCACATCGGCGGAAGCATCGCGCAGGCACAGTGAGAGAGGGCTTACTCGCGCGCCTCGATTTCGAGAGTGGACATGACCGAAGGCCACAACTGGCGAAAAAATTTCAAAACGAATCCAAATGTGCGAGGCAAACTCCCATGCGCGGTGCAGCAGCCTCGGCTCGGGCTCGCTGGTGCGCGCGGACGTCCCCAACCCCTTCCAGCCAAATCGTGCGAGCGATCTTCCCCCGGAATTAGGGTTTAAGGGCCGTGGCTATGGCGATGGAGCTCCTCCACTTCGTTGCGAAAATCGTCGGTAACTTACTCGGCAGTCAAGGTGGACGGACGAGGCTTGTCATTTTCTATTTTATTTTCCATTTTCCATTTTTCGGTTGGATTGTTCCAAAAATGCTTCCGTTTGTTTTTTTCAGTTATTTTGGACAGCACAGGTCGCAAATTTTTGTGTTAGGGAAGCGGCAACGTGTGTTAATTTGACAACAAGAGGCATAAATATTAAGTGAATTTAATATTTTTTCTCTTAATTTGTGGTGATTTTTGGTTTGGAATGTTGAGAACAATTCGCGATTTCAATGTCATTTTGGAAACCAAATGTGCTATACATACACGTAAATAATTTGTGTGCTATCTTTTGAACGCATAGTCATAGTCACTCACAGGTAGCGTTCAGATTTAATCATGTTTCCTCCCCCCAAAGAATACCCCATAATACAACAACAAATATGAAGACACGTCTTTGGTGCGTGTTACGAAGACAAGCATTTGAATTGAAAGAGATCATTTATTATGCATTCAAAATGTGTTCAAATGCGTTACAATTTACATACCAACGAAGTATTACCACCCAAAAATTTGTGAGTATAGGAAATGAGTTGAAGAAGAAGTGTAAGTGGGAATCTCATAGTTCTTCAAACATAAAACGGAAGACACAAATTGTGTTCACATGCTCATAACTAGAGTAGAAAACTATTAAGATTGTCACAATCACTATACACAATGGAAATGAACATGGCATCATCCGTAGTGTCTCTTGTAGTTTGAGTAGTGGTGTCGACCACCTACGCTGGAAGGACCGCAACATCTTGACTGTCATCGAGCACAACAACATCGTCAACATGTTGTTTTGCATCACCCAAAATAGTGCAAGAACTTGAACTACAACAAAGCTTTGAACTTTGGAAGTCTTCTATAGATCCCACAAAATCCCCAAATAATTCTCAAAAATCAAGGATTGTGTCAAAATTTTGATCCACGTTTTAGACCCAAAATTTAATTTCCAAAATGTGAGTTCAAAGTACCAAAGCTTAGCTTCCAAAAATATTAAAGTTAGCCTTCATGGTAGTTCTAAAACATAATTATTTAGTGGTAAAAAATCAATTAGTCCTCAATAACCATTTGCTCTATCCCAATCTAGTTTTGATATACTCCCTTCGACTTTGTGAATTGATTTTGGCTTAGAACTTGCCCCCCATTTTGAAAAAAATTAGACTAACTTGTCGAGGCCAATAACGAGTCTCCGAAGCTAGCAACCAACAACCAACCTTCAAGATAGCGACTAGCTTGTCAAGGCCAACATGCTAGCCTTCAAGATAGTAGACTAGTCTTCATTTAACAAGCCAAAAATTTGGTTCAAAGGCAATTTGGTTTTGGGAAGCATTTTGGTTCCATTGAAGAAAAAAAAATTAGAAGGAGAAAAGAGATGGGAGGAAGAAGAGAGAATATTGGTTCCAAGCACAATTTGAAATTAAGCCATTAGAATTTTAGATCAAACAATTATTGACTTTGAGTAGAGGAACAAGAATATTGCATCATTCAATTATTGACTTTGAGTAGAGGAACAAGAATATTGCATCATTCAATTATTGTCTTAAAATTTAAACAAGTATTCTATTGCATCATTGAAGTGGCAAGACCCACTTTGCTATTCTTCCACTTAATTGGGGTTTGTTTATTGTATATTTCAAAACATCATGATATACATGAATTACAAATTTATAGCCCACCAAGTAGTGTCTAATTTTTGGACCAAAAATATCATTTTTAAGGCTTCCTTTCTGTTATGATATAATTTTTCTTGGCAACAAATAATTGTCTGCTTGCAAAATAGATTGGTCTATCATGACCTATTTCATCTTTTTAACTTAACACTAACCCTATTGCAACATTCAAGGCATCTACATAAACTTCAAGGCCTTTATTCCAATCGGGAAGAATTAAGACTAGAGTCGTTGTTAATTGTTATTTTTAGGGTTTCAAAAGCCTATGTACAAGCTTTTGTCCCAATAGGGGTATTGGCTAACTTTTTAGTTAATTCTGTCAAAAGAGTGGCAATGTTGGCATATTTATAAATATATCATCTATAATAGCCAACATGGCCCCAAAAGGCACGAACTTCTATACCGGTATTAGGTCTAGGTAGTTGAGCAATAATGGCCACTTTATCTGGATCAGGAGGAATTCACTTGACTAGTAACTATATGACCAACTAATTTGCCAAACGATACAGCAAATTGGGATTTAGCGACATTAATGGAAATTCCATATTTCTCACATTGTATAAAACATCTTTCCAAATACTCTACATGTTTTTCCTTAGAACTATATACACAAAAATTGTCCAAAAGTATTTCTATAAATTTCTTTAGATACATTTGAAATGCAATCGTCATTAATCTTTGGAATGTAGCAAGAGCATTACACAATTCAAAAGGCATTTTAGTATGGACAAAAATTCCCTAATTGGTTGTGAAGGCAGTTAATACTCTATAAATTTCCGCAATTTGGATTTGATTGTAACCTGAAAATCCATCTATAAAAGAATAACATTCATATCCAGCCACACCATCTAAAAGTATGTCTGTAAAGGGTAAAGAAAATGGTCTTTCCTGGTCATACTATTTAGTTTCCTATAATCTTGACAAATACGTATTTTTCCATTCTTTTTAGGAACTATGACAATTGGTGATACCCACTCACTATAAGATACTTCAAAAATAAATCCATAAGCCAAAAGCTTGTCAATTTCTTCCTTTAACATAAGTGCGTATTTAGAGTTCATTTTGTATTGTCTTTGTCTAACAGGTCGGGCATCTAGTTCTAATATTATTTTATGTTCACAAACATCTGGTGGTACACCTTTCAAATCACTATAATTCCAAGCAAAAGAACTTTTGTGATTTTTAAAGAACCCTTTCTAATATTTGAATTCAACTTTAGTTATTTTAGAATAAATTTTAATAATTTGTGGGGCTTTTTCAGTTCCTAAATTCATATCTTGTATACGTTTTCTTAGAGATTCTTTAAAAGTTTTCTTTTGAAAAGGTGTAGTTTTACTTTAAGCTAGTATGTCTTCCATTTCTTGAATGTCAGATTAAAAAGCTGTTTGTCTCTGTATTTCACCACATACAGGGGAATAGGGGATTGTCCTTCGAATTCTATGGCACTAACTAAGTCTTCGACACCGTATTGTTCTAAAGGCATGTGGAGCAGGCTCAGCCAATATGTTGCAGTTGAGATTACATTACCTTCCATAAGCATGAAGTGGAGGTTTTCTCAGATTCTGCAGCCAAGTGCTCTTCCACTGTTTGAGTGGAGAAAGTAGGGCATTTTGTTTAGTCTTCTTTGAATTGACTGGATCCCTAACGAATCGCAATGGGCCCGCTAGGAGATTGAGACGTTATTGTAGGGTTTAGGGTTTTAGCGTCTCGAAAAATCGTGAGAACCTACAGTGCGATGGCAGAAGACGTTGCTACTGAGGAATACTTAGGAAAAACGGGGTTGGCTCTGCATTCACAGCAATTCTCAGGTAGATGCCTTCATCCCCACACAACTTTCAGTTGTTCTAGGCACATTCATTCATGGCTGCCAAGGATTTGGTAAACAACTCAGTTCACAGTCAGATTGCACTATGAGGCGTCCTACGGCGTTGGTTCACTGAACAAGGTGTCTTGGCGTCTGGTGTGCAAAGAATTATCAACCTCTGCCACCCTGTGTTGCTCGAAGCTCAACCCGGACCTGCCTCGTAGAACTACAGGGGCAAATTTGCAACACAAGACTGCCACAAATATTTCTGGTATCGTCACACCGCGAAGCTGCTTGGCTAATGTGATTGACATCAGTTCTCCGCCTTAGTCAGGGATATATTAAAGCACAACATTTACCCCAGTCCTCCTCTCTATGATGAAGAAGCTCGCGAGGTCATGGCCCTGCAAGGAGGAATGCATGAGGGACGTCACTATGCAGACACTGGTAAGAATTTTTGAACTTCTGAATGTGTCCATTATCCTGTTCCAAAACCTAAAATAAGCCAATGTCATCTCAGTTCCAATGTGTCCCCTGTCTCCCATTGTCAATGGCAACTCAATTACAATGATTCATAGAATTTGACATTTACAACCTCATTGCTTGATGCTTTTACATAGGACTTTAGGGGACCCGGGGGTAGGGACAGGAAAAACGTCTACAATGTGACCATCCCGACCGATTCAAGGCCTCCTCTGAAGTCGATAGCAACCGACTTCATAAGTCCACCAAACCTTTTCTGGACATGTATTGCGGTTTAGGTGCCTGGGTTTACCAATGTGAGAAGCCCATCAACCTCCGTCATTGAAGTTCCCCGACTTCAAAATTGGCGTCTGTGTGGAAGGCAAATAGTCCCATAAGCAATTGTTTCCTGCTAATCCCTACGTCATTGTCTGGAAAGTGCTTGCAGATCGAGTACGTGTGTCGCACCTCAGCCCAGGAACTATATCCCCCCCGTAGCTTAGTCTCTCAGGAATTCAGCTCTTCAAATAGTAACACTCACTACTTCGTACTCTTGAACAATTGGAAGAACTCACTTCTTTATTGGTTGCAGACTGTCGAAGCGGGGAGGGGCTCTCCCATACAACGGCCTGCACTTCAAGAACTGGGCCTCCACAATGCAGCCTCGCCTCCGAAGAAGAAGCGCGCTCGACAAACCCGGTCCCGGAAAGCTCCTACCCCCTTGGAAGCGGACAACCACGACATTCAAGGGCTAGTGAAGACACCTGCAAAGAAGCCCCGCAAATCCTGGTAGAAGATGACAGAGAACACAGTGCACATGGCGATTCAAGGAGGGCTATCCACTCCCATGCCTTTGCACAACTCGCCAAACGACATCAGTCCTCTTCCACCTGCATCTCAAGCTTGGGGGTTGCATACTTGCGTATGATGATCGTACTGATTCCATAGCTTCATACCTGCATACCATAATCGTACATAATACGTGTATTTGGATGCACTGAATAAGTGCAAAAACAATGAATATCAATAATGTATGATTCTTATACTATTATCAGTATAATTTAGGTGCATTTTGGATATCACATTTGTATAATTAAAGTACATCAATCGTACGCTTTTGGAAAATTTTTTAACGGCACTGATTCAGTGCGTCTAAATACATGTAATATGTACAATTGTAGTACGCAGGTATGAAGCTACGGAATCAGTACAATATCTGTTAAAAAAATCATCCTTCTTTAAGTTTGAGATGTGATTCCTCTCCATGTTTACCAGGTACATTCTCTGCACTCCCACATTCCTCTACCGTCATGGGAGCACACTTTAATTTGCTGGAAACTTAGAGTGGTTTAGGGATGAATAGGCCAATACGACATGATATACCAGTTGGGCTACATTCTCTTCCCGTTAGTAGGCATGCACATGTCATTTCTAGTAGAACTGTTGTCTAAATACTAGACTTCTACTAAACTGCAACTTTTTTTGCTTACTGTAACCAACACCTCCTGCTTTCATTGAATGTGTAGCACGAGGGAGAAATGGGCGGTGGACTAAGAACCAGAAGGGGAAGGCGTTGCTGACCAAAACACAAAAGCTGAGGAATTGGAGCCCTCCGGAAATCTTCTTGAACCAAGTGCGGGGGGTCATTACATGGGCAAAGGCGGCAGAGGTCTTCAAGTTCCATCGCCAAAGAGACAACAATCAATTTATCCAAGAAGTTCTCGCCCATTTTCCAGATGAAGATGACGGCCTCATGACTCTGGCGCCAGAATTGATGCATGAAGTAGGGAGTATGGAGACTTGAAATTTGAACCTCTGGGATATTGTGTTCAGGGATGATGCGTGGAGGTCAGTCGGCACCATTTTGAAGACTCTGGGCTTTGGAAGCACCCATCATGGTGGCTCGTACGCACTAGCCCCTCCCATTGCTACTAACAAGAAAACGATGCTTCTACACTTCAGTGGGATATACGACAATTGGAGTGCAGTCCGAGCAAATTTTGCGATACTCGTGCCAAATCAATTCTTCTCAGAAGCGTCATTCCACAATGGGTACAAGTCTCCAATGTGGACCCAAGGGCATATTGTTGGCAAAGGTCTCCACATCGGCAGTGGAAAAAAGAAGGTCGTGTGTCAACTGGGCAATTTCCCGAACAAGTTCCACATAGATGAGTGTGACGTGCGGATCGCATTGACAGCAACTTTTGGCGCGGAGGGAAGCGAGGGCGGTCATAGGCATGGTTGGTACAAGAGACAACATTGCTTTTTTGAACTTCCTACCACGCCAGAGACTGAAATTCTACTGGATGAGTGTCATGTGGTAGGTGGGCTAGGGGCAGGAGGTTGTTAAGTGGCTGGAGATGGTGCAGGGCTATCACCACTTCGGGAGAGCGGTGGGCCAGGACTTACTGAGCATGTCGACAACAACCAGCTCGCTCCCAAAATTGCACTGCAGCCTAGGGGTGTGCCAATCAAAGATTACGACGAGCCCATCGATGTAGAGGGGCTAGAAGGGACGCAGGATTCTACTGCTCGCACTACCTTCCCCAAAGTAAGTTTTGCACTACCTGAATACATGGATGTGGCGAATGCAAACCCATTCAATGCTGATGAGGGAGAAGACGATCTAGAACGAGTCAGCTCATATGCAGATTCAAGTGACCATGATTGGATACTAGACTGGGAAGATGTAGTTTAATGTGCCGTTTCCAATTTTGATGTAGACATCGTAAATGAAGAAGGGCAACAGGACGTAGGAATTCGTCAAGGATGCATGCACCCTGTGGCATTCATCCCCGCATACATGTATATGGACGAGCTCGCACAATATTACCGCAAGTCCTCGTGGGCATCCAGTAGTGTAAACTTTGTCAAATCTCATGATAATTTCACCAATCTGACTTTTGGACTGAAGTGCCGCAACTTGGAAGTAGTCTCGGAGGTTGATAAAGTTTTCAACTAGTACTGGACACCTGAGGTTCTAGACCGAATTGTTAGAGAAACCAACCGTTACGCTAGGGCAGAGCTACCTAGAAAGCCCTGTGAACCCCCCCGCACCAAAGGTGATCTAGCATGGGTAGATGTTGATAGAGTAGAGGGACAAGGGTGGATAGGAGTGCATTCTTATGGAATGCAAAAGACTACCCAGCGTTAGACACTATTGGATGATGACAAAGAAGCTCATGTACTGCAACCTCATTGCTAAGGTAATGACACTAGCTAGATTCCAGTAGATCACGAGGTGCCTTCACCTTGTGGACAATCAAAATGTTGTCCGGAATGTTAAAGATCCACGTTTTGATAGTATAGCCAAAACTAGGTGGCTTCTTGATTGGTTCAGCACAATGTCTTAGGACATCTACAACCTTGAGTGGGAGATTATAGTAGACAAGTGTGTAGTGCCTTACAAAGGGCACTACGCTTCATCAGGCAATTCATGCCTGATAAGCCCGTTAGGTTTGGAATCAAGGTTTGGACTTGGGTTTGGATACTTGTTAGTTCCAAAAGTAGATTTGTAGCAAAGATTGAAGTTTATTTTGGAGAGGGAACTAAAACTAGTCCCCATGGACTAGGGTACCACATAGTAGATAGAATGATGTTTGGCTTAGAGCACAGGGGGCATCACCTGGTAATTGACAATTTTTTTGCTAGTGTAAATTTATTCCACAAGCTTATGGTTGATGGAACGTGGGCCACAAGTACAGTGCGCCATAGTAGCAAAAACCTGCCCTCAAGCTTGTACCCCAAGCTTCAGAGTGATGTGAAAGGTTCCATGGTTATTAGGACACATGTTCATCAGAAAATTGGGGTGGTGTCTTGGCAGGACAAAAAATTAGTAACCCTTCTTAGTACAACTCTGCCACCGTGGACCCCTAGGCTTATTGTACTACGCCGCATTGCCGGTATGCATGGTCAACTTATCATTCCGTCTTCACCTATGCATGTCGCTTATGTAGAATACATGCGCGGAGTGGATGTTACAGATCATCTTCTAGGAAACTATTCTTCTCAGTTATGGGGTCACAAGTGGTGGATGAAGCTGTTTCATTTTGTACTTGACTAGAGCATGGTCAATGCTCGGGTCAATGAGTATATCACTTGGGTGAAAGACATGGAGGAGCTTGGGTTGAGAATCATGCCTCATTTGAAATTCAACATAGCTATAGGCTTGTGCAGGGGGCTATTACCACAAGACAAAGAAAGGCACGTCCAGCACATCGTGCTCCTTGCAGACCGCCCCGTACCCATATACACTTTTGTTCTAAGTTGAAAAGAACATACATAGTTTGTGGACAGGTGCAGAAGTGGTATTGTGAGGCATGCAGGTACAAGTGGATGTGCTGCGAGGCTTGCTACTTTGCCCACCATGAGGCACTAAATCGGTAATAGGAAGAATCTAATTGAACGTCTGTATTGTGGTACATCTAGCTGCTTCGGACTTCAGTGAGGTGGAATGTCATTAGAAGCCGAGAAGATGACGAAAGAGGAGCAGTTTGTTGCAGATGTCGATATAGCATGTGACAAAAATGCCAGCCTGAGCAGACATAGTACAAGTAGGCTGTAGCCATTGGCCTTAGCACGTCATTGTAGTGCAATTAAACAGTTGTTTGTAGATCAGCGTTTTGAAAGAAAATTTCCAGAACTCTGTTGTGATTTGCATGATTTCGTGGAAGATAGTGCATGGGCTTCTTATTGTTTGAAGCACGTTTTTGTATTTGGTTCTATGTTGGTATTGGAGCTGTGGGTTCCGGTGTGGGTATTGTTGGTTCTAGAATAGCTAGGGCTAGCAAGCTAATGAACAATGGAGTTACAAGGATGTCCAGCAGCCATAGATTTGCAAATTCGGCTTGTCCCTTTCCACTTAACGGAAGTCCTTTGCATATCTTCTTGCTTCTGTTATAGAAGCGCTAGCCAAATGTAATGATACCCTACCACATGAGAATTGTTGCTTGCTGACCATATTCCTTCGGGCGAATAGATTAGCACACCCTTTGAAATGCAATGAGAATTAGTGTAATGCCAACAGCTATGTCATCACCAAAGTGGTTAGGTTGGGGTACATGCGCACATGACGATCATGTAAGACAGTGCACTGAAAATGTAAAGCAATACTCACCTATATTGTTTTCTAACTTTTGTGAAGGTCATGCAAGGTCTAATTGTGTACCTGCAAGGTAAGTATGCATTCATCAAAGCCGCATTCCATTTATATGTAAATCTTGAAAACCAATTTCAAAGTTTATTTCTTTATTTTATTTCAATTTATTTTTAATTCCAAGTTGCCCACCAAACACTTAAATCTAAGTATACAATAATTTTTTTATCTACATAGTCAGTAGTTGTGAAAATTGTTGGACCTTAAAGCTACTCTTCAAGCACATATAATTTGAAAAATTCAAAGAAAATATTTAAAATTAAAAACTGCATTTGTAGTGAACTACCCAAAACTGCTGCTTTGCCAAAAAAATGTAATTTGATCCTTTGGGATTAAGCACATGTGTTGCATCCACATAATTAATTCTGCATTTCTGAGGTACATGCAACACTTACCATGACTTGAAATCTTGCACTAGGCCTCCCAAAAGTTCATGTGCATGTACACAAAAGCCGCAATCAAGCTGCCAAAGAATTTGTGGCCCCCGCCTTTCCAAGTTCCCTCTCCCAACACGCTACCTGGATGGAGATAAAATCCATCCAGGGGAGCCAGCTTGGCTGGGTGCTGCATGTGCAAGGCCCTAAGGACAACAGACAGAACTCTGCTTATTTTGAGGGAGAAATTTATTTATACATATATAACTTTTTATCTATCGTTATTATCAGAGTCAAAGTCACTATAAGATTCACCGCTTTGCCAAGTCACTGGCGCTCCATCTCTAAGTTGATGTTTTATTCTTGTACTAAGTATTTGTTTATTCACTAATGCTACCCCTACTTTGTACACATTCTCTGCTAATGTCTTATGTATAAGCTTTAATGTTCCATGGGCAACCGTCTTGCTTCGGACAAATGCTCCAGCTCCTTTATTTGTATCAAATTTTAAACAATGCTGGAACAGACCAAAGCATCCTCCTTTAGGATCTCCTCTTGTAAACCAAGCAATAAAAGATGTTTCCATACCATACTTATCTAGATGAGGCTTGATGTATGAATTTTTGGAAATGTGCATTTGGTAGTCTTTGGTAGAATATCCATCTAGTCCTATCGAAATACAATCCATTGGAGCAAATTGGTCATTAAAGAATTGTTGTACTTGACTGTCGAATTTATTCAATTGCATCCAACTAGAGGAAGCAATGCTATCACCAAGTCCTTTAAAACTTTTTTTGTATAGAATCTCGTATTTATTATGATGGTACTTTACTACATTGCCTTTTGATTTTGTTCCACCATATGCAAGATAGCCGTGACTTACAAATTTGTATTTTTCCCGCTTGGATTTTTTTTATTCTTTTTCGCTGCATATGGGGATGTTTCATAATAGTGATTTGCTTCAACTAGAGTTCGTTCGTAATCAAGGTCATTAGTCCACATATTGGGAATATATATCATTATTACATGGTCAAACTTTAAGTCTTTAATGTTCATAATTCCCATTTGTATAATATCAACACCATTCAAGATCATTAAACTTTTGTTTTGTGTTGGAAATACTATATTTTTGTCATAAATGTCTTGCCAATTTCGTACGAAACTTGAATCAACCCAAAAAGGTAATGCAACGTGCTCATTTTTTTAACCTCCCCTGGAATATTTGAAAAACTAATCATAACACGCATATTCTGTTCAATACCAAATTCCTTTAGTACTAAGTGTTATTGGAGTCCCTGTTCTTCAAATTTGCAATTTAGAATCATGAAAGGACTACGTTGAAGTCGAGTTTTGGATGACGTATGATCCCTATTGTTTTCCAAATACGTATCAAATTGTTCACATACATCATGGAACTCTTGTAGACATTGGATTTTGCATTCTCAAAGTATTGAGAGATTAAACACCTACTTTGTGAATATGCCAAAGTCCATGCCTTGATTACACTCACATGAAGGACATTTCAGAGGATTTGCATAATTCAAACACTCTTCACATAGTTTGTAACAGAAACTGACATAATATTGTTGTTTGTTCAATATATCTATACGATATTGTTGTTTGTTATTGGACAATAATGTCGTATATTATATTATCGTATATATAATATAACAAACGATAATATAATATACAATATTATATAATATAAACGATAATATATAATATAACAAATGATAACATATAATAAACGATAATATATAATATAACAAACGATAATATATAATATAACAAACAATAATATATAATATAATAAACAATAATATATAATATAACAAACAATAATATATAATATAACAAACAATAATATATAATATAACAAACGATAATATATAATATAACAAACGATAATATAATATACGATATTATTGTTTGTTCAATATATCTATACGATATTATTCAATATATCTATACGATATTATTCAATATATCTATACGATATTATTCAATATATCTATACGATATTATTGTTTTTCCAATGAATATTATTGTTTTTTCCAATGAATATTATTGTTTCATATGAACAAACAACAATATCTATGTCTATGTCTATTGAATTATTCACAAATATTTTTTCAAAATATGCACAATCCAATGTTTTTTTACACAGCACAAATACAACTTTGAAAAATGTTTTAATAAATGATGTTTTCCTTTTGCATCCACGTCCTCCATAATTGTCATATATCAATTCAATGGCATTGGAGACCTTCACAAACTGTGCTCTCACCACTTGTTGAATTTGTTTTTTTGCCTTTTATGTTGTTGCACATTAGAACTTGCCATTGCAACTGATATAGTAAAGAAAAAAATACTAATATAAAAATAGGTGCGGTACTACAAGAAGAAACAAATTTATATTGAGACTTTTCACAATCTCAAATTTATCTTTGCCTCGAAGAAAAATGGCTATATCTCTTCACCACTATTTTGTTATAAATGGTTAATAATCCCATCTTTTGGAATCTCATTACTGAATGTCTATTTGAGCATTATTTTTGTTTTATTTTATACACCACTTTTTCCAATGAATTTCTCAATAACCTACATTCTATTTTAATATAACAAATATGGCCTTATTATATACAAAAAACACCTCTATATATCTACACCTAGGTGCCCCAAGTGTCTCAACTAGGGCCCCAAGTGCTATACTTGGGGTCCCAAGCGTCTCAACTGGGGCCCCAAGTGCTACACATGGGGTCCCAAGCACCTCAACTAGGCCCCCAAGTGCTACATCAGGGGGTCCCAAGGGTCTCAATTGGGGCCCCAAGTACAGCACTTGCGGACCGAGGTGTTCCAGAAAGTGGACCAAAGTGTTTCAAATAGTGGACCGAGGTGTTCCAAAAATTAGCAAGCACATGAGAGATATGGTTGTCTGCATGGAGTGAGGATGTTGTGAACTCAGGCACTGTGGATGCTGTGCAATGCGATAAAAGAAGGAGGAAGCCGGGGGAGGGAGCAAAGACTGCCGGTATGTGGCATTTGCAAGCTTTATGTCTGCTACTCTTATCGTATTGGAAAGACAACCTTGCTTAGTTCCACATGGAAATTGAAGGCACAAATCTCCCAAATCCAAGGATTAGAAGTGAGGACATATAAAATCTCCAGCAATCTTGTAGTCATCATGAGTGACTTCAATGTCAACTGAAGTTTAGTGAGGTGATTCTTGAACCACTGAGAAGATGTTTGGTGATTTTGTAGATTGTATTAGTAAATAAGGGAGGTTCATTGTGTAACAACCATGTAGACGTCAAACTCCAACAAAACACGTGCCTGAGTTCTTTCATGTAGTATGTTGCAAATGTTGAAGCTGACAGGTTGTGGTCACCTCGGCCAGGAGGTTACAAATCGCGCGGATCTTGAAATTAGTAGTGTGATCTCTTGTGATTTTAGTCATTGATCTATGCCTTGGTTAGACATTGAACTTGAGTTCAATTTTTATTGGAGTTATAAGAGTTGTGTAGTCTGTGGAGGTGGCAGCGCGAAATTATTGAAGGCACTCCGTGAAGGAACCAGGAGAAGGAGCTCGACATGCGGCAACTATAAACCACTTCTCAGCAGGCGGACTTCAGTAGACAACGGCCATAGAATCCTCCCAAAATTTTGGTGTCCCGCATTGGTCCACGTATTTACTATAGGAGTTGTCCTATCAGTACTTGGATCAAACGACCGCTATAGCCCTTTGTTTCTTGACCTCTCCACCGGCAATTCGTGGCACAGGAGACCTGTAGAAGATGACAAAGAACGCCAGAACGCGGACAGGCACTAATCCTTTACCTTGCACATCGATCCCCGTAGACTTGCGGATACAGTTTGAGTGCTAGGAATACTTACTATAAATATACTATAATTTCCAGAAATTAATTACGCACCTCCCTTACTTGTGGGATTTTTGTGGTTTTATCATCTTCAGCAGCTCTGATTTTCCAAAAAAATGTTGAGTTACTACTCTACTCCTATCAGACCCCAAATTTGCAAAGTACACCCCAACGGCTCCTCTACCCTGACCGTATGTTACCCGTCATTGATCTCCAAACTGCATTAGAGGTTAATGCATTTCAAGTATCAAATGGACCATTGGTTTTATGCCATTTTTGGGCAATTCCTAATAATGTTACATGAAAGGTAGTAAGAAAATTGACCTTTGGAATCATGTTGGTCACATATACTATATTAAATCTATTCAAGTGGTGGTCAGGGTCAGAGCCTACTTGACCATAGTATTGTGGTAAATTGACCAAATTCAAAGGTCTAGATTGCGCCATGTTGCAGACCTCTATCCACAAATTGGTGTGTGTACTTCAATTAGTTTACCATCAAATATCTTTTGATCTGGAAATAAAGGTGTTTCTTGAAAACTATAAGGATTTATGTTTTCATCATAATCAAAATTTAGAAATTGTCCAATAGATATTTTCAAATGTGGATGTGTTTCAAATAGATCTGGGTTAAATAAACTTGTAGAAGATACTTCCAAGCTATGTTCTCTAATGGGTGTTAAAATAATTTTCTAACCTCTCGACAATACTGCAACTTTGTTGATTCCATATTTCTCTCAAGTATTCTAATATTACGGCATTTGTTTCAGAATCAAGCGCTTTAGATTTCAAAAAGGAACAATTAACGGGTGTTAAGGGCCGTTATAGACTATTAGACACTTCTGCTATAAAAAGGAAGACTCTTCTACTTCAAAAGACGTGGCAATATCCACAAAAGGATTTTTCAATTTTTCTTTGTGGATTCCTGTAGTTCTACTAGAATCATGGAACTAACTTCTATATCAACATCCAATTTTCCTATTTCACTTTGTGAATCATTTGGGGTTGTGTTTTGAACAAGGTGTTGGAATTTTTCCAGAGGTGGTTCTATTGTTGTTGAATCTTCGGAACTCGATGAATTTCCGGATGGTGAAAAATAAGGGTCAACATAGGTTGCAAGAAATCTTCTATCTTTTTGTAGTTTGCTTGTGGCTTCCTTTATTAAAAGGTCAAGAGTGTGGCTAGACATCCAGAGAGGCCATAGATAGATTTCTAAAAAGATAATTCTAAGTTTTCAAAACAAAACTTAACAAACATTGGTGACTAGTTATCTCAAGAAGTTGGAGTAATGGATTACCAATGCTTACTAAGTTATAAGCTTTTAATTACGTGTCTATGTAAGCTCTTATAATAGCAAACTCGATCTTGACCAATTGATATGGTATTTAGTCTTTTAGTCTACCGTCGGATTGTTTTTAAGGACATATTAGACTGAAAGAAGGGCTCAAAGGATGACATTTTTCACTACACATAAATTATGGGATTAAAGGTGTCCTTGATGGATTGGTCCATATGTAAAAATATAAAATTTTCTATCTTTTTGATGGTTGGTCCAACCAATATATATATCTTTGGAACTCTAGGTTTCACTATATGCTTCAATTTTCCAAACTGAACAAAGAGGAAGTGTAACTGCAATACTAGGTGTAACTTCCCAATTTTTACTACTACACTTCTAAATTCTTTCTTTTGGTTCCAAATTTTACTTAAATTAAAAAAAAATTGTCTAAAGGGAGTTGATCTAAATTGAATTTTTAAAGTTTATATAGTGCCATAAATAGCCAAGGTCCAAAATAATAATCTTCTAGTAATTTTAGAATTTTCCATGGAAATAAATAGCTCATTTTGATTCATTTGAGATCACTTGTTTTTATTTTGTTTTTAATGTACGTTTGAACTATTCCTACAAGATTTACTCTGAGTTGGATAAAAATAAATTAAAGTACTAATAATAGTTTGTATTCTAAGTAATTGATATAAGATATTTCGGGATTTCTTAATTGTGTAAGTCCTTTAGCACTTTCTAAAAATTCTTGGTCGAAAGAAACTATCGGTTGTATAGGAATTGGTTGTTTGTGTGCGATTCCTTTTGTACTATTGTAGGCTTATTTCTTAAAACAAGTGTTTTCAATGTGTCCCATTTTCCCACAAAAATGACAATGAATTCCTTCTCTACGTCTTTGAATTTTTCCTCTATTATAAGTCCTTGTCTTTCTAAAGTTCAAACTATTAAAAAAAGGTTTGATTAGTTTTAGGTGTTGGTCTTAGTCCTTCCAAGAATGATTGATCATAATGAATCGTAAATTTAGGTTTCTCAAAATTTTCAATTTTTGGAAAAATCTCAGCCAACATCCCCCTATGAACTCTTGATTTATTTTCTCACACAACCCCATTCTTTTCTCATAAATATATTATATTGGCCCAAAATTTCTTTAATTATCCAAAAATTAAAATAAATATTTCCCACAAAGAAAACTTATTAAAATCTTGTCTAAGGATCAAAAAGAAAGTATTTAGAAAAAATACATGTCATTCATTAAGAGAGTTTTCTCCAAGAAGATACATATTCTAATTTTTCTAATTAGTTTTTTTAAGTATGCCTTTGTCAATTTTTTATTTATTAACTAATTTCTAAATCTATTCTACATTTTAGCCACTGTTAGCTAGGACCTTTTCTTGGCAGCGACGCCAAAATGAGAACTAGATTTTGCTCTTTTATAAAACCCAAGAAACAATAGTATAGGGATTTTTTTTTTTTTTTAAAGAAAGGTTTAATCAGTCTTACGTTTTGTGACTAAAGTCACTTTCAAATAGTTTTTTATTTAAAAGTTTGAAATAATAATACAACACTTTTATTCCCAAGTATGTGAAATTTGATTTGTTAGTCCATTACCAATGTATGTGACACAATGTATGAAGTCCTAGTCCTATATAGTGTTTTAAAAGGGAGGTCAAATCATTTGGGTCAAATAAACCAGGTTTGGTCAAATACCAAATGATTCTTATGCAATGCATGCTTCTATGGCCTAATCATAATAGGATAATATTTATAAAATAATACACATGATTCATTAATTATTCATTTTTATGTTTAGGTCAAATTGTCCAGTCAATCTGCAACTATCATATTCATGCAAGAATGTTTAGCGATTCCGTATTCTACGTCAAATTTTCCCAGTTATGCAAAGCATGATGAGTTTAGAATTATATCAATGGTCAAATTTTTTTTAATTTTTTTTTCTCTTGCTTTTGCTTTTGGTCAAATTTTCAAGTCAAATGATCCAAACCAACGTTGGTTAATTCCCATGTAATCCCCGTGCTCAAGGTCAATTCCGAGCTCAGATTAGACGCCTTTTAGAATTCAATTGGACATCACATGCTGCAATCCCGTCATCTCCTTCAAATCTTGATTCTAATTTCAAAATTGAATGTTTTTTGTTTTTTAATTCGCAAACCTCCGATTTGGACTTCTTTGTCGCAAACCTCTGATTCTACTCATCTACAATTTTGACATATATAGACATCAAAACTAGCATCCTCATGTTATATTTGATGTCCAAAAAAGTGGATGTCCAAATTTTGGACGTCAAAAAAAACACAAGTTTCTTCTAGTGAAAACTACAGGGGGTTGAAACTGCCTTCAAGTCTAACGCTTTTACACATTTCACTCTTTATATAAAATGCAACACAATAATATCAAACTTCTTTGGCAACCTAATTTGAATGTGGGAAGTGAGAAATGCTTGTTTTTCAAGCCCATGTTGTCACTCAAGTTGGATCGCATTTAAATGCATATTGCATAAATCCAACCATTAACACTAGAAAGTTGGTTATTTACAACTTGTGGAATCAATTGTAGGTGGAAGTTAAGAAGGAAGTTCAAGATTTGATTATTCAAAATGTAATTTTGAATTCAAATTTTGCATTGTTTTTCATTATTTTTTATCATATTATATTGAATTATGAAATTGCTTTGTAAGTTTATTTTTTACATGTGACTTGTACTATACAAAGGCTACCACAAGGATGATCTTTGAGTTGGAGGGACGTTATATGAGTTCTCACATAATGGACACTTTTTCCATTGTATATCCTCAATTTTGGATGGATGAAGTTGTAGAAGTTGAGTTGTAGAGGTACCTGGGAGCCATCAAACAAACATTTGGATAGGTGAAGGAGCTTGAAGGTGGACTAGGCCACATTCAATAGGTTCGTGAACTTGTTTCTCCTAGTGCTCTAGATAGGTAGCTTCATTGTTTTTGCATTTCTATGGTTCACGGCATTGTTGGAGTAATGTGGAGAATTAACCTCCATATTCACCCCATCACCAAGCTTGAATGAAGTTTATGTTCTTTCTCTATGCTGCCAAGCATTTTTCCAAAGTTCTTTAAGCTAGTTGAGCTTGCAATGATCATGGTGAGTTCAATTTCTTTATTGATGCTTGAATTGTATTATTTATGTTTTTATGCATGGTTTAAAGTAATTTAGATATATAGAATTCATTGTGTTATTATGAATATTTTTTTTGGGCTATGATTTCATTAGATGTTTTTTGAGGCTTTTACAAGACCATGAGTTCCCAAATTGTGGAAAATGTGGGAACTTTGCCACATCAACAATCTGACGTAGTTGAAAGACTACCATGTCAAATAATATTTTAAAATTATAATTATCTCTAATTTTATTAATTTTATTATTATTTAATATTCTAATAGCAATGCACTAGTTCATAGCAAAGGAAACAACTCTAAAATAGTCTTCTAGAGGTCTCAAATCCCCTCTAATGGTTACTTCTAATTTGTGAGCAATTATACAATTTGATTTCACATACAAATTTTAGAAAGCATTGAAGATGAAAGGACTTTTTCAAATGTAAGTTTCTTTAAAAGAAAATTGAGAAATCGGGTAACTTATCATTTTGGGTTAGAGATTGCAATATTTGTTTAGAAGCATTACACTTTGCAAACAATGCCATTAGAAAAAAGCAGTCTTAGATTGGAAGAATGTCAGGACTAAGCATGGGAGATATCAAGTGGTTGCTTGATAATGTTTCAATTTTTTTTATTTTGAAAGTTAGTGTTGGTTGCTTAGGTAATTAGAAACAATATGTCTACAAGAAATGTAAATGTGGATTTGGATGTTGTTTAAAAGATATTTGAAGCAGTTTGACCTTATATCTTGTTTTGCAAAGGTTATAGATACCTTTTGTTTTTAGTTTGGTTTGATACGTTTACAGTTTAATGGTTTAGATGTTTGAATGGTTTGATATGTGGTGTTTATGATTTATAATATAACACTTGATGAGTTTTTCTCCATTCAATGATTTTAGAATTTGTCGCATTGATTGTTCAAGTTAGTTTGTGTATCTTGTTTATTATGTGCCATTTATGTTGAAATTGCCTTCTTAATTAATGGTGTTATTGTCAATTGCTACATTTATATTGCCAATTAATATTTTTGCTATTGATTATGTGATTAAATAGCTCTTTCATATTTACTATCTCTTCAAAAGATGCCTTTGGCCTTGTTGTGCCCCCCTGCTTTAAAAAATGAGAGCCGTTAGATAAATTTTAAGGAAAAATTGCCCCCCTCTTATGTTGTCAATTGGAAGAAAGATGCCCCATTGTCGATCCATCTTACCGTTGATTCAAAACCCTAGCTGAGGTTGACGTCTTCAGCTCTAGCTCTTCTCCACACCGCAAACTGTGCAACACTATAGACCACGCATCACCACAGCCCATGCCAAATTAAGCTCTTCTTCGGAGCACGGACCGCGCCGGTACGTCCTCATTGCTAATCTGTGCATTTGAGTTTTGATTTGATTTTGTTCTGCACTTATGTATGTTCATTGCTCAATTGCTCCTTATTTTGCTCTATAGCGCATCATGCTCTAAGGTAAGGCTTCTATTTCAGCATACAATTTCTTGATTTCAATATTGTTGTGCAGGTTTTGGAGGTGGTTGATTTTGAGAAGCTTAGGCGGTTAGCTTTAGAGTCGAATCACAACAAGGATAAGGCCCGAATGACTGTATTTTTTACAAAAAAGTGTCCAAAATGACCACCATAACTTTTGGAACTTGGCACTCTGTCAACGTGGTTACTATTGCAGCATCTTTCAAAATCTTGTTAATTTTTTTGTTTACCATGGTGAATCAAGCGATGAAAAGACAAGTCCTTTATACAAGTGGGGTAGTAAGTAGGTAAGACAAACCATGTGGGATATCTAGTGGAAGCTCCACCGCTCATAGTGTAGTGAAAATTAAGTAGGAATAATGGTTAAAGTGGAATTTTGAGACCTAATTTAAGCATAGTAGAATACAAAATTTTAGAAAACTTTGAACTAAGAAAATGTGGTATTTCAAACCAAATTTTATTTCCAAAAATCCGTTTGAGATTTAAAGCTTCCAATCAAAAGTTATAAACAAATTTCAGTGAGGGATTGGAAGAGACATTTGTTTTTACAATTTCAAACATCCTCACTAAAATTTGCTTATAACTTTTGATTGGAAGCTTCAAATCTCAACGGGATTTTTGGACATAAAATTTGGTTTGAAATACCACATTTTCTTAGTTCAAAGTTTAAGAAAAAAAGTTATTCTACTATGTTAAAATTAGGTCTAAAATTCCACTTTAATCATTATTTCTAAACTATGAGCGTTGGAGCTCCTAACTCTCATTTACATATCCCATATGGGTTGTCTTACCTCTTACCAACCCACTTCTATAAAGCACTTGTCTCCTTCCCATTACTAATTTTAGGGTGAGTTGCATTCAAAGTTGAAGTGATAATTTAACAAAATAATCTTGAAAATAGTGTTTATAGTTATGGAAGTCCAATTCTAAAATCCATAATGTATTTTTGAAACTTTAATTTAATTTTTAGGTAAAAATGCTTGGTTGCGAATGTGAAAAACTGGCAGTCCTTCCTCCGTGCCAAAAATTCAAATAATTACAATTTTTTGGATGAAAAAGCATGATGACGTGTATCTTTGTCCGAAATGACAGCCAAAATGACAGCCAAATTGACAGAATTATGTCAATTCAATGTCCGAATCAAGTACTCCTAATCTACAGCAGAGTTGACAGAATTCTGTCAAATTTACTACCAATTAGGACATTGTTTCCCTTGTAGTGAATTGTCTTAGCTTTAGGTGCTCAACTACGGTACACAATGTGGGCTAGATGTGCATGTCTATAGTGCTCAATGTGCTTTTTAAGGTTAGCTATTTCTTAACTTTAGGTCCTACACCAAGGTTGGTTTGTTAAGCACGCCAATTAAAGTTTAAATCCTAAAAAATGAATAGGAAGTCCTTGTGAATGCTTTTTTAAAGGAATCAACACTAAAGATCATGGAACAAAACAAAATAAAGGCCTATGGAATTTGTAAAACATAAATTGTAGAAACAAACGAATAATGTGCAAGTTCAGGGGGAATAAACAAAATGAAGTATAAACTTTGGGGTGATTGGGGTTCGAGAAATGAAAATGAAGTGCAACTTTTAGAATTGCACTTATGCATAAACCTAATTAAGATTCAAAACAATAGGGTGTTGTACGGTGCACTTTGGAGTTAGTTTTAGTATTGCAATAGGCAGGAATCAAATCATTGTTCTATTGGTTGATTTCACTATGAGAATTGAGATTTTAAATGCTCTTTAAATTTACTTTTTTGTTCTTTTTGGATGAATTACATTTATCTTCATTTAATTTTTGTTACGAACCCGTTCGTAACAAGGGAACGGTTGTAACGGTTAGGGTTAGTTGGCCTCTCCCTTCCCTTTAATAGTCAAGTGAGGAGGCTTGTTCCTCACTTGACATTTTGTGTAATGAAGATAATATGATTTTGGATACAATGTGTAAGTGTGATTCTCATTGTCATTATTGTAACTTGGTGGTGATTTAGTGTTGGTTTGCTTTGAATGCAATCTAAGTAGAGCATCGACTTCTTGGTCAAGCCGATCCGTAACATAGATTTAGTGTTGGTTTGCTTTGAATGCAATCTAAGTAGAGCATCGACTTCTTGGTCAAGCCGATCCGTAACAATTTTGCTCCTAAACTTCATCCACTTGTATTTTAGTTCTATTTTCTAAATGTTTTACAAGTTTTTAAAGCTAAACTTGAACTAAATCTAGGTTTAATGCACTAGAAGAAAAACATGTCCAGTACAACCGACTACTATGCAACTAGTGTCCTATACAACTATCCTGCAACTGTAATCCTCTCTATATGCACCAAATTGGACAACTAGGTTGTTTAGTCGCAAAGTAGTCGTAGAATGAAGTGTAGGGTTATAGGATTGTAACAGAGTTGGCATTAGAATTATTGTGAGGTATTCTACATCCAATTTTCATTACAGTTGTCGATGTAGACAACTCTACGCATCATGGAGTCTAGTGTGGCAAACCACAATCGCATATTATCTAAATTTGACCACAATTCGACTAGAAAACGACTAGAAAACAACTAGTTTGCAACTAGAAACAACTATAGTTCGACTAAAAAACGACTAGATTGCAACTAGAAACAGCTAGAATTTGTAAATGACAATTCTGTTACACTCTTGTAACCCTACACTATTACAGAGCTTCTCTGTGACTAGATTGCAACTAGAGAACAATGACTAGAAAACAACTAGAATTTCCTGGAATTCTTTTGGTTGTTTTGTAGTCATTTTCTAGTCGTTTTCTAATTTGTTTCCCGATTATTTGTCTTATAGCAATTGTCCCATATCAATTGTCAAGAGTACCATTAGGTTAGACATACAAGACTTGTAAGTTGTTGTATTCTAATATAATGAACTCCCTTAGTAGAATTTTAAGATTTTTATTAGGTGTAGATTTCTATAGTTTGTAGATTTCTACAGTTTGTAGATTTCTACACTTTGTAGATTTCTACAATTTGTAGATTTCTACAAATTGTTCATTTTAACAATTTGTAGATTTCTACAAATTGTAAAAATCCAAGAATTTTTAAATTACATAAATTCCTAAACCAATGAAATCTTTTAAATCTAAACATCTAAAATCTAAAATAGAATTTAGATTTGTAATATCCAAAATCTACAAATCATTAAAGATTAGAATTTTAAAATCTACAAATCTACAAGTCGCAAACAAGTTACAAATAAGTCGCAAATGAGTCACCAACAAGTCGCAATGGAGTCACAAATAAGTCACAAACAAGTCGCACAACTCATCGATTGAATGACCAACGTCACGTGGTAGCGAGTACACATAAGTCACCATGTCAAAAAAGGCCGTCAACGAAGTTCAAACTACGCTGCCGGATGAAAAATAGATTCACTTCATTTTGCAATTCTAATTTTCCATGTGACTTGTCCACTGCAACTACGAACCTCTAGATTATCACCTGTCGCAAATTAGTCACACAACTCAAAAAGCAGTTGCTCTTTGCAGTCGCAGAACCCCTCATTTTCTTCTAGTGATGGTCTGAACCAAATTTTTACTTGGATAATGGTTTAAAGTTCCTCATCACAAAATTTAAAGGACAAGAATGGAATTTAAGAACTTACCTTAAATTGAACCTTGTTTATGAGGTGGTCAAAAATGCTCTTGAAGACTTCCTAGTTTGCCATCTTGTTTTAAAAAAAATTGTGTTCACTGCTTAATCTTAAAAGTTTTTGTTATAATTTATAAAAATTAATGCCCATAACTACTTCTTTCTAGGTCTCCCTTTTTGTGCCTTCTTTCTAGTTCTCCTTCTTTTTCTTCTACTAATTAAAAACCTTCTACTTTTGTTCAATTCAAGAATTAACATTCACGAGTTGACTTTGCAATACAATACTTGTTTAAATTTTAAGACAATAATTGAATGATGCAATATTCTTGTTCCTCTACTCAAAGTCAATAATTGTTTGATCTAAAATTCTAATGGCTTAATTTCAAATTGTGCTTGGAACCAATATTCTCTCTTCTTCCTCCCATCTCTTTTCTCCTTCTAATTTTTTTTTCTTCAATGGAACCAAAATGCTTCCCAAAACCAAATTGCCTTTGAACCAAATTTTTGGCTTGTTAAATGAAGACTAGTCTACTATCTTGAAGGCTAGCATGTTGGCCTTGACAAGCTAGTCGCTATCTTGAAGGTTGGTTGTTGGTTGCTAGCTTCGGAGACTCGTTATTGGCCTCGACAAGTTAGTCTAATTTTTTTCAAAATGGGGGGCAAGTTCTAAGCCAAAATCAATTCACAAAGTCGAAGGGAGTATATCAAAACTAGATTGGGATAGAGCAAATGGTTATTGAGGACTAATTGATTTTTTACCACTAAATAATTATGTTTTAGAACTACCATGAAGGCTAACTTTAATATTTTTGGAAGCTAAGCTTTGGTACTTTGAACTCACATTTTGGAAATTAAATTTTGGGTCTAAAACGTGGATCAAAATTTTGACACAATCCTTGATTTTTGAGAATTATTTGGGGATTTTGTGGGATCTATAGAAGACTTCCAAAGTTCAAAGCTTTGTTGTAGTTCAAGTTCTTGCACTATTTTGGGTGATGCAAAACAACATGTTGACGATGTTGTTGTGCTCGATGACAGTCAAGATGTTGCGGTCCTTCCAGCGTAGGTGGTCGACACCACTACTCAAACTACAAGAGACACTACGGATGATGCCATGTTCATTTCCATTGTGTATAGTGATTGTGACAATCTTAATAGTTTTCTACTCTAGTTATGAGCATGTGAACACAATTTGTGTCTTCCGTTTTATGTTTGAAGAACTATGAGATTCCCACTTACACTTCTTCTTCAACTCATTTCCTATACTCACAAATTTTTGGGTGGTAATACTTCGTTGGTATGTAAATTGTAACGCATTTGAACACATTTTGAATGCATAATAAATGATCTCTTTCAATTCAAATGCTTGTCTTCGTAACACGCACCAAAGACGTGTCTTCATATTTGTTGTTGTATTATGGGGTATTCTTTGGGGGGAGGAAACATGATTAAATCTGAACGCTACCTGTGAGTGACTATGACTATGCGTTCAAAAGATAGCACACAAATTATTTACGTGTATGTATAGCACATTTGGTTTCCAAAATGACATTGAAATCGCGAATTGTTCTCAACATTCCAAACCAAAAATCACCACAAATTAAGAGAAAAAATATTAAATTCACTTAATATTTATGCCTCTTGTTGTCAAATTAACACACGTTGCCGCTTCCCTAACACAAAAATTTGCGACCTGTGCTGTCCAAAATAACTGAAAAAAACAAACGGAAGCATTTTTGGAACAATCCAACCGAAAAATGGAAAATGGAAAATAAAATAGAAAATGACAAGCCTCGTCCGTCCACCTTGACTGCCGAGTAAGTTACCGACGATTTTCGCAACGAAGTGGAGGAGCTCCATCGCCATAGCCACGGCCCTTAAACCCTAATTCCGGGGGAAGATCGCTCGCACGATTTGGCTGGAAGGGGTTGGGGACGTCCGCGCGCACCAGCGAGCCCGAGCCGAGGCTGCTGCACCGCGCATGGGAGTTTGCCTCGCACATTTGGATTCGTTTTGAAATTTTTTCGCCAGTTGTGGCCTTCGGTCATGTCCACTCTCGAAATCGAGGCGCGCGAGTAAGCCCTCTCTCACTGTGCCTGCGCGATGCTTCCGCCGATGTGCGCCGGGTGGACGTGCACTCGGCGAGGACTGAATTAGGTTTTGTGGGAGCTGTGCTGCAGTGTCATCAAGATAGTGCTTCAGTTTTGCAAGGAGAATTCGCTGCAGCAGACGTTCCAGACGCTGCAGAATGAGTGCCAGGTTTCCCTCAACACCGTGGACAGCCTGGAGACGTTCACGGCGGACATCAACAATGGCCGCTGGGACGCGCTGCTGCCGCAGGTGGCGCAGCTCAAGCTGCCGCGCAAGAAGTTGGAGGACTTGTACGAGCAGGTGCGTTGTCTTTCCTCTCTCTTTCTCAGAAATCGCCTTTTTTTGGCTTTCGGATTCCACCATTACAGTCGGGATGGAGGTCCGTCGTCTCCTGCATTGTACGGGACGATGTGATTTAGGTCCAGCCTCGCGACGATCGAAGGAAATGCCTGATCGAGGGTGGCTTTGTTCGTGGCAGATCGTGCTGGAAATGATCGAGCTGCGCGAGCTGGACACGGCGAGGTCCATTTTGAGGCAGACGCAGGCGATGGGGTTCATGAAGCAGGAACAGCCGGAGCGTTACCTGAAGCTGGAGCACCTGCTGGTCCGGACCTACTTCGACCCTCGCGAGGTATGGACTGGACTGGACTGGACGAAACGCTGATACAATTCTAGGTCTTTGTTTGTTTTACTCTCGGACGTGACCACATACTGCTTCATGAGAGAAAGAGAGTTTGCATAGGGTGCTGAGGCCCGACACGATGACGATCGTGTGGGCTCAGAACCTTCCGGCAAGCGATACGAACGCCGCACGTTGCTTGGACCTACATTAGGGTTGGGATCGCAAATGCATGTGGGATTTTGAAAGCATGTTGGATGTGACAGGCGTACCAAGATTCGTCGAAAGAGAAGAGGCGAGCACAGATTGCGCAAGGTGTGGCCTTTTGGTATTGTTGTGAAGTGCCTTGCGCAATGTGAAGACCTTTCTTGTTTTCGGCCGGTCGCTTCCTCTTGCTCGCTGCGTTGTTGTTGCCTGACAGAGATTGAAAGCGTGTCCACTGTGCAGCTCTGTCTGTGGAGGTGACGGTGGTGCCCCCGTCCAGGCTGATGGCTTTGATCGGTCAGGCGTTGAAGTGGCAACAACACCAGGGTATGTGTGGCCTTGATCTTGTGGGACTGTCTGGTACGATGTTTCGAGATTGTTCGGTGAGACTATTGGTTCTCGATGTTGTGGTAGCGATTGCCGACGCTTGTTGTTCCCTCTATTCATGAATTCTGTGATCGTTCACGGTTTGTTGCCGGGGTGCGCGACAAGGCGGAGATGGTTCACTTCCATGTGTTTTGGTGTGGACAGGTTTGCTGCCACCAGGAACGCAGTTTGATCTGTTCAAGGGGGCGGCAGCTGTGAAGGCGGACGAGGAAGAGATCTATCCAACGGTTCTGGAGCACACAATCAAGGTACGGTGGCGTCGGGTCAGGTCGGCAGCGGGTTTGGCTTTCAGCGTAGCATGAGTCGTACGTGGTTTTGGGGTCGTCCTTTTTCGATTTTTCGATCGGCGTTTAGATCCACCGAGTCGTTGAACTGACGGCACAATTGCAACTGGTGCAGTTTGGAAAGCAAAGTCATCCAGAGTGCGCCCGGTTCTCTCCCGATGGGCAGTTTTTGGTATCAGCTTCTGTGGATGGCTTCATCGAGGTTGGTATCGTCTAAGTCATTGAATACCATCATGCGGTTTGTGTATGAAGTCATTTCATCGAGCTATGTTTGCTGTATAGAACGGTCGGTATGGAGTGGGGTGACTGCGTTCTCTCGCCGAAAAATGATGAGCTGGTTTCCACCCACAAAACTGCGAAGTGCAGGGCCGCGCACGGCGTTGATTTGGGACGTCCGACAGTGACCCGGCATGCGTTGACGTTTTGCAGGTTTGGGACTACTTGACAGGGAAACTGAAGAAAGACTTGCAATATCAAGCGGTGGTGAGCGTCGCGAACCTCATTTTGTTCTGTCGCAGTTTCGGCTGGCATGGCATGTTCGCTTGGGCAGCTGGAATGTTGGATACAGTAGGGAATGAATGTGTTTTGGGTTGTGGACGTTGCAGGATGCGTTCATGATGCACGACGAGGCGGTTTTGTGCATCGCGTTCAGCAAGGATTCCGAGATGCTTGCTTCTGGATCCCAGGACGGCAAAATCAAGGTGGGGATCCTTGCTCGTTGGTTCCCGCAAGGGAGTTGACGGTGTGGTGTTTGGGGGGCAGTGATGAACGGCTGAATCTTGTCGCGGAGAGAGTGTGCCTTGGAGTGTTCTGTGTTGGGGTCATGTGGTGCTGAAGCGATGAGCTACTACGCACACGGAACCTTTGTTTTCATGCTCCGGCATCTGCTTGAGGCTTCGGATATGTGGTTGGCCTGCGACGTTTCTTTGTCGGTTGCTGTGAGAGATTGTAATGGATTGGGACACTGCTATGCGATGCAGGTGTGGAGGATACGAACAGGGCAATGTCTGCGTAGGTTCGAGCGAGCGCATGGGCAGGGAGTCACGAGCGTTTCGTTTTCCAGAGATAGCACGCAAGTTTTGAGTACATCCTTCGATGGCACGGCGCGGTAATGACCCGTGGGGTGCCCAGTTGATCTCTCGTTGCTTTCGGGTTTGGATGTGCGATGCGGCTTTTGATGCCGAGGGCAGTTTCTTTTCCGCGGAGGAGCAGTTGGTCGATGGAATCACATTGTTTCCGTCGAGCAATTTGTGCGAGTTGTTTACTGTCTGAGTTGGCCGGGTACTTAGAATGGGCGTTGATTGGGGTTTGGTTGCATGTGGCCACAGGTTACATGGATTGAAGTCTGGGAAAACGTTAAAGGAGTTTCGAGGGCACAGTTCCTACGTGAATGACGCCATCTTCACGAGCGATGGAGGTCGCGTGATCACGGCGTCTAGCGATGGGTCTGTGAAGGTGAGCACTGTGGGGGTGGAACGCGCGAAGGGAATAGGCTCCTGCGGTAGTTGTGGTTTGGTGTTGTGAGCGGGGTCGAGAGGCTTCGTGACGTCTCCAGATGTCATGTCAGGAGGTTGGCATGTAGGGGTCATTTTCGTGAGCTGGAAATATCCGACTCTTGGAGGCGTTGAGTGGTATTGTTGTGCGTTTTGGTGGGGTGGGTATTTTGATGCCCTTTTGGTGGTTTGAGGGGTTTACTTTGTGCATGACGGTTTGGCAGGTTTGGGACGTGAAGAACACGGACTGTTTACAAACTTTCAAACCTCCGCCTCCATTGCGAGTGAGTTTCTCTTCGCCCTCTTTCATTGTTGGGCAGGACTGAGGCCTTGGTGGGTGTAGTATGGCAGCGCTGGCGACCAGCGGACGACAACGTGGTTGGTGGTGTGGGAGTTGGTCTAACGTGTAGGTGTTGTGTGAGCAGGGGGGCGATGCGACAGTGAATTCCGTGCACCTAATGCCGAAGAACCCGGAGCACATCGTGGTATGCAACCGAGCGTCTGCCGTCTACGTGATGACATTACAGGGCCAGGTTGTTGCTCCGATCCTCCTCGTCTGATAACGGTGGTCAGCTCTCATTTTGTGTTGGGGTTGCTTGATTTTTGTGTACGATCGGGTTGCACCGATGCGGGTAGGGTTGCATTTAGGAGGATTTACTGGCGTATCCTGCAGCGCCTTGCCGGCTGTTTTAGAAGATGGCATTGGTTTTGATCATGCGTGGACGCTGACAGCGACGGCGTTGCGTGGCAGGTGGTGAAAAGTTTGTCTTCCGGAAAGCGAGAAGGAGGTGACTTTGTTGGTGCTACCGTTTCTCCGAAAGGAGACTGGATTTATTGCGTTGGCGAAGATCGGTGCGTTCCTTTGGATGGTGGATTTCTAAATTTTGGGGTTTCGAGTCATACATGGGTTCGAGCCAGTCGTCGGTAACCGTGTTTTGTGCGTGGGTTAGGAAGACGTGGTACGGCGCAGCTAGAGATGAGAGAGCTGGTAGAGCTCGGGGATCTTTCGCTTTGGCGAATGTCGTTCGAATGAGTCGTTTCTAGGGGTTTCTATGGAAGGTGCATGGTGTAGCCTCTTGCCAGCTTTTGCGGTGAGCGGTTGTGGTTTGAAAGTGATGGTAGTCCTTATGGGTGGTTTGCATTGATAACAGGAACATTTATTGCTTCAGTCATCAATCAGGCAAACTGGAGCACCTGATGACGGTAAGTCCTTGCGTTGTTTTTCGTGGCGTTTTGTTGTCTCGGATATTTCTTTCCAGTGAAACTCGGCTTTTACGGATGAGGAGGACTTGACGTCCTCGTGGCAGGCTGTGGTGGTGTATGTACTTGGTTGTGGCTTTCATGTCGTGGAAGTCGGTCCTTCGTCGTAGTTTTGCAGTCAGAGGTTGTGGTTTGTGTTGATGCGTGACTTGGGTGGGCGTGTGGTTTGGCAGGCGCACGAGAAGGACATCATTGGAGTGACGCATCATCCTCACCGCAACTTACTAGTGACGTACAGCAATGATAACACTATGAAGCTCTGGAAACCTTGAGCACGAGCTGCTTGTATAGTTATTCCTTTTCTTTCCCACAGCCGTACAAGAGGCATTTTTCTTGGCTCTTTCCCTTCGCCGTGGTTGTATCGTTGTGGAGTGTGGGACTGGCGATCTCCATGCTGTGGCGGTGTCCTCTGCAATGTGGAGCGTTTTGAGTCGTAGTTCAACGTGTGATGTATGCATGGGAGTTGTCTGGTGCACATGTTTAGGGAGTTGGTTTTCGTTGACTTGTGGGTGAAATTCTCGAGAGTATTCAGCTGTTCGGGTTTGATCCTAGAATGGAGTAATGGAGGATATTCTTTAGTCGTAGTATTGGCGATATTCCTGGCGCGGGTCTTGTTTGAATTCACGGCCGCATCCGCATTTCAGGTCGGTTACTGGAAGTGCATTGAACCCAAAGTCGAACTCGACCATTATCGAATCAGTACCAGTAAACCGGTTTGATCTCTGAACTGTAGATTTAGCTGTAGTCTATCTATTGGTGATGGAGGGCTGTGGGATTCGCCAGGTGTGATGTGATATTCTGGGATGTCCTCTGAGCCGCCGCATGAACTATTTTGGTGGTCATTTCTGCTTTTGGGGGTTCTGGTTCTGCTGGTTGGAATTTATGAACGTGTTGTCTGACATTTCTCTTCGTATAGTTGGTTACAATAGAATGACCTGAGCTATGTATCATACATTCGCTGCAATCATGGAGTTTATTCGATATTTGTTGCAGTATGAAGGGCGGGTTTTGGACATACCGATTTCATTACTGTTGCAGTTTCCATTACATGGCAGGCTATTCAGGCGTGTTGAGCCAGCAATTTTTGATGTTGTAATTTTATCTGTTGAGTTAATTACATACGTTTTACACGATGAGGGAATCCGGGTGCATTGGTACTGTATCTGCAGAATGTGTGGCGTTCGGACCCCCTGCACTCTGAACTTTAACTCGTTACGTCAGTGGGTTATTGGAGCACAGTGTGACGCAATTGTTGCAACAACAGCTCGTGGAATGGATTAAGTTTACAATCCTCTTCTACTCGGCCATGAGACAATGATGGGTCAGCGGACTCGCCATAGAAATTAGTACACTCCGTGCCGGACTGCTTTCTATTTTATTTTCACCATCAGTTTCTACTATAAATTCCGTCCCATTTAGAGTATACAACATTTGCACCTCATGAGTGCTTTTGCACCATGGTATTTTAAGCCTTTGTAAATGCAGCCCCCCATGACCAAGGTAGTCACCAAAATGCCACTAGGTGTATTCTTTGTTTTCACAGTGAATGATGAAGTCATCCATTGGACACTGAAAAGACAAGACCTATATACTAAATCAAGAAAGATTTGATGTTTGGACTGATAGGTGCATTCTTCATTGCTACATTAATCTTGAAAGTCATCCATTGGCTGCTTTTGGCTTCATTGTCCTTCTAGGGTTAAATAATTTAGATACCCTAGGGATAAGTTATAAATCCTTCAGAAATTAAGAGTATTTGAATCTGCCTATTTGATTTTCTCTTACTTATTAATACTTCCATGCATTTGCCTGTAAATGAAGGCATACTCAAATAACTCACATTAGAACACATGACATCACTAATGATAGATGTTTGAATATATGATAAGTAAAAAAAGAAATGGCAATTTCAACTTGTTGTATTTAAGAATAGTCATTGTTTTTATTCCATCTCAAACCAATGTGTTTTAGTCTTTACAAAATATTGTGTCCAACATGTGTACTTTGAATACCAGCGCAAAGGTTGTGTTTAGATTGTCCTCCTTGTTCAACCTTGAGTATAGATTCTTGTCCTCAATTCTACATTCATCCATCACTAACCTATTGTCATCTTAAATTTGTAAACCTCATCCAAAATTAAACAAATCTTATATTTCTTGTTAAATTTTCTACAAGTCCATCTACATTTATTATCCGTCCACCTATTCTTTGGTAATCAATGAATTCTTATTTCATGTGCTAAAAGTGTCTATATGTACAACAAATAAGGTGGTAATAGCATTTTTGGGATGAATAATGCACTATTAATTTTTAAAGTTCCTTGACTATGTTATCACCAAAAATGCTCCAAAACTGCCATTTCTAGTACAAGTACCAAAAATTTTAAAAATATCATTTTTGGACACAAAAATATAGTAGGATCTTGTAGTATAATAGATTGAGAAGATGTGGAAAAAAATTCAAAAATTTCCACCACATAGATTGTTACATATTAGCGTTTGAAGTGACAAAAATCCTTTTTTTGGCCTTGCAAAAAATTGTGCAGCTGCACTTCACAATGTCACATTTGTATGAAAAAATATACAAAAGGGTGGTGCTTCATTGAAAAAAAATTCAAAGCAAGTTGGCTCCATGCTTGAAAAACTTCAAATTATTTGGAATTGTACAACATACAAGAAAAAAAAACAGTAAGTAGAATCATGTAGGGAATGATTTAAAATACAAAATTATTAAAAATATAGTTATAGAATTGAAAAATGCCAATTTAAAATGGTTGAAATGTTATAACAAACATTCTACATCCTATGATTTCTTTATTTTTCTTAAAACATTGAAAATTGAGTTCAATAAAAGGCTTCAAAGTTTATTTTAGAGTAGAGAATCTATAACTCCCTTCAAACTATAACTCCTCATAACTTTTGACTCATTAATCAAAATTGAATGATTCAAATCTTTTCACATATATATAACTGTAGAAAACCAATTTCAAATTTTTGTTTCTAAAAAAAGTGATTTTGTTTATTTGCTCGGACTGCTCGTTCGGGAAAAGAAATTAACATATTAGACCATAACTTTTGACTTACATTTTCAAAAGTCCTGAAATTTAGCGTCTATAAAAGATATTCCTTGTCCCTACCTTCTATTAAAATTTCAATCTAAAATATGCAAATCTCCAATCATAGGTACTTGCCCAATATTTCTATGTTGCTTAAAAAAAATGCAACTTGGTCCTTAGGGGTTAATGCATATAACTGCTAAATTATTGTCTTTGGTATGGCAAAAATTATGTACTTGAAAGGTTGGCAACTCTAGTATATTATTCTTTTTCTCCACTAATTTTACATTGGTGGAAAAAGATAATGGAAATTGTTTTGTTTTTATAGGCTAGAAGACTTGCAATTGGTTGGATGTTCATATAGCAAGTTGCATAAGGGAAATACATGTGATCTATTTTTTTAAATCATGCTTGGGCATTTTGACATGAATCTATGAACTTTAGCCACATGGATGGGGATGCTTTTCAACACCCGATATTTTCTATAATAGTTAATTGACCAATTACAAGTACAATGTAGGAAAACTATACTACTCTCAAATTAGGTTGCTTATCTTTAATGAGGGAGGATGGTGAAATTGGAGAATTTTGTAAAGGGTTCTAAAATACTTTTCATCATTATAGAAAATTTTGGGCCTCTAGAGAGCCACCAAAATGAGCTTGAAGGGACCATTCATCAATTAAAAATTTCAACATAATGCAATATTCTCCTATCTCTGCTCGATATGTTGACAAAATTCAAATAAGAACAAAGTCTAATTGGCTACATTGAGATCAATCATTAAAGTTAGACAATGTGGTTGTCAAAAACATGTCATTATTTTTTACAATAGTGATATGGAAATAGCCAACCATGGCTCTATAAAGCAGTCTTCCAAAGGCCTGAAATTCTTTGTAATGCTCACTTTGGCTGAATGTCATCCTCGTACAATATCTTTAGCATTGATGCTAGCATGTATGCGAGCAAAAATGCAAGTATATGAAGCTTGAAAATATGTATAAGTAGATATTCTACAACCATTAAAGGTGCTTATAACATAAACACCTATTATATAGGTATCTATAATATAAGTAACCCATAATCATGAAAAGTTTTTATAGTATAGACACCTATAACATAGGTGTATAGATTCCTATGCTCATGTGCTCATGATCCTAGGCTCACACAAAAACAATTGTATATTTCATCCCATGCATCACAAAATTCCTCTATCACAAATTATCACCAATAATCATATGATTATTGTCAGACACCGCTTTCATGTAACAATCATTCATTTGGGAATATTGTTATAACACGATATTGTCATTCATGATTACTCTGTGATTTAGGCATGTCATTCATATTTGAATTTGAAGGGTTGAAGTTGCACAATAACTATGTATGACAAAATATGTATGACTTCAATAGTTTAGTGATGGGAGACTAATTTTCTGCAACATTAGCGCTTATTTAAGACATATAAAGTTAATGCAATAATCGCACAACATCATGTCCGTGTATTGTTATTGCAATAACACTTCATTTTTTTTTTAAATCACAATTTTAGTACTAAGTCAATTGAAAAGCAAGAATTGTGTTTAAAGTAGAAATTCAAACCTCATTTATGCATAGTAGAATAATTTTTTACAAAAAAAATTTGGAAACTTAAGTTAAGTTTCATTTTTCTAAATCCGTTTGAGATTCTAATCCTCCATTTAAAATTTATGGACAAATTTCAAAGAGGATGTTTGAAAATGTCAAAAAGAATTCATTTCCAATCCCTCTCCGAAATTTGTCCATAATTTTTTATTGGAGCTTGAAATCTCAAATAGGTTTTGGAAGATGAAACTTAACTTTTTCCAACTATTTTTAGTTCAAAAGTTTTTGCAAAAAATTATTCAACTATGCATAAATGAGGTATGAATTTCTACTTTGAACACAGTTGCTACGTTTTGACAATGAGCGGTCCAACTCTCATCTTCAAGTTGTCCCGTATTGTGAATGTTCATTGAATGGATTTTAGTATAAAATGGACCTCCCTACACTCTATTCTCACCAAGGATCAATGAAGTGATTCCTTCACTAGGCCATCAAGTTTCTTGGTAGCCTATTGATGGGTTCAGTTCAAGCTAAAATTTGGATCCTTCACTACATCATCAAATTTTTTGGTGGCCTATTGATGAATTAAGTTCAAGACAAAATCTGATGGCCATTAGAATGTATATTAATCAAGTGATGACAAACAAAATGCAAAATATTTAACCAAGTAAAAAATTAATGTTAATTAGAATGGTAATCAACAATTGAACACTGACAATACATTGGAACATTGGTATCATTTAATAAGTATTATTGCAATGCAAATAGCAATGACATTATTGTCTTGGATTTTTTGTTTACTTCAATGCACATAAGATGCACAACAAAGATAATAATTTTTTGTACATAATTTTTGTATTTTACACATTTGTGATTATCATGTAGAAGTCACATAGTTAATATTGATTACAAAGTAGTCTCAATTCATTGCAATAATTATGTGCATCGTAACAATGCAATAAGTTATAAATTAACATGCATACCCATGAAATAACAGTAATCACGCAATACTCATTGACAATTCGAAGGTTCTGCACTTTGTGATGATGTAGTAAGATTAGGCAGAGTTACAAAACAAAGGCAACAACTATATTTTTGCCACACCAAAGAATACATAGGTGCGGTCACACATTTATTGTTCACTTTTCATCTCCAACAAACATTAGAGTGAGCTTAAACCCAAAGTGATCAGTTATCTATTATATAGATGATGAATGTTGGAAAAAGTGCACTTCATCCAATTAATTTCATTGAAAAGAATCAAGGAAAATTATGTAACATATCAATGAAAAGGAGAAAGAGTGCTCTATTTAAATCAATGATAGAGGTTTGTATTATAAATTTACTATATTTTATTATAAAAGCTCAAAAAAAAACCCTCTTACTAACTTTAATTTGAGCTCTTAGGGATTAATAGCTCAACAACTAGAAATGCACTTATAGCATGCCATAGTGGAGTAATTTTGGTGAAAATTTGCCAAATAAATAAATGCCACTTAGCTATTTTATTTAGCTTCTACACAAGCTGCTATCACTACAATACATTGAAATGACTTGTTAGGTTGCCCTAGTCTAAACATGTTGTCCAATTCATCTATACACAAGTACATGATTTGAAGTTAGATTTCAAAATCTATAAAGACAAAGCACCTTCATAATAGAAACTTAAAAGTATCTCTTTTGTCATTTTATTGATTACATAAATTAATGTGAAATGTTAAGAAATAGTGTGGGACAATCTAATTAATGACAATATTTGATGTATGTTGAATACTCTCATTAAGTTTTCCTTCTAATTAGGTTGCCTAATCTAGCATAGAACTGATAGAAGTACATGATGAAAATTTAGATTTAAAAGTCAACTATGCCCATACATATTAGAAACTCAAGAATAATTTTATTCAAATGTTATTTTACTGATTACATAAATTAATAGAGAGAATAGTGTAGTGTACACCAAGTACTCTCATCAGTAAGTTTCCCTTCTAGTTAGGTCGTCCAATCTAACATAGAAGTACATGATGAAAATTTAGATTTCAATATCTACAATCTCAATACATATTACAAACTCAAAGAATGTTTTATTCAAATGTTATTTTTATTGATTCCATACATTAGTAGAGAAACTAGTCCCTAAACCTAATGAGCGCATTTGGTGTAGTGTGGGCGGCTGTGCGCCTGACACGCGCAGCATCCCGAGCCCTGTTTCTACGGTGACTCGGTCTTCTCGTCCACGAGCAACATTCCTTTCCCTGTTTTCGAATTCGTAAACAATGGCGACGAGTCGTGCTTCTTGTCGCGCCAAGGAGCCCCATGCGCAGACAGCCGGGTCCCCCCTAGCAAGGACAGAATCCGACCAACGAGCGGAACTCGGGATGGCAAGGAATTGACTGTCTAGCAGGACTCGGGTCATGTAATAGTAATTAATTAATTGAAAAAACCCCAATTCTTGCGTCGGATTCTCTGTTGGCACCTGGCCTTTATAGATATCAAGCTGGCGGCCTGGCGTATCGTTCTTTCCAATGTCATGTTAACTAACACTCATTCGATCTAGCTCGACTTGGAATCAGGCATGCAACAGGCCCAGTTTGTAGTAAGATTTGGCATTCTTGCTAGCTTACACGATCTCTGCATGACAGGCTTATCATATCACTGACTGAATTCAGACTCTGGCTGTGACCGACCTCAAGTCCAGGTTCTACGATCTGCAGGGAGATTGTTGATGTAGCTTATCTCTGCCTCTCGATCTGGTTCCGGATTGCCATTTCCTGGTGAACAGTGTTGCCAATTCAACTGGGAAAATTTGTGTTAATTCACTGAGTAGTTTTGATTCCCCTGATGACCGTTTTATCCCTGATCCCCCGTTCCTAGTACAAAACTAAATCGTCTGAAAAACTTCTGATATTCCGGTCCTGCCACGGGAGAAACAAGGATATATTGACGTTATCTACACGCGACATGAACCCAAAATCTATATTTGTCCTAGATTATGGCCTGAAATTAGACCTTTGTGAAGATGTACGTCACAATTTCTGGCGCATGGAACACTGCCAATTTTAACGAAAACAACGTTAGATACTTTACAGCAAGTTGTCAGTGGTCCAGTGTCAAACGAAAACCTCATCTTCTCTATATTGGAAAATTCCAGTAAGCCAAACTGTGACGTCAAAGTGCTGAAAACTAGGAAGTTCAAGTGCGCAGGTGGGTGTTGAAACCTCACTACCTCAATCTAGGATGCACATAGATATGAGCGTTTTAGCTGAATGTCTCCAGACTCCAGAGGGGCATCTTAATGTGCTCCAGTTCCTTGATGAAGGCCAAGTCACGCAGTTCAAGAAAGTGATTGGTAGCCCAGTTGAATTTCATATAATAGATTGAATTCTCGATGGAAATCAAGTTCTCGAAACTAGCTGTCCATTTTTTAAAATCGTCGGCTAGCTAATCAAACTGGAGAATCAAACTAAATACATGCTAAAACCTCGCAAAGAATGCCATTGTTTTCCTTGTTTCCATAAATACAATCTATTCACGGATTGTGTGTTCGGCAACCTGGCATGAGATTCCTTTCCAAAACATCATTGCTCTAAAATCTTTGAAGAACAGAGATCGATCTGAGATTTCAGTTGTCTCAAGAACCGCTCCTGTTCCTCGTTGAATGTGCCAACTTGTGAAATTGCGACAATGCAAGAAATGTGACCATCGAAGCTTCAGTACAGAGCAAGTAACATATAAATGCACGTCGTATCTGCTGACCGGCTTCTCTATACATATGTATTCAAAAATTATCAGAAAAAGAACAATCAACCGGCGAGCTGAATAGACCTGCAATAGATCGATCGATCATGATCTGATCGTTCCCACCAAGCGGATCTGCAAACTTACCGTTGCACTGAAACGGCTAGTTCATGCTCAAATTCCAGTCGCATACGTCGATAACAGGGAGGTGATTCTTGTTTTCCTTACGTTTTCAAGATGATTTTGCACTACGAACGGCGGAATCAAGGGAAGCGGAAAATAGGGGAAATCATTGGGCACAAAACTAGCTTTGAAAAAGAAAAGTACTTTACTGTGGACAACAATGCAAGTAATTAAGTAAGCTGGAAGTGACAATGAATCCGCCAACTAAAGATACTCATTGAGTCCTGTGAAAATGTTCCTGACGACTGATCCGCAATGAAATGCTCTACAATTTCCCTATTTCGTACGTTCCTCCCTTTGCTAAAGAGTTTCGACTCTGCAGGTTAATTACCTCTCGTTCCATGCAGATCTTTGCTCAAGAAATATGAACGATGGATAGCCTTCACCGAGCTCTCTGGGACACCCTTCTCGACTCCGGTCGTGCGGCCTTGCTCAAGGCTCGTCAAGGATCTAAACGTAGGTCGCAACAGGCGGCCAAAATTTGGAAGAAGTTCAATAATATCTCGATGCGGTCATTTGTGATTGCTCACAGGATTAGCGATACGATTATTTGGCACAGACAGGGCCCCCCCTGCCTGTTTCTCTCAGGGTTCCCCTTTGTTGTTTTTTCTCTGTTCTCTTTCTTATGACTTTGTCCAGCCGTTGGCTTGGCTGTCTTGTACTCGAGTTGTTTTGCAATGGAATTCCATGTGTTTCAAAAAAAAAAAATTATCTCTCATTCCCGGTTAATTTGCATGGTTTTGTCGACAGAGAAAGTTTGTGACGCTGATTTTAACGTCAATTTAGTTAAATTGGCCACATTTCAATAGTTCGGCACCATTCAATACGCGCGTTCTGAAACATCGATCCATACGAACCAAAGAACTTTATGTACAACTACGTATCGTGTATGTCATAATTTTTGGCGCTGGAATCGCGCCACTTGAACGAAATTTACGTTTCTTCCTCTGGTTGCCCTGGTTGTCGCATTTCTTGAGAATAATTGACCTCCCTGTGTAAGTATAATTAGTACGCTATGGTGCCGTAAAATTTTATGCTCCGTTTTTTTATTGCAATGGGTCTCCCATTTGTTCAGAAAAAAAAGTAAAAAAAAAAAAAAAGTTTATGCTCCGATCGGTAGCTAGCATGCATGAACGTAACTATTTTAATTTCCCAATCAAATAGTGCGTGATCGCACCTGATCAGAGCCAAATTCACTGATCTTTAACTAATTTTGTCAAGTGGGCAGCCACAAAGTACAAAGAGAAAAACATTTTTGGGTGCGAGCAATCGGAAGACGTATGCTGGTCGGACTTGTGGGAAATGGTCTCTGGCTCAATTGGTGAAGTTATTTGAATTACAGTAATGATGGTAAATAGTGTTGGCAACACTAATTACAAAGCACAACACTAAATGTCAACAATCATGTTAATGTTACCCACACTAAATTTCAACATAGACACTATTTGTCGACTATCGACTATCAATTTTTTACAAGCTTACATGTAGTAATACCTATTATTTCAACAAATTGCAATGAAAAAAATATAAACCTAAACATATAAATGCCTATCCAAATGAATACTTTATTAAATAGATTATGTTAACTCTAAATGTCAAATCTAAATGTCAACTTATTGAAGTTTAGAGTGGGCGGGGTAAAAGTGCAAGTAACGCTATTTACAACATAACACTAAATATCATCATTAGTGTAGTGTGACAGGGTGGCAGGGGTAGATTATATAATTCACAGAGTATTTTTCCCCACGGTAGAGGCCCAGACCTCACAAGTCACAAAAGGCTTTGCAAGGTTTCCTTGGAGTCCACCTTCAAGGAGAACTTGAGCTACACCATAAATAAGAGATTTGAATGGAATCCTTTGTAATAAATACAGACACATATTCAGTTATTCACCGCACAACCAAAAAGAATATACAAATCTATTTTCAAACCAATAGACAATCGACCCCTAGATTGCATTAGAAATAAAAACAAGGCAATCTCCATTAGAGAAAATCTAGGGCCTCCAGAGGGTCGTTCCACAGCCCTCTGAGGACCCCACAATTTAATTTTTTTTAGTTGACACATGAATTTTTTCTCTATTTGCACCAATCTGGAGTTCTGTTGTCAGTTTCGGCAATGGTTTAAAAAGTGAAAATAAAAGACTAACTCATCAAGGTTAAGGTACCTTAACCCTGATTTTTAATATTTTGAATTTAACACTAAATTATGTCAAAATAGAAAATGTCCCCATATTAACTAATGACCATCATCCACATTTTGAGGGGGGAGGGGGGGAGGATGTGTGAAGGCCTAATTTCATTGACAATTTAAGAGTTTCAAGATTGGAAGAGGAGGTCTTTATATAATTGAACTTGTTGTAGAGTTCACAACCCATGTGGGATATGTATCTTCATTCATTTGACAATGAATGAAGATACATATCCCACATGGGTTGTGCACTCTACCACAAGCCCAATTCCATAATGACCTCCTCTTCTCATCTTGCATCTCAGAAATTATGTTCAATTTGGTTTCAAGTAGGCCCAATTAAGTGACTATTGAATCTATTTGCCAATGGCAAATAGCTCCAATAGCCATTTAACTTGACTTATTAGAAACTATTTTTTTTCCAAGTAAGTCAAATTTTGTGACTTGATTGCATTAATTTGACTTCATTGAAAAAAATTAATTTTAAACATTGTTTGTAAAGTTAAAAATTGTGAATACAATGTTCCAAGTGCTTAAAAAAAAAAAAAAATTTAAACTAAACTGCGCATGCATTTGTTCTTTGCAAAAGTAGTCATGGCCTGACTATTTTCACAAAAGTCAGCTGGTCTGACTACTCACCTCGGACACTTTTGCAATTGTCAGACTGACCTTTTAATAGCTTGGTTTGGTCACTTTTTGGTGGCCTTCTGGAGGCCCTTGGTTTTCTCTAATGTTATTTTCTCTAATGAAGCCCTAAAGTCTCCAAGCCATTTTTCTATCAAAGACCAATCAAAATTGCGATTTCTACTGCAAAGAGCAAAAAGGGTAAAAAAATTATTTTTTATTTGCATATCTAACCATAGAATTGTGTATTGGAATAGAATAAAAATGCATGGAAGAAATTTGAAAAACTTTGACAATGTAATTTGCAAGATATTGCATTTAAAGTGAAAAAAACAAAAAAAATTCCAAGAAGATGCTTAGATTGCCCAAATAACAACATTGTCCATATCTTTCTCATCGATAGTCCAAATAGAATGATCCAAAGCCTTAGATTAGACAAAAATATAATATTTTAGATTAAAATTTAAATATTAAAAATTCAATTTATTTTTATATTTTTTAGGCTACCCCTTGAATTACTTTTGGACTTAGGGTGGCATAACTTTTGCTCCTAAGCACCGATTGAAATAAAAATTATATTTTGACAAAGCTAATCTAATTTCCTATCTTCAAAAAAAGTTTCAAAACATTATTTCAAAATTTGAGATCACACAAGCCTACTCAAAATCCCAAGAGTCCCATGTAGGGACTTTGGGACTTTAGGGGTTAACCTTCAAGCCCTAACGCATGATTTCAAGCCATTCTCTACTTTGGGACAAGCCCTTCCTAATGCAATATTTGTTGGATTCTTGTGAAAATTGTATCAAAGGTGTATTTCACCACTAGCTTGATGCTTAAAAAAATTTACAACAATCTTTGTGGTTACAAAGCTAGGTTTCAAAAGGGCATTTTTTTTTTTAAGTAGGGGTAGTTTGGGAGCCATATCAAATAGGTTCAATTGGTCTGAAACTTTTTTTACGTATTCTCAACAAAATTGCTAACATAACCTCAAAAGTTGAAAGGCATACAAGCACATGAGTTTGACTTAAAAGCATTTAAAATTGGGCTTTTAAAATTTGAGCATTGTTCATATGCCTTTTAACTTTGACATTTTTACCTAATATGATAATTAATTTTGAACATTTGAGCATTATAATACAAATACTTTGCCAAAATCAAGTTATAATGTAGGGATATCCATTTCTTCAAAGTTTGGTCATATAATATTTTTTATTGAACTCTTCATTGGTCATATTTTTGTACTTAAAGGGGTGTTTTTTAATATGAAAAGATGTGAGTATGGATGTTTCCTACGTATCCATGCAATTGAATTAAAAAAACTCATCACCAATTGTCTTCAATAAATATTATGTAAAACCACAAAAATTTACTTCAAAAAATTTACTAAAAATGAAAATTTCTTTTTTGAAATTGAAATTTGGATATGCTTGATTGGGATTGCGCAAGGATGTAAGGATAATTATGCTGACCAAAAAACTAGCAATTATAATCTACATTGTACAAAAAAATTTAAATGCCTCAAAAAGACTATTTGTAAGCTAGTATTCAATTGTATTATGGATCATTATTATGTATTGTATAGTAGTTGTAATAAATCATGCTTCAAAGAAGTGATGCCATAGTAACTTGAATGTTCTTTAAATTATTAGCTACAATGCTTAAAATGTACCCCGCAATAGGTCTCACGTTGTTTCTAAAATACCCCCCAGTGAAGTACTAAGGAGATGGCTTGAAAGAGATAATCACAACAATAACTTTCACACCTCTAAAACAAATTCTAATCCAACAACTTATATAGACAACCATGTATCGCTCTTTAATATAATTACTTCAATACAACTCCAATTTAATAAAATAGAATGATTTTGTATTGGGACAAGTATGGATCTATGAGTTAATAAATGTACAACCATAAGTTTCCTATTCAAACCACACATGTGTCTTGAAACTTTCAAAAAATTCCTCTAAGTCTACAACATCAATTACAAAAAGAAGAATTACATCAAATCCATTAGGAAAATTTCAGGGCAAAAGAGACTGCAAGTTTTGGATGGCAATGGTGCAATTAGAGAAAAAATGATTAAATTAAAAAATTAAAAATGTGGCACTACTAATGCCACATCAAATAGGTTATTTTTATTTTTTATTTTCTTTAATTTTTTTGGAAAAAAAATTATTTAATTAAACTTTATTTATTTATTTACTTTATCTTTGTACAACGGAGATGCCAAAAATGTACAGTTAGCGGCCCTTTGTAGGGGTCAAAGTTTTCCTAATGCAAGGATATTCCTAATTCAACATACAAATGATCCCTTTTCTTAACTAAAATTTACAATACAGTGCAATTTTTAAAATCTCAAATTAAGTGAAATTGAATTCCAATGGATATTTGAAAGAATGTTTTGCATTGCTTGGTGAACATCTGATTGTCCATTCAATGTAGTAAAATGCACATCGGACAACTTATGTCAAAGATGACATTCACATGAAGCGGAGGACAATTTTCACTCCAATAGTGTCTTAGAAAATGTTTCGACAAAATTGTTGATGTCTCCAAAAACAAAAACATCATTCAATATTTGTGTTGACAATCCAATGTTTTGACATGGCATGCCATTTCAAGTACCACGGGTTTTTTTTGCTAAGTCTACCATGTCAATGCCCTCTCCTTTTTTCAACTTGAGCAAGCATTTTATCCCTAAAACGCACTAACTTTCATTAATTTACTTGCAATCAAAATAGGTCTGCTTGTTGATGTAGCAATCTATGTTTTTTTGGACAATTCAGAGGACATCAATATGTCTTCAGTCATGTCAAATAAAACGTTATTGTCAATAATAACATCACCTTATTTTAACTGTAATCTGCCACTATTATCTACAATGTCCACCAAAATCTACATTTTTGTGCTATTTGTTCCTCCGATATCTTGGTGTTTCCTTAGACATTGTTTTAATTGGAGTCAAACATTGTGTGTTTTGAATTGGACACCCCCCAAAACATGGGTTTCTTATAGTGATTCAAATCCTAAAAGAAAGCAAAATCCAATTTAATCTATAAAACAAGTGACTTTAATCAGATAAGGATAGACTATTTAACCTTTCTTGTATAGAAACTCCTATACTAGTGGCCTTGGATTTTGTTGGATAGTAGAAAACCTAAACTACAAGATTCCAAAACCACTTAGACCATGAGATTTGGATTAAAACTTCATTAGATACACAAGATGAAATTCAAGACTTTAGCCCCTAAAGTCCCATTGTCCCCTCAGGGGACAAAATGGATTTTGAGTAGGCTTCTATGGTCTTAATATTTGTCGTGATTTTCTTAATTTTTTTTAAGATAGAAAAACACATTAGCTTTCTAAAAATATAATTTATGTTTCAATCAAAGCCTGGGAGCAAAAGTCATGGCACAAAAAAGTCCTTTTTTTTAGTTTGGTGGGCAAAAAAAATCCTTCAAAAAACTTAAACTAAACATAATTTAAAACTTACTTTTGTATAAATTATATTTTTATGTACTGTATACTACTCAAAGATTCACTTTACATTTGTCCTTGTCATGTGCTTCATTTTGGGTATCCACTCTATTCAATTTTCCTTCAAAAATAGGGGTCGAATTTGAGGATTGGTCCATTTTAGGTGCAAATACCTTGACTTACTTCTAATATCGTCCAATTGATGGAACCAATGGGGAGGGGGGTTGGCAAATTTTTGCCTCTCATAGGTTTGAACCTATCAAAACTTCTTGCCCTCCAAAATTATGCTAGTGTTGTGAAGGCTTGTGGAAATTTACTATTCAAAACACACACTGAAGTAAATTAACCTCTAAAAGACCAACCTATGTTTTGAGGCAACATAGAAATTTTGGGCAGCTCATTACAAATGGAGATTGTATTTTATTTTTTTGAAATTTTCACACAACATCGGGGGTGAGGAGTAGCTTTAAGGTCCAAATTTTTTTATAACTTTTGACTACATAGTTCAAAAGTTGTTGTATATATGTAGTTTTTTTCACCGGCTAGGCAATCCGTGTAGATCATAAAAGATAACTTTTTTTAGAACCAAAAATTTGAAATTAGTTTTCTAGATTTACATATACGTGGAAAACTTTGAATCATTCCATTTTGATTCACGAGATGAAGTTATGGGAGTTCTAGTTTGTGGATAGTTATAGATTCTCTACTCTAAAATAAACTTTGAAGTCTTTTATTTAACTCAATTTTCAATATTTTTTGAAAAAAATAAATTATAGAATGTAGATTGTTTATTACAACATTACAACCATTAAAATTGACATTTTTCAATTCCATAACTAAATTCTCAACAATTTAGTATTTTTAATCATTATCTACTCATTTCTACTTACTATTTTTTTCCTATGTGTTGTACTGTACAATTCCAAATGATCTAAAACTTTTCAAGCATGTAGCCAACTTGCCTTGAAGAATGAATCCAAAGATTAACCACATTTTGGAATTTTTTTCATACAAATGTGACCTTGTGAAGTGCAGTTGCTTGATTTTTGCAAGGTCAAAAAAAGGATTTTTGTCATTGCAAACGCTAATATCTTGCAATCTACATGGTGAAAATCTCTGAATTTTTTTACTATTGCAATTGTACTAGATATTGCAATTTTGGAGTGTTTTTGGTGAAAACATAGTCAAGGACCTGAAGTGGTTAAACAAATTGTCGAGGTTTCTTATTTTATTTTAAAACACACTCTGAAGTAAGTTAAGTTAAATCAATTGCTGAGTTTATTTTATTTTATTTTAAAACACACATTGAAGTAAGTTAACCTCTAAATGCCTGAGCAACCATATATAGTTGCTCCAAATTTCATGTTTGTTTTGGTGCGGACAGTTAAATTCTTTTGACCAATTTCAAATTTTTATAGGCATTAGTAAAGGTTAACTATCATTTGGAAGCTTTTATTTTTCACTAATAAATATAAATATTTGATTTTTGAAAGGTCCTCAAGGGTATATATGTACCATTAGTAGAAGAGTAAAGCTTGCCAGTTTTACTTGATTTTTTGGCTTTGAGCTAAGCTTGCCAATTCCACTTGATTTGAGATCTAAGTAAAGCGCTCCCTTTACTTATCCATTTGCTTTGAAAATGGTCCCAATAGAAAGTGTAAAGTGTTTTCATGATTTTCACCACTGAAAATTTAAACTTGCAAGTGGTGATTTGAAGTTATTTGAGATTTCTATTTTATTTTTTTTAAATGCATTTCAACAATTGCAAGGTGGATTGTATAATGAGTTTGAAAGCTTTTCATGTAGAATTAAGTTTTTTGGAGGTGCATTTTAGTGTACTAACACTATTTATAGTTGTTCATGTCATGTCACCTCCCATCCCCCAAACACTTTTATATGCACATTTCTGAAAACATTGTGGGAAAGGGCAGCATACTAAAAATAGAATTCATACATTTCTCTTGTTATTATAATCTCACAACTCCTATGCAATTTCACACTCAAAATTGGTAGGCACACTAATAAGCAAGCTCTTTAAACATCTTTACAATTAAATTTTAAAAGGGCAAAAAAATAAATTCTTCATTGGGGACAACTATAACCCCATGCTCTTTTTTCATAGGAAAAACACTAACCCTTGGAAAAGCTTAGGCACCTTGGGGTTAATAAGTTACACTGATTGTTGAGGTTTCTTATTAGGGGTAGTCAACCCCTCCGAGAATCGAATATTCTTGGAGATTGTAAAGCAGACGCACAAAATGGGGAGCCAATCGGGAGCCTTATTGCATGGAGGGGCTGGGACATCCCTTGAAGCAGCCAAGATGAGATCTTGGAGGATGGTTTATTTGCACAAGGGTTGGGGTAAGGTAGGATGCTCTAAAAAGCGCCCATTTAAGGGCTGGTCCGTCTTTTGCGTAGGTTTTCATGAATAGAAATATTTTTCACTCATTTTTCAGAGAAAGAAAAATGGATGCCAAACTTAACCCAAGTCGTTTCATATTTTTTGAAGCATTTTTGAATTAGTTATGAATTTTCAAAGATTTCAGTTGTAGGTACCTATTTGTGACCCTAGGTCTCCCAAAATGCGTCCACTTACAACTTCTAAAGTGATTTGAGGAAATCAAGGCCAATGACTGGCTCTTGCAATAAAGAATACTTTTTTGGAGGGTTCAATCAATGAATAAAGTGGTCCATTTAAAGACCAACTCATATCTATTTAGTACCATTTTGTAGGGTTGGTTTGAAGAAGCCGGTCGCTTTTAGAGCATCCTACCTTAACTGCACAAACGTTTCAGAACCAATTAGATCAGATGCGCGTGACTGTTGTTCGGCTAAGTGGTGAAAGTACGGCAACTAGCCAGGGTGAATCTCCGGAGCATGAAGGTAAAGTTTTCTTTGGGGAAACTGTCATGCAAGCCTGTTTCTTCACGTGCGGAGCAAGGAAACGGCACACCTTGAACCTCCGACCTTGGGAAATCTGGAAACCGCAACAAATCAATCAATCATCAAAAGCCACGCATCTAATCTCTGAGGTTTGTCTGGTTCTCGGAGGGGCTGTGACTACCCCTATTAATATAGGCACCCCCAAAATGGCACCTGACCTTAAAGCGCCATCTACAAGTTGTGTACATTTCCAAAATCAATTATGTACTTATTTGGATGGAGCGCTTTTCAGAAACAAACTTTGACCCTTAATAACTTTTGCATATGGTGTCCAAATGCCACGTTCTCTGGTGCGTTGGAACCTCCTTTCACTTGCCAACAAGAATATATGAAAATTTGACCAGCCTAATAGTAGTAACTAGGCCCAGTAGCAAAAAGTGGCGGTTTTGGGTGTACCCACCTTATTTCATTTGAAGAGCTTCAGTGGCCTGGTTTCTGAGCCTGCAATTGCACACACAACAACATGACCATGACCATGCCACCATGAGCAGGAGCAGGCATGACAAGGGCTTGGTGGCGTGGAGCACTGGAGGAAGTCTGGAACACCCATGCAGTAATAATAAGGTTAGAATGTGAAGCGAAGTGCTTGCAGGCCGGGGCGGGAATATCTGTCCAGAAACTGTTGGAGCATGACAGGGCAGGGGCTCCGAATCTTCAGGTCACTTAGTCTAACTCCCCCCCCCCAGACAAAACCTGTGATAATAGCTTGCAGCAGCAGGAGCATAGGCAGGGGCTCCGAATCTTCAGATAAAACTGAGGTAGTCTAGGCTCCCCCAGGACAGAACCTCAGTTGGAGCAGCAGGATAGGGCAGGGGCTCCGAGGGTCGAGTCAATAGTAGTGTACCCCCTGGGGAAAACTGAAGGAACCTTTTGATTTGGTACGCCAGTTTATTTATTTTGGGCAAATTTTGAGTTCGTATTGGCAATCAGAGGCTCCCAACGAGAGTTGGGGAGGGGTGCATTGAGAAGTACAATTTAGCATAGCACAAAATAGGGGTCTGTTTTTGTACATTCACCCTTGGGTAGACCTCCGCAAAAGGCTCATTGCACTACTAAGGTAGGTGTCTCTATAAAAGCAAATTGGCTCTAAAAGCAACCTCTAACACAGAGGAACATTTTTACTTTCTTCAATGTACCAACATTGTGCATTTCAGGAAGGGGTGGGGCGCTTTTAGAAACCACTGCGTTTCAACTTCAAAAAATTTGTAACTAATTTCACAAAGGTCCAAAAAAACAAGAAACGACTTGGATTAGATGCCAATTCCATTTCTCTTCCTATTAAAATTGACTGAATTTTTTTTCAAAGGAGTTCAGAATGCAATACGGCTGCTTGAAGAGACTCCTACCTTATAGGCTCGACCCCGGCTCCGAGGGCATCTTCAGATAAGCTTAACTCCGTCCACCTCTTGGACAACATGACATGATGGACTAACCCCCAGCCTTCCATGATCAAGACTCCCAATGACAATTGAGCTTGGGTCGATTTCTGCCTCAGTTTAGCCCAGGTTCCCTCCCCACCCATTTCCACCCCCATTTCCATGAGGCCTGCTGCATCTATTCCTATTTGTTTGGGTTCATGAATCTCACTCCGTCTAAAAAGCAGGGATTTGGGGAGGGAGGGAGTAGTCACTGGCTGTGGGTACCCCCAAAACCGCTACTAATTGCTACTGTGCCAAATAATTACTAATGGACTGTTCAAATTTCCATATTTTCATATTGGCAACTGAAAGGAGGTTCCAATGCACCAAAGAACGTGACATTTGGATATTGTATGCAAAAGTTATGAAGGAACAAATTTTGGATCTAAAAATGTTTTTTCTACATAGGTGCATAATTGATTTTGGAGATGTACACAGTGGCGCATTTGGGGGTGCTCACTGTACCCAATTCATAGAAGAAATGAAAAAAGTTATAATAGGGGTTGTCACACCTACTTCACCCTGTTTTCAACCTTTAGAGAACATGAATGTGGCACTTTCTCGTTTGTTTGTGGAGGTCCCATGCTTTGAAGATTGAAAATGATCATTTCTTTCTTCCGGAGGTGAAGAATGGATGTGTGGAAGATTTCATGAGAGAAGTTTTTCATTGTTCCACTCCTCACTTTCACCTTGCCTGCCGCATTTCTAGTTCTCTTACCGTATGTTCAAATTAGATTCGGCACCGGTGTGTCCAAATAATTTAATTTTAAGATTTTAACAATTTGACAGCTTGAAGTTATTTCCCTAGCTTTCGGCACATCAATTATCTAAATTTTTTTGAGTTTTTAAATTCACCTTGATGAAATTGGTTGAGTTTTTCTATTCATGACCAAATGTGTGTTGTTGTTTTTGAATTTTTTTAAGAAGAATAATTTTTGGATATTTAGAATTGGCAACAACGAAATTTCCTCAAATTTTTAGAAAAAATTGTACAATTTTTTCATATTTCAAATAGGTTCCAATTTTCCCCTAATTCATTACAAAACTAACCTAAACATATGGTAATTCCAAGTTCTCAACGTTTTGTGCGTCCTGCTCGTTCTACACCTTCATTGTGAACAATGTGGGGTCTCCACATCCATTTGCATTCTACATCTATGCGTTCCACAACTTTGTAATTTGCACTAGTAAATCTCATTATCCAATGCTCCATTGTCATTCTCCACAACAACAAAAGGAATGTCATACCTTCATTATGGAAAAAGGCTCCTAATTGACTCTGAACATCTCTCCACAACTTCTCATTCTTCATAGAGAATTCATTTTTGGAGAAGGTGTGACAATCCCTAATGTAAAGGAGAGCTATATGAAATGAAAAGAAGACCTTGGATATGTTTTGTAGCAATGAAAGAGAAGACCTTGTGCAATGTTTGGGGAGAATCATTGGTTATTTCGTTGTTTGTAGGTGGAATTGGAAAAAAACATGGTTGCAATTTGAAAAAAATCTAGTGAAAAAATCTATAAAATTCCTCTTTAGAATTAAAAAAATTAAAGAAAAAAAACTCAAACTTAGGTACTTGAAAGAATGGTTCAATATGTGAACCAAAAAAGAAACAGCTACTAGAACTAAAAAAAATATCCCAGACACTCTTCTAACTAGTTCTATAAGCTACATTATTTAGAATATTCTTTTGTTGATGTGGTCCCTATCGCATCCTAGCAGCAGGACCTTAATGGACACATAAATCTTTAGCCTCTAAGGACCAAGGACTCTTCTTCAAAAAATACTCAAAATTGCCATTTCTATTGGAAAGTCTAAGACTTTTAGAATTTTAATTTTATTGTAAAGCTAACATATATATCTAAATGTACATCTAAATGTTTGTTATGATCATATGTTTGTGGGCAGTTTGCAATCAGTTATGGAATCCCTACTCTAAAATAAACTTTGAAGTCCTTTATTGAACTCAATTTTCAATATTTTTTGAAAAAAATAAAAATTATAGAATGTAGATTGTTTATTACAACATTACAATCATTGGGATCGGCATTTTTTTTTATTCCATAACTAAATTTTCAACAATTTAGTATTTTTAATCATTATCTATTATTTTCTACTTACTATTTTGTTCCTATGTGTTGTACAATTCCAAATGATCTAAAACTTTTCAAGCATGTAGCCAACCTGCCTTGAAAAATGAATCCAAAGATTAACCACATTTTGGAAAACTTTCATACAAATGTGACCTGGTGAAGTGCAGCTGCTCGATTTTTTGGAGGGCAAAAAAAAGGATTTTGTCACTTCAAACGCTATGGAAATTTCTGAAATTTTTTCCACATCTTTTCAAACCAATGTACTACAAGATCCTATGGATATATGTGTCCAAAATTGTCCTTTTAAAAAAAAACTGGTCCTTGTACTAGAAGTGATGTTTTGGGTGAAAACATAGTAAAAAAACTTTAGGGGTTAACTTAAAGATATTTGAATTTAATTCTAACTATCCTTAGTCCTATAGATTTCTTTGCACATTCTAGAATGATATAATATTATTTAAATTAGACCATCCTATCAGAAGTTATCAAGCTTCAAAGTTTAGATGATTTTTATAGTAGAAAAGTTGAATTATTTTATATTTTAATTAATTATGGACAAATCCATAGTCCATAATGAATATTGCATTAGATAGTACATGATGAAAATAAAAAATGTAAAGTTCAAATATAGACTTTTGAATTTAAAAATGAATCAAAATTATAATTTTGGATCAGTTTAAAAATAAATAAAAACTAGACAAATGGCGTTTCCTAGCCAGTAAATTTTTAATCATAAAAACAACCATAATTATGTAAAAAGTCCACAATTAGTTAAACATAGAGATCCATAGATATTTTGTAAAATTTGACGCCAATCTTAATTTTGAAATCAATATTGAAACTTGTCATCCAGATCTATAGAATTATTAAAAAATTTGAACTTTTAAATTTGTTTAGGATTTTCTTCATCCAAATCATCCCCTTCAGAGTCCTTAATTTCATCCTAGTATACTTTCTAGAATTTTGTTCTAAATGTTATAGTAATTTGTTGTTGTTGTGAACTTCTTACAAATGTATTTTAAGTTTTAAAATTCAAAATGGAATTTGATTCACTTCCCCAACTCTTATCTATAGTCCTTACTATTTTACTCTAAAACTTCATCTTTTGATAATGGAAGGAGTTTCTATCCACATTCTAAGTTTCAAATTGATGTAGAAATCACTTGTAAGATCTTTAGAGTTCACCAAAACTTTAACACTCACATTTATTATCTGAATAGTCATTTAAAATCTCATGTTAACCCTTAAAGTCTCAAGGCCTCTTTTCCATCAAAAAACACTCAAAACTGTCATTTCTATAGCAAAGAGCGGAAACAAATTTAAAATAATTTTTTTGCATATCAAACTATAGGATCTTGTACTACACTAGTATAAGAATGCGTGGAAGAAATTTCACAAACTTTGACCGTGTAGATTGCAAGATATTTACGTTTTAAGTGAAGGAAACAAGTTTTTTGGCACCTTGCTCAACTACGTTTTTTGGCTTTGAACCTTCTTAACATAAATTTTTTGCTTTGATGATTTTGAATTTCTAATTTTATATGAAAAAATTCAGTTTAGAATCTAGGAAAAAAAATTAAAAAAACACACATTTAGTTTCACTCATTAAAAATTTGCTAAGTAGAAGTAGGTTAAAGATTGAAGAAAATCTAAATTGTTAATAGCTCTAAGATCAAATTGAAATACACTAATCTCAATAGGGAGATTGTTCTAGCAAGAGATCTTAACCTTGTGAAACTTTTTTTTGGTGAAATTGTAAAAATTGAAGTCAAAAATGAATCCTACAAGTTGTTTTTTCAAGAAGATGCTCTAATTGCCCAAAGAATAAGAGTGCCCATAACTTTCACATAGCAAATCCAAACGAAATAAATCAAAGCTTCCCATGTACAATACTGTACATCTCTACTATCCCTTGAAGGACCAAACACCATTTTTTGACAACATAACGATTTTGAGCAGCTCACTATGACCGGAATTTTCATTTTTTTTCTTTGAAATTTTCACACAAGATGTGCCCAAGGAGTAGCTTTAAGGCCGACAATTTTTATAACTTTTGACAACGTGGTTAAAAAGTTATTGCATAATATATCATTTTCATTGGTCCGCGGGGTAGCCCGGGCAGCTAAAGAACTTCTTTAAAAATCATTATCTTTTAAAATAAAACTTTGAAATTGGTTCTTTAGATTTGTATACACTTGGGAAGATTTGAATCATTCTATTTTGATTGATGTGAGGAAAGTTACAAGGAGATTTAGTTTGAGGGTAGTTATAAAATCTCTACTTTAAGATAAATTTTGAAGTCCTTTATTTAACTCAATTTTCAATATTTTTGAAAAAAAATAAAAACATTGGGTGTAGATTGATTTAGAAACAACATTACAAACTTTGAGATTGGCATTTTCAATTCCATATTTAAGTTCTTAACAATTTAGTATTTTGAACATTCTCCACCTCTTTCTACTTACTATTTTTTTCCTAAATGTTTTACAATTTCAAATGATCTGAAATTTTTCAAGCATGTAGCCAACTTGACTTGAAGAATTAATTCAAAGAGTAACCACTATGGGACATTTTTTCATACAAATGTGACCTTGTGAAGTGCAGCTGCCCGGATTTTCGCAGGGACAAAAAAATAATTTTTGTCAATTCAAATGCTTTTTATCTTGCAATCGGCACGGTGGAAATTTCTGAAATTTTTCCCAAAACTTTTCAAACTAGTTTAATACAAGATCCTATGGTTACATTTTTCCAAAAATGTTTTTTTTCTAAAATTTGGTACTTGTATTAGAAATAGCAGTTTTGGAGCGGTTTTGGTGAAAACATAGTCTTTGACCTTTAGGGATTAATAGTAATGTGGAGGTGATAACCTTAGAAGTGGACCATTTTTGGTACACTTTTTGTTGCTTTAACTCTTTATCTAGTGTAATTCTTCATGTGCATCAAATCCATTTTGGCATCATCTACATAATACTTTTAGCACGCTTCACCTTGCATCTTTGGAAATTTGTAACTAATTCACAATGTCTCCAAAAATTATGTAACTACTTGTATTTTGATTCATAGTCCTCCACCAATGTGCAGAAATTGTTGTTCATTTTCTACAACATGTTTTTCATAATACAATGCTTATTCATGCGCTTTTAGGTGTAGTTATCTAATATGACCTTGCAACCTCATTTTTGCATTGTTTGCAGCACTGGAGTAGTGTATAAAACTTGCCAAGTGGCTACTATATTTTATTTTTCCAATGAATCTTTGCCAGGTGCTTCAATTTCTCTGCTTTGCATTTTGGCAAGCTCCAGAATTTCTACACAATTTAGGTAGGTTGCTTTGGAAGCAACTTTTGAAGAGTTGATTGCATTTGGAGGGAAGCTAAACTCTTTGAAAAAAAATTCAAGTAAAATTTTTGTAGGAAGAAAAAATGGAGTTGGCATAGAACCCAAGTTGTTTCAAATTTTTGGGCCCTTTGTAGAATTATTTACAATTTTTTGAAGTTAAAACATAGTAGTCACTAAAAGCAACCACCTCTTGAAATGTACATTATTGGTATATTGAAGAAAGAAAAAATGTACCTCTGTTTAGTGGTCCAAACAATAATTTACTTTGTAACATAACATTGTTTCCATGGTTGATTCCTTCCCCTTGGTCTAGGGATAATTCCTCCCTGGATACCTGGGAAGATGTTGAGTTTAAATAGAGACAATACTATTTGCCCATTACAATTACAGTACTAACAAGAGGGAAGCAAGCTAGTAGGTTCACACATATAGTCAACAATAAGATGCAGAAAATGTGTACAAACTACTACCTAGCCACTTCTAATTGGTTTTAGCAATTCACTGCAACATGGAGGGCTCTGCATTTTGGGGGGAGCAAAAAGGCCCCCCCCCTCCAACATTGGTTAATAATGTTATGAAGAACATTAACTTCTTTGGGAAAAATCCAACCCAAGTTATTTCATGATTTTATGACACACTAAATATTTAATTTGTATTGATCATTTTTATTTTGGAGGTTTGACAAATGTAATGTAAATTTCAATTGATTCGTCGTGACTAAATTTTTTATAATTTTGAAGCACCAAAACTAAAGTGTCATAATTGAATTTGTGATTGTGTCAAAGTCATTATTTTTTGTCTACCTTTTCATCTAGATTTGGGCATTGAATAGGCATTTAGACTACCTACACCACCAAGAACCACCACAAATTGTTGAGAGCAACTAAAGAACATTGAAGAGTTTTTGTCACATAAACATTTTTTTAATTTTTTAATACTACAAATAATGAGAATTAAAAATAAATAAAACTTATTTATAAATTAACTAAAAGTTATTTAGGATCCATTCTAGTCTTTGATTTTGCTTGACAATGTGTTGAAATTTGTTGTCTCCAAAGTCTTAGACCTTCAACTAGTTGTCATTGATAGTATCAAAGTCTTTGTATTTTTAAGGAAAATATTAATATACTAAGGTCTTTTTTGCTTAAAAAGCCTTGGTGAAAACCTCTCAAGATCCATGTCACTTGAATAGTTTCATTTTGAATTTCAAATACAATACAATTGATAGATAAAATTATCAAATACAATACAATATAGATAAATATAGGAATTTAATTTTTTGGGATAAATTTGATAAATAGATAAATAGATAACATCTAGTCATTAATATATTGGTCCTTTGTATGCCTCTTAACGAGTTTGCATGTATTATTTCAAGTTACAAAAGACTACTTGCATGCACTTGAAGAAAATTCCTTTGTTATATGATGTTGTGTGTACTGATTTTGCCTCATAAAGCCAAAGTGTACATGACAATTGATTTTGTTAGTGTGTAGAGTCCCTTGTTCCTTTTGCAAGAAGATAAAGCACCCATTAAGGTAAACCAGCCTATGACAGGCCAACTGTCTAATGCAAACATCTACATACCCCCCATTACAGTCCATTTCAGATTTTTGCTTCTACAATTTAATTAGGTTGGTTAGTGGCCCACATTAGTGCATTAGGTGATTGTGATAGAATTAGTAATGACTGTCATAGGATACTTACACATTGTGAGTGTAAACTCATCATAAAGAGTTTTTTTTTTATTCCTTTGTGTGATGGCCACATTAAAAATTCTTATGGTTGTGTTAGGAAATCTGAAGACTGCATTAGGTGGTAAGATGACCATCATGAAGACATGTTTTATTGATTTCAAATAGTCTACAGACTATTTTGGAAAAATACTTAAAAAATTCATAAAAAATTCCTACTTTGTCCCAAAACTAAAATTTTAACTGCTTCTTTCATTTCTCAAAGTTGTCTCTGCTAGAAAAAAATCTGATTTTATTTTGCTAATGGCAACATACCAAATCAGTCATTTTGCCTGTCATAGGCTAGTTTACCTTACATGTTTTTCAGCCCCTGTGGAGGGCTGCGAGTTCCCCAGGGTTCCCAGAGTCTGAAGCTGTCTGGAACTGCGCCCCAGCAGCTGCGTGACATGGCACAGCGACTGCCACGTCATACAAAAAAAATTCAAAAAAAAAATAAAAAATTTGTTCATCTTGATTTTCCATTTTAAGATTTTAAGATTTTTAATTTTTTTTTAATTTTTTTTTCCCTGACAGCGCCCGTTCTTTTGCTGCCGTGGGAACAGCGCCAGGAATAGGCCCAAAACGGCCC